>CM070484.1:45905738-45915738 GCA_036324585.1 Champsocephalus esox
CTGCACCTCCACCAGCTACCCTGCAGTCTACAAAGTACTTCAGACTAGCTGCACCTCCACCAGCTACCCTGCAGTCTACAAAGTACTTCAGACTAGCTGCTCCTCCACCAGCTACCCTGCAGTCTACAAAGTACTTCAGACTAGCTGCACCTTCACCAGCTACCCTGCAGTCTACAAAGTACTTCAGACTAGCTGCACCTTCACCAGCTACCCTGCAGTCTACAAAGTACTTCAGACTAGCTGCTCCTCCACCAGCTACCCTGCAGTCTACAAAGTACTTCAGACTAGCTGCACCTCCACCAGCTACCCTGCAGTCTACAAAGTACTTCAGACTAGCTGCACCTCCTCCAGCTACCCTGCAGTCTACAAAGTACTTCAGACTAGCTGCACCTCCACCATCTACCCTGCAGTCTGCAAAGTACTAGCTGCACCTCCACCAGCTACCCTGCAGTCTACAAAGTACTTCAGACTAGCTGCACCTCCACCAGCTACCCTGCAGTCTACAAAGTACTTCAGACTAGCTGCACCTCCACCAGCTACCCTGCAGTCTACAAAGTACTCGACTAGCTGCACCTCCACCAGCTACCCTGCAGTCTACAAAGTACTTCAGACTAGCTGCACCTCCACCAGCTACCCTGCAGTCTACAAAGTACTTCAGACTAGCTGCACCTCCACCAGCTACCCTGCAGTCTACAAAGTACTTCAGACTAGCTGCACCTCCACCAGCTACCCTGCAGTCTACAAAGTACTTCAGACTAGCTGCACCTCCACCAGCTACCCTGCAGTCTACAAAGTACTTCAGACTAGCTGCACCTCCACCAGCTACCCTGCAGTCTACAAAGTACTTCAGACTAGCTGCACCTCCACCAGCTACCCTGCAGTCTACAAAGTACTTCAGACTAGCTGCACCTCCACCAGCTACCCTGCAGTCTACAAAGTACTTCAGACTAGCTGCACCTCCACCAGCTACCCTGCAGTCTACAAAGTACTTCAGACTAGCTGCACCTCCACCAGCTACCCTGCAGTCTACAAAGTACTTCAGACTAGCTGCACCTCCACCAGCTACCCTGCAGTCTACAAAGTACTTCAGACTAGCTGCACCTCCACCAGCTACCCTGCAGTCTACAAAGTACTTCAGACTAGCTGCACCTCCTCCAGCTACCCTGCAGTCTACAAAGTACTTCAGACTAGCTGCACCTCCACCAGCTACCCTGCAGTCTACAAAGTACTTCAGACTAGCTGCACCTCCACCAGCTACCCTGCAGTCTACAAAGTACTTCAGACTAGCTGCACCTCCACCAGCTACCCTGCAGTCTACAAAGTACTTCAGACTAGCTGCACCTCCACCAGCTACCCTGCAGTCTACAAAGTACTTCAGACTAGCTGCTCCTCCACCAGCTACCCTGCAGTCTACAAAGTACTTCAGACTAGCTGCACCTCCACCAGCTACCCTGCAGTCTACAAAGTACTTCAGACTAGCTGCACCTCCACCAGCTACCCTGCAGTCTACAAAGTACTTCAGACTAGCTGCACCTCCACCAGCTACCCTGCAGTCTACAAAGTACTTCAGACTAGCTGCACCTCCACCAGCTACCCTGCAGTCTACAAAGTACTTCAGACTAGCTGCACCCTCCACCAGCTACCCTGCAGTCTACAAAGTACTTCAGACTAGCTGCTCCTCCACCAGCTACCCTGCAGTCTACAAAGTACTTCAGACTAGCTGCACCTCCACCAGCTACCCTGCAGTCTACAAAGTACTTCAGACTAGCTGCTCCTCCACCAGCTACCCTGCAGTCTACAAAGTACTTCAGACTAGCTGCACCTTCACCAGCTACCCTGCAGTCTACAAAGTACTTCAGACTAGCTGCACCTCCACCAGCTACCCTGCAGTCTACAAAGTACTTCAGACTAGCTGCTCCTCCTCCAGCTACCCTGCAGTCTACAAAGTACTTCAGACTAGCTGCACCTCCACCAGCTACCCTGCAGTCTACAAAGTACTTCAGACTAGCTGCACCTCCACCAGCTACCCTGCAGTCTACAAAGTACTTCAGACTAGCTGCACCTCCACCAGCTACCCTGCAGTCTACAAAGTACTTCAGACTAGCTGCACCTCCACCAGCTACCCTGCAGTCTACAAAGTACTTCAGACTAGCTGCACCTCCACCAGCTACCCTGCAGTCTACAAAGTACTTCAGACTAGCTGCACCTCCACCAGCTACCCTGCAGTCTACAAAGTACTTCAGACTAGCTGCACCTCCACCAGCTACCCTGCAGTCTACAAAGTACTTCAGACTAGCTGCTCCTCCACCAGCTACCCTGCAGTCTACAAAGTACTTCAGACTAGCTGCACCTCCACCAGCTACCCTGCAGTCTACAAAGTACTTCAGACTAGCTGCACCTCCACCAGCTACCCTGCAGTCTACAAAGTACTTCAGACTAGCTGCACCTCCACCAGCTACCCTGCAGTCTACAAAGTACTTCAGACTAGCTGCACCTCCACCAGCTACCCTGCAGTCTACAAAGTACTTCAGACTAGCTGCACCCTCCACCAGCTACCCTGCAGTCTACAAAGTACTTCAGACTAGCTGCACCTCCACCAGCTACCCTGCAGTCTACAAAGTACTTCAGACTAGCTGCACCTCCACCAGCTACCCTGCAGTCTACAAAGTACTTCAGACTAGCTGCTCCTCCACCAGCTACCCTGCAGTCTACAAAGTACTTCAGACTAGCTGCACCTCCACCAGCTACCCTGCAGTCTACAAAGTACTTCAGACTAGCTGCTCCTCCACCAGCTACCCTGCAGTCTACAAAGTACTTCAGACTAGCTGCACCTCCACCAGCTACCCTGCAGTCTACAAAGTACTTCAGACTAGCTGCACCTCCACCAGCTACCCTGCAGTCTACAAAGTACTTCAGACTAGCTGCTCCTCCACCAGCTACCCTGCAGTCTACAAAGTACTTCAGACTAGCTGCACCTCCACCAGCTACCCTGCAGTCTACAAAGTACTTCAGACTAGCTGCTCCTCCACCAGCTCTGAGAACACTTTCATGATCAATCATTATAAAACACATCATATATATTATTCTGAAATGGACCAATCTGCACAACGACTACTTTCACTGTCTTTACTATATTTAGATGAGAATACTTTCTACTTTCACTTGAGGGACATTTTGAATACTTTTACTGTAACAGAGTATTCCTACACTCTGGTACTTCTACTTTTACTCAAGTACTAGATCTGAATACTTCTACTTTTACTCAAGTACAAGACCTGAGTACTTCTACTTTTACTCAAGTACACGATCTGAGTACTTCTACTTTTACTCAAGTACAATGTCTGAGTACTCGTACTTTTACTCAAGACCTGAGTACTTCTACTTTTACACAAGACCTGAGTACTTCTACTTTTACTCAAGTACCAGATCTGAGTACTTCTACTTTTACTCAAGTACAAGACCTGAGTACTTCTACTTTTACTCAAGTACACGATCTGAGTACTTCTACTTTTACTCAAGTACAATGTCTGAGTACTTCTACTTTTACACAAGACCTGAGTACTTCTACTTTTACTCAAGTACCAGGTCTGAGTACTTCTACTTTTACTCAAGTACACGATCTGAGTACTTCTACTTTTACTCAAATACACGATCTGAGTACTTCTACTTTTACTCAAATACACGATCTGAGTACTTCTACTTTTACTCAAGACCTGAGTACTTCTACTTTTACTCAAGACCCGAGTACTTCTCCCACCTCTGCTGAGTACGAGTTGGATGTCTGGAGCAGCTGATAATTATAGTACACGAGTTATATACTTAGTACTTAGTCACTCCTGAAATAATGCAGAGCCCGTCTCGAATGATCCACAGAGATCACCGACATGACTTCAGGGAAACTCCTGAGGAAGAGAGGGGTGTTTGGAGCAGCTGTTCCCCGGCAGGGAGCCTCCAGGTCCGCCCTGTCACTCACCAGCTGTCCTCGTCTTCGTGGAGACAGTCCATGTCCTCGAGGTCCAGGATCTCCACCTCGTCCAGGATCGACGTCTCCCCCTCGTCAGCAGCAGGGAAAGTGTCCGAATATAGTGAGTTCCTGGCGGACACCGAGGCTCCGGCCGAAGCCCCTTCATAGGGCCTCCGGAAGCTGATGCCATCGTAGGAGAGTCTGGGGCTCCGGCTGTTCTCCAGCAGACCCCCGGGGAACAGAGGGTCGTACCCGGCGCTGTGGGGCCTGTGGGCGGCCAGGGGACCGGACGACCTGCTCCGGAGCTGCTCGTTCTGCTGCTCCAGCTTCTTCACCAGGTCCTGGAGCTTCCGCACCTCCAGGTCCGCGTTGATGTTCGAGTTGATGTCCTCCATGTCGGGGGAAAGGGAAGGAGTGGTGGGGTGTTTTCACCGGTTCTCTCTGTTACCGACGGTTGTGCGGAGGTGGTCTTTTAACCGGTTCTCCCCCTCTCTTGCTGTCTGCTTGTCCTCACGCCTGTCGCCTCCGTGCTTCGGGAGGACACCGTGTTGTTTCCCGGACTTAAGGAGCTCCTCCGCGCCGTCATCTCCTCCTCGGAGTTTCGGGCAGGGTCGGAGCCATTTTCACAACACTCCTCGTCACCAACTGAAGACCAACAGGCGGCGGCTCGCTGCGTCATCGCGCACGGTGCCGGGGGCGCGCACGTAACCAACACCTATTTTCGCGTGCACGGTGTCTACTGTACAACTCGACAGGTTTTTGATTCAGAGTCGCGGTTATACAGAGGTAAACATAAATAACAATAGAGTAGTAGGTATTTTCTGAATTCTGAAAACTCAACATTTTAATTTACTTTAGGTTTTATTCAATGTAATATTCCAACTTAAATGGCCTTCTTTAAATGTAAGAAGACACACACATTGGCTTCAGCTGATATTTAAATGCATTTATCTGAACTACCCCCCTTAGTTAAAGCAGTATTTTGTACCCTACTCACCGAATCATCAAGTCAGACATTCTGTTCAGGTTTATTTCTCTGTCTCCTGCAAAACATGGATTGGCAGAAGAGCGTTCGCGTTCAAAGCCCCACTGACTGGAATATGACCTGCTGCCGTCAGATCTCTGGCACCACTGGGTTCGTTTAAACATCTCACGTTCAGCTGCTCTGCACTTGGTGTTGATGACACTGATGACACTGATTTGCTCGACTGTCGCAAACTGTAATGATTGTGTGCGTTGCTTTAATTCCACTGAACAGACTGTACGTGGTTTGTCTTGTGTGTCATGTTCTGCAAGACCTGAGTACTTCTACTTTTACACAAGACCTGAGTACTTCTACTTTTACTCAAGACCTGAGTACTTCTACTTTTACTCAAGACCTGAGTACTTCTACTTTTACTCAAGACCTGAGTACTTCTACTTTTACACAAGACCTGAGTACTTCTACTTTTACACAAGACCTGAGTACTTCTACTTTTACACAAGACCTGAGTACTTCTACTTTTACACAAGACCTGAGTACTTCTACTTTTACACAAGACCTGAGTACTTCTACTTTTACACAAGACCTGAGTACTTCTACTTTTACTCAAGACCTGAGTACTTCTACTTTTACACAAGACCTGAGTACTTCTACTTTTACACAAGACCTGAGTACTTCTACTTTTACACAAGACCTGAGTACTTCTACTTTTATACAAGACCTTAGTACTTCTACTTTTACTCAAGACCTGAGTACTTCTACTTTTACTCAAGACCTGAGTACTTCTACTTTTACACAAGACCTGAGTACTTCTACTTTTACACAAGACCTGAGTACTTCTACTTTTACACAAGACCTGAGTACTTCTACTTTTATACAAGACCTGAGTACTTCTACTTTTACACAAGACCTGAGTACTTCTACTTTTACTCAAGACCTGAGTACTTCTACTTTTACGCAAGACCTGAGTACTTCTACTTTTACACAAGACCTGAGTACTTCTACTTGTACTCAATACCTGAGTACTTCTACTTTTACTCAAGACCTGAGTACTTCTACTTTTACTCAAGACCTGAGTACTTCTACTTTTACTCAAGACCTGAGTACTTCTACTTTTACACAAGACCTGAGTACTTCTACTTTTACACAAGACCTGAGTACTTCTACTTTTACTCAAGACCTGAGTACTTCTACTTTTACACAAAACCTGAGTACTTCTACTTTTACTCAAGACCTGAGTACTTCTCCCACCTCTGCTGAGTATGAGTTGGATGTCTGGAGCAGCTGATAATTATAGTACACGAGTTATATACTTAGTACTTAGTCACTCCTGAAATAATTGTCATAGTGTGTCATGTTCTGCATTTTGTCTTTGTGTGTGTGAGTTGTTGCTGTTGTCGGGACCCCCTTGGAAACGAGACGGTTCATCCCAATCAATAGAACGGTCTATATATTGCATTCCTTACGCACTTAATATCTTGCTCTTTCTTTCGTCACTGTAAATGTATATTTTCTACTTTCTTTCTATTAGAGACGTTTACGTTTTGGATTGTTTATTTCTACTCCTTTAACTTCTCTAATGTTCAACGCCTTGTCTTCTCATGCTGCTGCCGCGCAGACATTCCTTCTCTTCTCATCTCGTCCCAGCGACGTGTTCTCGTGTCGCTGGCCCTCTTCTGCATTTTACACATTACTTAAAGGTGATTTCCTTCTTTTAACTCAGCATTATCGAATCAAGCGATGCTTTGTGAATGTGCGTTACGAAGTGATTGGCCCACGGGGACACGCTGCTGAGCCCGTGTTGTGGAGGATCAACAGAATAATAAAGTGGCTCAGTCCGTTGGGGCTTGGACGGTCGCCGGTTCAAGTCCCCGACCGGACCTAAATATGGAGTGTGGACTGCTGCTTGGAGAGGGCCCAGTTCACCTCCTGCCCTGCCGTGGTGCCCTTGAGCAAGGCACCGGACCCCCAATTCTATCTATCTAAATATAATTAAAATAAAAACCGTATTATGAAAATCTAATAATGACTAAAAGAATCAACACATTAAGAAAGAAATGTAATTAAAATCAAGGCCTCATATTAATAATGAACAGCTTAATTATATACATTTTGTATGTATATAAAATGATTATTTTCGTAATTATATATGAAAAATATATTTTTTTGGTGACGAGGCTTTTATTTCTACCTTATAATTTTAAACAATTCATCGTTACTGGATAATATACGGTGACA
The DNA here is from genome assembly GCA_036324585.1 of Champsocephalus esox. NCBI lineage: Eukaryota > Metazoa > Chordata > Actinopteri > Perciformes > Channichthyidae > Champsocephalus > Champsocephalus esox. The sequence goes on from CM070484.1 coordinate 45,912,923, forward strand.
ACAAATTAACATCTTCTTAAAATGAATAGTACTATAAAAAAAAATTAGGACAAGAGACAAATATCAACAATTGTGAACAAACGTTTTAATTTCTCATTTTAACACTACATCCTGGTCACGGATCACGACACTAAGAGATGTCCAGGGCTTCCTCTGACTCCAGCTGCTCCTCCATCTTGCTCCCCCCCCCCTCCTCCTCCTCCTTCCCCTCAGGACCCTCACCGGTCATGCAGGACTCCAGAACCTCCTGGTCAGCGCTGGCGTTCTGAGACTCTCCTCCTTCCTCATCCTCATCCTCCACGTCCATCTCAAACACTCGGATGTGCCTCAGGTTCCCACTCAGCTGCAGAGGAAGGAGAAGTGAAAATATTATATATATATTCAGAGAAAACCGGTTCATCACTGAGACCAGGTTCACTTCGTCCATAAGCATCTTTGAGCACGAGGAAAAGCGCTTTAAAAATGCAGCGTCCACACGGCAGCGGCGCGTTGAAGCTCGCCGGTGGGCGTGTCTGAAACTCGACCAACCACCAATCACATAATAATAATAATACATTGCATTTCAAAGCGCTTTTCCAGGTGCTCAAAGACGCTTTACAGTGGTGATAAAACATGATAACATAACATTTAAAAGTTATTAGAACGGCAACACAGCATCATTCACAGAGTAAAAGCCAGTCTGAAGAGGTGTGTGTTGGTCAGGGTTTTGAAAGTGGGGGGGTCAGGGCAGTCTCTGATGTGTTGTGGGAGGGAGTTCCAGAGGGCGGGGGCAGCGATGGAGAAGGCTCTGTCCCCCCAGAGGGCGGGGGCAGCGACGGAGAAGGCTCTGTCCCCCCCAGAGGGCGGGGGCAGCGACGGAGAAGGCTCTGTCGCCCCAGAGGGCGGGGGCAGCGATGGAGAAGGCTCTGTCGCCCCAGAGGGCGGGGGCAGCGATGGAGGAGGCTCTGTCCCCCCAGAGGGCGGGGGCAGCGATGGAGAAGGCTCTGACCCCCCAGAGGGCGGGGGCAGCGATGGAGGAGGCTCTGTCCCCCCAGAGGGCGGGGGCAGCGATGGAGAAGGCTCTGTCCCCCCAGAGGGCGGGGGCAGCGATGGAGAAGGCTCTGTCCCCCCAGAGGGCGGGGGCAGCGATGGAGAAGGCTCTGTCCCCCCAGAGGGCAAGGGGCAGCGATGGAGAAGGCTCTGTCCCCCCAGAGGGCGGGGGCAGCGATGGAGGAGGCTCTGTCCCCCCAGAGGGCGGGGGCAGCGATGGAGAAGGCTCTGTCCCCCCAGAGGGCGGGGGCAGCGATGGAGAAGGCTCTGTCCCCCCAGAGGGCGGGGGCAGCGATGGAGAAGGCTCTGACCCCCCAGAGGGCGGGGGCAGCGATGGAGAAGGCTCTGTCCCCCCAGAGGGCGGGGGCAGCGATGGAGAAGGCTCTGTCCCCCCAGAGGGCGGTCCCCCCAGAGGGCGGGGGCAGCGATGGAGAAGGCTCTGTCCCCCCAGAGGGCGGGGGCAGCGATGGAGAAGGCTCTGTCCCCCCAGAGGGCGGGGGCAGCGATGGAGAAGGCTCTGTCCCCCCAGAGGGCGGGGGCAGCGATGGAGAAGGCTCTGTCCCCCCAGGTTCGGAGCTTGGTTTTCTTGGGGATAGAGAGGAGGTTCGCTGCTGATGAGCGAAGGCTGCGGGAGGGGGTGTAGTGGTGGATCAGGTGGGAGAGGTAGGGGGGAGCCTGGTTATTGAGAGCTTTGTGTGCAGAAGGATTTTGAAGTGTATTCGTTGACGGACCGGGAGCCAGTGCAGGTTTTGAAGGACGGGGGTGATGTGGTCTCTGGAGCGGGTGTGGGTGAGGAGGCGGGCAGCGCAGTTCTGGATGTATTGTAGTTTATTTAGGATTTTGGATGATGAACCATACAGGATGCTGTTGCAGTAGTCCAGTCACGAATCTCCCGCCCCGGACACACAAGCACGCGGTTTGATTGGCTAGAGCTTGCACTGGCATATGATTTGATTGGCTGGCGCTTCCGCCGAAGCTTGAAAAGTTGAACTTTTCTCAACTTTCGAAGCGAGCGACGGAACCACAATGCAGTTCGGCAAAGCGTGACGTCACCTCATTCAAAGTGAAGGGGAAGCGTCTCCGTTGAAGCAACGCACGCTGCCGTGTGGACGTACCGTAAAGAACAGTATACATTGAAACCGGGTTCGTTCGGAGAGACCGGGTTTGTTCGGAGAGACCGGGTTCGTTCAGAGAGACCGGGTTCGTTCAGAGAGACCGGGTTCGTTCAGAGAGACCGGGTTCGTTCAGAGAGACCGGGTTCGTTAAGTGAGACCGGGTTCGTTAAGTGAGACCGGGTTCGTTAAGTGAGACCGGGTTCGTTAAGTGAGACCGGGTTCGTTCAGAGAGACCGGGTTCGTTCAAAGAGACCGGGTTCGTTCAGAGAGACCGGGTTCGTTCGGAGAGACCGGGTTCGTTAAGTGAGACCGGGTTCGTTAAGTGAGACCGGGTTCGTTAAGTGAGACCGGGTTCGTTCAGAGAGACCGGGTTCGTTCAAAGAGACCGGGTTCGTTCGGAGAGACCGGGTTCGTTCGGAAAGACCGGGTTCGTTCAGAGAGACCGGGTTCGTTCAAGAGACCGGGTTCGTTCGGAGAGACCGGGTTCGTTCAGAGAGACCGGGTTCGTTCAGAGAGACCGGGTTCGTTCAGAGAGACCGGGTTCGTTCAGAGAGACCGGGTTCGTTCAGAGAGACCGGGTTGATATACAGTTTTCCCTTGGGATAGTTGTATTATCCATGTTTGTGCAAACCCACCTAGCAACCACATGTATGAATGTATAACGGTACCCAC
>CM070484.1:45920738-45933238 GCA_036324585.1 Champsocephalus esox
ATTTCTTCCAGCTGTGTATTTTCAAATTCTAGCCACTCGAGCCGGTTTCTCCGTTCTTACCTTCCCCAGCTTTAAGGAGTAAATTAATCGAAGATATTGCATAGCAACCAATGAGAAAACAACAACAAGTCATTAAAAAAGCCGACGATGTGAGGGAGGGGCTATGTGAGGAAGGGGACGATGTGAGGAAGGGGACGATGTGAGGGAGGGGCTATGTGAGGGAGGGGCTATGTGAGGGAGGGGCTATGTGAGGAAGGGGCTATGTGAGGGAGGGCTATGTGAGGAAGGGGCTATGTGAGGGAGGGGCTATGTGAGGGAGGGGCTATGTGAGGGAGCAGGGAGGGGGGCTATGTGAGGGAGGGGCTATGTGAGGAAGGGGCTATGTGAGGGAGGGGCTATGTGAGGAAGGGGACGATGTGTCGCCACTTCTTAAGAAGAATAAAGTATATTTCTCGAGATGCATCGAGGAGCACACGAGGGGCTGGCACCGCATCTCAAAGTGACTGAGGGGTAGCGGCGAGGGGGACGCGGTGGTGTCGTCCACCGCGTCCCCCTCGCTCGCCCCTTAACCGCTTCTCGAGCCGAGCGGGGCTCACCCTTCAGGTGGGCGCTCTCCTGCAGGAACCTCAGCCATTGGTTCCCCTTGGTGTTGGGGGGGGGAAACCAGGTCCTCGTCCTCGTCCTTCAGATACTGCACAGGGAGAAGAGACGTGTTGGTACGCAGCAGCTCCAAGGTCTGTCTCTCTCTGTCTCTCTCTGTCTCTCTCTCTGTCTCTCTCTCTCTCTCTCTCTCTCTCTCTCTCTCTCTCTCTCTCTCTCTCTCTCTCTCTCTCTCTCTCTCTCTCTCTCTCTCTCCTCTCTCTCTCTCTCTCTCTCTCTCTCTCTCTCTCTCTCTCTCTCTCTCTCTCTCTCTCTCTCTCTCTCTCTCTCTCTCTCTCTCTCTCTCTCTCTCTCTCTCTCTCTCTCTCTCTCTCTCTCTCTCTCTCTCTCTCTCTCTCTCTCTCTCTCTCTCTCTCTCTCTCTCTCTCTCTCTCTCTCTCTCTCTCTCTCTCTCTCTCTCTCTCTCTCTCTCTCTCCTTCCTGCTTCTTCATCTCTCTCCAGCACAGGTTAGCTCTGAGTGCTAGCATGCTAATGTAAACACAGAACACGTCTCATTGTTTCTGACAGCAACGTTTCTGATTGGCCCGTGGGTTTAAAGCCCGCCCACATTTTAGTAATGTGGTCATGACGCAGCAAATCTGGATCAGCTCCGTTGGTCCCCGTTTTTAGAGATGTGGGTACGGAGGAGAAGAGAGAGGGGTTTGTTCTGACACTTTGAGAGTCTCCTGACACACGAGGGACACACCGGGGACACACGGGGACACATAGCGATGTAGAGGAGACATCAGAAAGGGCATTTTGCACGACAGGTGACCTTTAGAGCTGATCAACGCACAGAGCTCCTACCTGGCCCACTCGCTCCACGTTAAAGTATTTCCCTTTGCGATCAAACAGCTCTTCGTTCTGTTGAAGCAGAGACGAGTTAAAATCACTTTGAAGAGATGTTTTCATTTCCATCACGCTGACGTCATGCCGAGCTCACCTCGCTGAAGTGCTCCGACAGGAAGTCAGCCACGAAGGCAATGTCCTTCTGCGTCATCTACGAGGAATAAAACACGTTGGAATGATTTGTTATCACTTCTGTGCCTCAGCGGCTCCGACGACTCACCTTGTTGAGCTCTGGAGGAACGTGCTCCTCACACATCCTCAGCATGGCTGCAGAAACAATCAATACAACCTTATTTATAACTAATGTCAGGATATCAGGATCAGTAACTCGTGCACGACGGTCACTTTTATTCTTACCTACGTACAGCCAGCGGAAAAAAGGCTTTAAAGTTCTTCATGCTCTTGTCTATCACCCTGAACGTTGGAGTAAAGGCAGAGATGATATTTACATCATGACATGCTTATGGTTTGAGAAGACGGGTAATAAGATGACTGGATGAACTCACTGCAGGAGTTCGTTTGCTTTGAGAGAAAATGAGCCCACGGCTGTGATCGCACCTGCGAACAGAAACACACGGGGGTTTGAAAAAAAAACATTTCAGGTAAAAAATCCGAAATATACAAAAAATCCCGAATTAGGAAATAAATATTGAAAATTCACATTTTAACGCGATATAAAAATGCTCAAATGTTGTAGGAAAGAAATTCAATTGTCTCTGATATTATAAAGTTAAACATTGAACACAAAATATATATTTAAAAAAATATTATAAATAAGAAAATTGTTAGAGAAATTTTTTTTTCGTAAAATTGTTCAAAGATTGGAAAGAAGAAAATTCCACATTGTGGAGAAAAAAGTTTAATATTATCTGAGATTTTAAATATTACAGACTTTGAGATTAAAGTTGCAAATTTGTAAGGAAAAAAAAGTCTGCATTTATAAAATTTTACTTTTCTGGGAAATACATTACGAGGAAAAAAATACTTATCGGAGAAAAATTTACATTTGCACAAAAAAATCCCAAATTCAGAAAAAATGGGACATTTACATAGATCCCGTAGGGTGACACACATTTAGCGAGACATGGACCGGTTGCTTGCCAAATAGTGAGCCCACATTTATCTGTACGGCTAAGTCTTATATTGGCTACTTAGCTTACTTTGTGTCCTTCATCAGCCAGCATCCTTGGTATCTGTTGCTCACTGAGTTGATTCTCGCTAAAAAGCCAATATAAGGCTTAGTCATCTTGCCAAATAGTGAGCCTGTGTTGATGTAGAAGACGAAGTTAGCTAGGTAGCCAATATAAGGCTTAGTCATCTTGCCAAATAGTGAGCCTGTGTCGATGAAGAAGACGAAGTAAGCCAAGTAGCCAATATAAGCTTAGTCATCTTGCCAAATAGTGAGCCTGTGTCGATGAAGAAGACGAAGTAAACTAAGTAGCCAATATAAGGCTTAGTCATCTGCCAAATAGTGAGCCTGTGTTGATGAAGAAGACGAAGTAAGCTAAGTAGCCAATATAAGGCTTAGTCATCTTGCCAAATAGTGAGCCTGTGTCGATGAAGAAGACGAAGTTAGCTAGGTAGCCAATATAAGGCTTAGTCATCTTGCCAAATAGTGAGCCTGTGTCGATGAAGAAGACGAAGTTAGCTAAGTAGCCAATATAAGGCTTAGTCATCTTGCCAAATAGTGAGCCTGTGTCGATGAAGAAGACGAAGTAAACTAAGTAGCCAATATAAGGCTTAGTCATCTTGCCAAATAGTGAGCCTGTGTCGATGAAGAAGACGAAGTTAGCTAGGTAGCCAATATAGGCTTAGTCATCTTGCCAAATAGTGAGCCTGTGTCGATGAAGAAGACGAAGTTAGCTAAGTAGCCAATATAAGGCTTAGTCATCTTGCCAAATAGTGAGCCTGTGTCGATGAAGAAGACGAAGTTAGCTAAGTAGCCAATAAGGCTTAGTCATCTGCCAAATAGTGAGCTGTGTCGATGAAGAGACGAAGTAGCTAGGTAGCCAATATAAGGCTTAGTCATCTTGCCAAATAGTGAGCCTGTGTCGATGAAGAAGACACATTTAGCTAAGTAGCCAATATAAGCTTAGTCATCTTGCCAAATAGTGAGACTGGTGATGTAGAAGCGAAGTTAGCTAGGTAGCCAATATAAGGCTTAGTCATCTTGCCAAATAGTGAGCCTGTGTCGATGTTCTATGTTAGAACTAGTTTATAAATGGTTCTTAATGATCAATAAAGTGTTTACAACCTAATTAATAGCCCTTTGTGAATCCTTTATAAGGGTAGTCTTATTGTAAAGTGGTACCCTACATTGTAATATTCAAAGGAAATCACAAATATGCAATAAAAACACAATTCTATGAGATTAAAGTCGACAGATAATGATCAACCACTCAAACGTGTGTTTTTATCTCTGGGAGACACATGGCTTTAGATTAGGATCAAACATCGATTAGTGAATATTGTACAGAATGAACGGAGGAGTGTTTGAACCTTCTAGCGCTGCAGCGTCCAGACCGAGGGGCTCGAACTTCTGCTTCCACAGAGACATGCCCCTCACCTCACTCAGGTGGTACAGCAGAGCCTCAGAGCCACTGCAGGAGAACACATCAGGTCTACAACGTGTGTGTGACAATAACGCGTGCGTCCTTTGGAATCCATTAAAAGCACAACTCGGCATCAGAGCATATTTTAAGGTGAGATGTCAGGGGGTAACGTGCAGGTACCTCTGCAGGTGGCTGATCACCAGCTTCTGGATGCTGGAGTACGACGACTCGATGGACTGACCCAGCTTCTTCAGACCCTGAGAGGAAACGCAGACACACATCGCAGAGGTTTCCAGTTAGTAATATCATCGGTCCGGCTTATTAATAAAGTTGAAACACTCATTGATCTCACCTTCACCGTCAGCTGGTTCATCAGCAGAGCCTGGAGCTCAGGGCTGAGGGAGCAGGGACACAAGACATTACACCTTTCCCACAGATAGATAAGCTACAACAACCGTGACCAAGAGACAGCTTTCCTCACCTCGACTGTCCCCACAGCAGCAGCTCCAGGAACTCGTCCTGCACCTGCGTGCTCGTGTTCTTCTCCTGCAAACATATTCTTTTAGCAACTCAGACAACTTAATGTTAATATGTGTTATCGTGCCGGATACTTTGGATTTAGTCTTAGGACAAAAATGCTTAGACATTTTAACACAATGTTAATAATCGCTTCTCTGGAGCACCAGACCACAGCTTGTTGCATCGTTTCATTTCTCAGACGGCTCGGTTTGCGTTCACACGGCAAAACTCAAACGGACTATAAACTTGTACACAAGTCATGTGCTCGGAAATGCTGTTCACCCATTGGTCAGACATTAAGGGGGTACACATTTCTTCTAAGAGGTTCAGGTTCAGGTCCGGACTCAAGTCCAGAGTTCAGGTTCAGGTCCGGACTCAAGTCCAGAGCTTCAGGTTCAGGTCCGGACTCAAGTCCAGAGCTTCAGGTTCAGGTCCGGACTCAAGTCCAGAGCTTCAGGTTCAGGTCCGGACTCAAGTCCAGAGCTTCAGGTTCAGGTCCGGACTCAAGTCCAGAGGTTCAGGTTCAGGTCCGGACTCAAGTCCAGAGCTTCAGGTTCAGTCGACTCAGTCCAGTTCAGTCAGGTCCGGACTCAAGTCTAGAGGTTCAGGTTCAGGTCCGGACTCAAGTCCAGAGCTTCAGGTTCAGGTCCGGACTCAAGTCCAGAGCTTCAGGTTCAGGTCCGGACTCAAGTCCAGAGCTTCAGGTTCAGGTCCGGACTCAAGTCCAGAGGCTCAGGTTCAGGTCCGGACTCAAGTCCAGAGGCTCAAACTCGTCAGGTTTATTGCGCTCCCTTCCAACTCGTGTCGACATTTCTCTACGAAGTACAAATGTAAAAAAAAACGCTTTTTGCCACTTAGTCTACAAATGAGTTCTGAAGCAACGACAGGGAACGACGACGAAGTTCAAACACTTATTCCATTTCCCAAACTAAAGTAACCGAAGGTCCCTGAGCTGACTGGGCCTCAAGCGTAGAGTAGACGATACGCATCACACACACCTACCGTTCAGTACGCACTGCAGTGAGTACCACTCGACCACGCTGTCCACTATGTCTAAGCCAATCACGTCGCTAGCTTCCCTTGACGTCACACAGACCTCGCGAGCAGTTGCGATATTTTGCCTTTCATGATATATATATAATGTCTTTTTCGCAACCATACATACAGTATCTTGGGATACTTTGAAACAAACAAAAAAATAATTTTGTCCCACTTGACGGTTACGCAAAGAAACAACATGTAAAGGAGAAAAAAGTGCAACACCCCACGTTCGGTTTTAACCGAAACTTTTTACAAGCCAGACAGCGTTCGCGTACGTACGCAGCACTACTGTAGGCAGTGTTTTAGACCAGGTGGTGGGCGTGTCTGATGGGTTTGTGTGGTGACGTTAGAGGTTGTATCCGGTTGCTCGTACCTGCGCACTTTGCCATCGATGGAGGGGAGGGACCATGTGTGTTGACCGCGTACGCAATCGCATACTGGAGATGGACTAGGAAGAGTTGTATGTTTGCTTATTGATAAAAGGTCAAACGCATATCCCCCACCCTCTGAAAGGCGCTATACAAATATTATATATTATATCAGTGGAAGGACTGGTTTCTTGTTTCTCTCTCGTTTAGCCCCTCGCTGCACTTTGCTTGGAGCCGCAGCAAAGTGCATTCAACACGACGGCATGTGGACCACAGCTATGGTTTTAATCAACACGTTTTCATCGGCGACTGAATGCGTGTCTCTGACCTGGACGAACTTGGTGAGCCGCAGGTCCATCTGCAGCAGGATGTCCTCCCAGGCCTCACACATGCAGGTGAGGGACAGGTGCAGGTACTGGAGGAGAGTCGAGATGTGGGTGAACTTACGAGACATCCGGGTCACCTCCGGGAGGCAGGAGGAGAGGAGGCAAGTGTCCAACTGTGGGAAGGAGGAGGGAGGAGGTTAATATCAGAGAGGAGCGAGGAGGCAGGAGGAGAGGAGACAAGTGTCCAACTGTGGGAGGGAGGAGGGAGGAGGTTAATATCAGAGAGGAGAGAGGAGGCAGGAGGAGAGGAGACAAGTGTCCAACTGTGGGAGGAGGGAGGAGGTTAATATCAGAGAGGAGAGAGGAGACAGGAGGAGAGGAGGCAAGTGTCCAACTGTGGGAGGGAGGAGGTTAATATCAGAGAGGAGAGAGGAGACAGGAGGAGAGGAGGCAAGTGTCCAACTGTAGGAGGGAGGAGAGAGGAGGTTAATATCAGAGAGGAGAGAGAAGGCAGGAGGAGAGGAGGCAAGTGTCCAACCTTGAGAGGAGACAGGAGGTTAATATCAGAGAGGAGAGAGGAGGCAGGAGGAGAGGAGGCAAGTGTTCAACTGTAGGAGGGAGGAGGTTAATATCAGAGAGGAGAGAGGAGGCAGGAGGAGAGGAGACAAGTGTCCAACTGTGGGAGGGAGGAGGGAGGGGGGAGGAAGGAGGAGGTTAATATCAGAGAGGAGAGAGGAGGCAGGAGGAGAGGAGACAAGTGTCCAACTGTGGGAGGGAGGAGGGAGGAGGTTAATATCAGAGAGGAGAGAGGAGGCAGGAGGAGAGGAGACAAGTGTCAAACTGTAGGAGGGAGGAGAGAGGAGGTTAATATCAGAGAGGAGAGAGGAGGCAGGAGGAGAGGAGACAAGTGTCCAACAGTGGGAGGAGGAGAGAGGAGACAGGAGGAGAGGAGACAAGTGTCCAACAGTGGGAGAGAGGAGACAGGAGGAGATTATATCAGCGAGAGGAGGACAGAGGAGACGAGACGAGGAGGTGATAATCAGAGTTAGAGGAGACAGGAGGAGGTGAAGGAGGGATAGGAAGTGGAGCTGACCTGCAGGTAGCAGATCTGAAGCTGGCTGTCAGCAGACCTGACCTCCGTGATGACGGACAGAGACTTCAGGTCTCCAGAGAGACTGAGGCTGCGGCAGCTTCCGGACACCTGAGGAGTCGGGAGGACAAAGGACATCGTGAAGACCAGGACCAGCTCAGACTCAGCCTTCAACACGGAGACAATCCAACACTTTAAATGTCTTTGGTGAGCGCCTCTTACCCCGGTCAGAGTGGCGATCTTGTACATCCCGTACGCAAACAGCTCCACGAAGCCAGAGTCTCCCCCGAGGACGAGGACGTTCAGCCTGCACGCACACGAGCACGAGCATCACAACGCAGTGGCTTCACCGCGTCTCGAGACACTTCCAACATACGGTGGGATTTCAACGCACATCCAGAACCATCATCCATTTCCCCACCCCCCTTCTCAGTGTGTGTGCGTGGTGTGTGTGTGTGTGGTGTGTGTGTGTGGTGTGTGTGGTGTGTGTGGTGTGTGTGTGTGTGGTGTGTGTGTGTGTGTGTGTGTGTGTGTGGTGTGTGCTGTGTGTGTGGTGTGTGTGCATGTGTGGTGTGGTGTGTGTGTGTGCGTGTGTGTGTGGGGTGTGTGTGCGTGTGTGTGTGGTGTGTGTGTGTGTGTGTGTGTGTGTGTGGTGTGCGTGAGTGTGTGTATGTGTGGTGTGTGTGTGTGCGTGGTGTGTGGTGTGTGTGTGTGTGGTGTGTGTGGTGTGCGTGTGGTGTGTGGTGTGCGTGTGTAGTGTGTGTGTGTGTGTGTGTGTGAACTGGGTACCCCCGTCTAAAACCAACCCCTTCCCAATAAACAGGCATAATGTCCCAGATCAATTGCACGCTAAAGGGTCTTTGTCAAGTCCTAACTCCTCGTACGTGCCCCGTGTGTGTGTGTGTGTGTGTGTGTGTGTGTACATGTCCCCTGCCCGGTAATAAACCCGTTCTCTGAGCAGCTCGACTGATGCTGCTGTGATGTCACATGTTTGTTGTTTGTTTCTCGTGTGTGTTGATGTTTGTCTGTTGATGTTACACATGGAGCTGCTGGGATGCAAGGAGCAATTCAGACCTGATCTGACAAACAGTATTATCGTGATATCGGGGTGTCAACAAATATGTTCGGGGGCGTAAAAGCTCAAAGGTGAGTAGACGAATATTCAACACATGATATCTGTAGGCCATGTGGACTAATACAACAAGACGTGGTGCTTGTGAGTTATCTGTCGCCAATTTTAAATGGCGACATGAACTTCTTCATTTCTCAAAATAACAAACATTAATCCTGGGGGTTAGGGTTATTTAGAGAGTCCGAAAAAAACAAAAAAGGACGTATTTAGAGAGTCTGAAAAGGACGTATTTAGAGTCTGAAAAGGACGTATTTAGAGAGTCTGAAAAGGACGTATTTAGAGTCTGAAAATTACGTATTTAGAGTCTGAAAAGGACGTATTTAGAGAGTCCGAAAAGGACGTATTTAGAGAGTCCGAAAAGGACTTATTTAGAGAGTCTGAAAAGGACGTATTTAGAGAGTCCGAAAAGGACGTATTTAGAGAGTCTGAAAAGGACGTATTTAGAGAGTCTGAAAAGGACGTATTTAGAGTCTGAAAATTACGTATTTAGAGAGTCTGAAAAGGACGTATTTAGAGAGTCTGAAAAGGACGTATTTAGAGTCTGAAAATTACGTATTTAGAGAGTCTGAAAAGGACGTATTTAGAGAGTCCGAAAAGGACGTATTTAGAGAGTCTGAAAAGGACGTATTTAGAGAGTCTGAAAAGGACGTATTTAGAGAGTCCGAAAAGGACGTATTTAGAGAGTCTGAAAAGGACGTATTTAGAGAGTCTGAAAAGGACGTATTTAGAGTCTGAAAATTACGTATTTAGAGAGTCTGAAAAGGACGTATTTAGAGAGTCCGAAAAGGACGTATTTAGAGTCTGAAAAGGACGTATTTAGAGAGTCCGAAAAGGACGTATTTAGAGAGTCTGAAAAGGACGTATTTAGAGTCTGAAAATTACGTATTTAGAGTCTGAAAAGGACGTATTTAGAGAGTCCGAAAAGGACGTATTTAGAGAGTCTGAAAAGGACGTATTTAGAGTCTGAAAATTACGTATTTAGAGTCTGAAAAGGACGTATTTAGAGAGTCTGAAAAGGACGTATTTAGAGTCTGAAAATTACGTATTTAGAGAGTCTGAAAAGGACGTATTTAGAGAGTCCGAAAAAAACAAAAAAGGACGTATTTAGAGAGTCTGAAAAGGACGTATTTAGAGAGTCTGAAAAGGACGTATTTAGAGAGTCCGAAAAGGACGTATTTAGAGAGTCCGAAAAGGACGTATTTAGAGAGTCTGAAAAGGACGTATTTAGAGAGTCCGAAAAGGACGTATTTAGAGAGTCCGAAAAGGACGTATTTAGAGTCTGAAAAGGGCGTATTTAGAGTCTGAAAAGGACGTATTTAGAGAGTCCGAAAAGGACGTATTTAGAGAGTCCGAAAAGGACGTATTTAGAGAGTCTGAAAAGGACGTATTTAGAGAGTCCGAAAAGGACGTATTTAGAGTCTGAAAAGGACGTATTTAGAGAGTCCGAAAAGGACGTATTTAGAGAGTCCGAAAAGGACGTATTTAGAGTCTCAAAAGGACGTATTTAGAGAGTCAGAAAAGGACGTATTTAGAGAGTCTGAAAAGGACGTATTTAGAGAGTCCTTTAGTCCGAAAAGGACGTATTTAGAGAGTCTGAAAAGGACGTATTTAGAGAGTCCGAAAAGGACGTATTTAGAGTCTGAAAAGGGCGTATTTAGAGTCTGAAAAGGACGTATTTAGAGAGTCCGAAAAGGACGTATTTAGAGAGTCCGAAAAGGACGTATTTAGAGAGTCTGAAAAAAACAAAAAAGGACGTATTTAGGGAGTCTGAAAAAACCCCAAAAAACGGCGACAGATAACCCACAAGAACCCAAGACATGTTAAACTATTAAAATAAAAACAAAACTTATAATAAACTCGGTTAAATGGCTCCTAGAATAATAACTTCCTGTTCATCGCATTCCCTGTGAATTAGAAAGCAGGCTTCATGTACCTGACTTCTCCCAGGAGGTTCATTATCTCGTCAGACTTCTCCTCGCTGTGTCACAGGAGACAATTACAGTAAACAAACAGTGAACAGCTGAAATCAGAATATTGATGAATGCTTTAACGTGCCCCCCACCTGAAGATCTTTGAGGTGGTGCTGTAACTGTGGAAGATAGAAGTGAGGAAACATGTTATTCACTTTACTCCTGATCACTTTCTGAGGATCTTAGCACAGTTAAATCTTATTTTACCTCTTGGGGAGTGTCGGTAATTTGGGAAGAAACAGCTTGGATTCATCCTCAGAGTTGTAGAAGGAGCTGAGGGCGCTGAGACATAAGATAAGATAAGAGAGGGGAGAGAAGAGGAGATGAGAGAGGAGAGAGGGGAGAGAAGAGGAGATGAGAGAGAGAGGAGAGGGGAGGGGAGAGGGGTGATGAGAGGAGAGAGGAGATGAGAGGAGAGAGGAGAGAAGAGGAGATGAGAGAGAGAGGAGATGAGAGGAGAGAGGAGATGAGAGAGGAAAGGAAAGGAGAGGAGAGAGGAGAGAGAGAGGAGAGGAGAGGAGAGAGAGAGAGAGTTGAGGAGATAAGAAGTACTTTATTGATCCCAAGTTGGGACGTGTTTGCGCGGCAGCAGCATAAAAAGACAAGGCATTGAACATTAGAGAAATTAAAAGATTAGAAATAAACAATCCAAAACATCTCAAACAGAAAAAGCATTAAAAAAGTAGAAAATATAAATGTTGAAATACAAATGTACAGCTATTATTATTTAGTATGTATTTCAACAAGGACCCATGCATACAAATACATTAATCTGAGGAAGGAGAAACGGTTAGTTATGCCAGATCTGAGCGAATAGCTCATTTCCATCTGAAGTAGGACCGCACGATATTGCGATATTTTCCCCTCCTGCGATATATATTACGATATGAAAAACTACAGGAATTGACGAAAAGACGTTTTTTTTGTCCCATCCTGTCTTGAACTTTAATGATTCAATTGTTATTTTTTTAAACCTATATTCAACCGGATGAAGGATTTTAGTCCCGGACGTCTGGATCTTAAGTTATCAGAGCAACGAGCTGAGCTAGCTCGGTTAGCAGCGCCGAACTGGAGAAACACGTGAAACTACGTTATTCAGTGTGTGTACCTTTAATCACCCGGTCCGTTTGCTTTGGAGAGGAGGAACAAACATCTGCAGATAATCCGGCTTCCAGTAAAAACCATCCGAACGTCTGAATCCTGAGTTAATGAAGACGGACGGAAAGCTAATAATAGTATCTTGGCCCCGTGAAGTGAAGTTGTATTTCCTGGCTTTCTCTGCCCTGAGTTTTGGTCGCACAGTGATGACACTTATACCCATGGAATCAGTGGAATCTCAGCTTTCATCTGATATCTAGTTTGTGCAGATTGCATGAAGTATAAAATATCTCCACCGTGAGTTCTGTGCGTTAGCATTTTTTCGCTTGGTGCTGATTCAGAGGCTTGCTACCCTCGTGTTTCGTTCAGCTAAAAATGGTTACTATCGTCAGTCGGCTGCGTTTCTTCCCGTTAAGTGGGTACGACATGTTCATAGTTTGCCCTCAGACGCTGTTTCGTGCAATATTGTAGAGGCGAACCGTCAGGGCCTTCAAGGTATTCAGAGAACACCCTGGAACACTCAGATAAAACAAAGATCGATATAATTATATAAATAAAATGAATAAATGAGAATGGCATCCGTGTTGTTGATCTGTAATATCAGTGTTACGTTGATGTGTTTGTCCTTCTCGGACCATGCACTTCGCATTTCAGTAGAAATCAAAGCAACCAATCAGATCTCGTTCTGGGTCTCTGGGTAGAATCTCCTTCAACGAGGTATTCCACATCCTTGATCGAAGGCCCTGGCCGTTGCACTGGATGAGAGCGTCTACAGAAGGTCCAGTTGTGATGGCCACGGTTCGCCACTGCGATATTGTTGTGTTTGCCCCCATCGGCGGGGGCAATCGGGCTTAAGCCGCGCAAGATATTATACATTAAGTGCGTAATTAATGGAATATTAAATTGAATATAAAT
>CM070484.1:45943267-45958267 GCA_036324585.1 Champsocephalus esox
GGGTCCGCGGACCACACTTTGAAAAACACTGGTCTAGGGGTATGATTCTCGCTTAGGGTGCGGGAGGTCCCGGGTTCAAATCCCGGACGAGCCCAAGACATCTACATAGGTGCTGAACAGGTTTACTTTAGGTATGAAAACAAACTCTGATTTGAAAATAAGCTGAGTGCATCTTTCGTGAGTCTTTTCACGCTTCCTTCTTTTTTACCCACAATTCTGGTGACATTTCCCGGTACCGAAATGCTCAATAATACAGGTCGGATGGCGGTCCGTTGTCCGATCTGCAATAGCTCCTACCGTGCCCTGAGCAAGCACCTGCAGAGGCACCATGGTGTGCGTAACTTGGATGAAAGAAAAATTCTGCTGTTGTTGGCCAACGGACGGACCAACATTAGGCTCCATCCCTGTACCATTCTGGGATGCGAGTACCGCGGCACAAGGCTGGATCGCCACTTGGCCAGAGACCATGTTGAGCTGGCCCGGGAGGAACTACATGTGGTTCAAAATAAACTGAAAATGACAGTGGCCAAGAAGGAGCTTTGTGCACTCCGAATGACACACCCCACCATAGCAATGATTACTGCTTGGGCTGTTGACATGGAGGAAGACGACGACATACTGTCACAACCTCCACCCTTGTCCCCGGTGAACGAGTGTGGCAACCCCGACTGCAAAGAATGGAGGATGGAGGCAAATGCAGTGAGGGCTCAGCGGGACAGATATGCTTTTGAAGTGAAATCACTTCGCTTCAAATTGCAAAAAAGGATAAAACACAAGCGACAGAGGATGGATCAGCGGGCCGGGGACATGCCCGCGTGCGATAGCGAGGAACGAGAGCGGATCATTCTAAACAAACGGCCCCGAGCAGAGTCGACACCAACGAGGCTGTCCGAGTCGAAAGGTCCCTCCTGCAGCAAGTCTCCCATTCCCGCCTGCAGCAAGTCTCCAATTCCTGCCTGCAGCAAGTCCCCCACTGGCTCTCACACACATTCATCCAGCTCCTCAGAGCCTGCATCCATGCATACCGAGGCCTCGTCAACCTCCCCTCCCATAAATTCCCCCTGGTCACGGGGCAGGGGCCGGGGAAATATAATGAGAGATATCACATTCCCACGGATCATGGGTAAGTGTGTTGAATATGTGACAAATGCAGTCTCTGTAACACACCACGTGTTGTCATTAAAGTACTGTTTCTATTTCACAGAGGAGTATCTGCAAGGATACCGGGAGCATTATGCAGGTATCGACCCACCAGTGAGGCTCCAGGAAAACACAGTCTCCAAACTAAGCAGAGTGAAGTCGTTCTTCAGTTTCATGGCTCACGGTTTCAATCGCCTGTCTGACTGGCTCTTTTTGAGGGATCTCAAGAGGATACGCGGGTGGTCCCGGAGCCTGATGAAGTCAGCCTACATCAAGAATATATCCCACTTTCTCAAGTACATGGCCGACACACCGTGCAAGGGGAGCAGGCTCAGCCAAACCGACATGATTTTAATCAAACGGGAAGTAGTTGCCATCCTGAAGTCCCTGAAGACAAAAGTACTTATCCACCAGATGCAAGTGAAGCGTGACAAGATGGAAGGTCTGCCGAGCCACAACGACCTAATGACGTGCTTGACTTCGACCAGCACTCGCATCCCTCAGCTCCTGGATGTGATGGCCAGTAATCCGACTACCGCAACCTGGACCCTGCTCTATGGGTATATGACTCTTCATTGGAGCTGCATTTACGGCCACCGTCCGGGGGTCTACTCCAACATGACCAACGCCGAGGTCCGAAAGGCGGATACAACTGGCACTGCCTTCGGCTACCTGGTTCATGTGAGTGCAATTAAGTAATGCATTTATTCTGGCAGTTATATGCATGATTGACACTGTATTGACACTCTCTAACTCTGTCATAACAGGTAAGCAACCACAAGACGGCCAACGCGTTCGGGGAAGCGCAGCTGTACCTCACCGTGGAAGAATTTGGATGGATGAAGAGGTGGCTGGAAATCAAGGGTACGCTGACCTGCACCCAGAGCCGTTACTTCTTATACACAGAGGGGAAGAACCCGTTCAGGAAGCTTGCCTACTCCCTGAGGTTGGCATGGGCTGATGTGGGGCTCCACGGTCCCATTAACTTCACCGACCTCCGCACAGTCCACGCCGATAATGCGAAGAGGTTTCAAGACAGAGGCAACCGCCAAAGAGTGAGTGATTTCATGTGTCACAACACTGCAACTGCGGACAAATTTTACGCGAATAATCCTTCTTTGAAGGAAGCTGCGGACATTCGGTTACTCTTCACAGAGTCACTGCAAGCAGCGGCCGCGGCATCGACAGCAGCAGCAGCAGCGGGAAATGAAGACACTTTTGCGGGTATTTACATCGACAGTGACAGCTCTGGAGAGGAGCACAGCCCGGCTCCCTACCAAGACTCCCTACCAAGACATGTCAACGCTGGGCGAGCGAAGAGGGACCAGTCACTGGCCGAAAACAGCCCCTCAGACATGGGTGAAGAGAGGGTGCCATACTCTGCCCCAACTTCACCCACTCTTGCCAGTGATCAACTTGTAAATATGCAGTGTGTTGTTGTAATCACTCCCCTTGTACATACTTTATATCCTGTGTGAATGTATAAAATGTTATTTATTTAACATTATTTATTTAAAATGTGTAAATAAAGTTTGTTAAAATTACTAAGTCTTCTGTTTTTAAAGCCCACTACGGGTTTTTTTCCTTTAATATCCCCAGGGCCACGATATTCTGGTTCTGGTGGTAGCATGGAGGTGTTTAGTCCGAGTGAGGAGTGCTCAAGTGTGGGATGATTTGTAAGGTAGAAGAGGGTAAAAAAAGTGAAAGTGTGAACCTCCAGCAGGGCAGATGGTGCTGTGAAGAAGGCCGACTATGGGTGCCGATGGGCGGACGGTAAAGCACCGCAAAATACACCCCCATTTAAGTGTTGCCAGGGGCACAAGAAAAATCCTCCACTGGAGGGTGTGTGGTGCTGCTGTGAAGAAGGCCGACTATGGCTGCCGATGGGCGGACGGTAAAGCACCGCAAAATACACCCCCTTTAAGTGTTGCCAGGGGCACAAGAAAAATCCTCCACTGGAGGGTGGGTGGTGCTGCTGTGAAGAAGGCCGACTATGGGTGTCGATGGGCGGACGGTAAAGCACCGCAAAATACACCCTCTTTAAGCTACCCAGGGGCACGAGATTCTTGAGGGTGTGATCATCTGGGTTTAGTCCGTGGGGGAGTGCTTAAGTTCGGGGGCCCGGGGACCCAAGGTGCGCGAGTTTCTGGAGGTACGCATGTCAGGGAGTGATCCTGGAGCTCCTTAGTCCGAGTTTTGGGGCTCTTGGAGCAGCCACAGAGAGGTGCTTTCCCCGGTGTATTTCATGGAAGTCTGAAATAGCCTGTTTGCTCATGTCAGGGAGAGATCCTGGAGCTCCTCAGTCCGTGTTTTGTGGGGTCTTGGAGCGGCCCCGAAGAGGTGCCTTTGTCGGTGTACCTAATGGGTAATAAAGCCACTCTAAACAGGTCGTCAAATGTGAATGAAATGGACAGATTCCTGTACATTTCAATCAATTTTGATGGGAGTCGTCAGGTGTGATTGAAATGTACAGAGTGCTTGAGTCATCTGGTGTGTTTGAAAGGGCCATATCTACCTTAAATTCCCATTAATCTTACCCAGCTTTCACACACTAATTCATGGGTAACACAGCCATGTGCACCCTGTGTTTAAAGTAATTTTACCCAGCTTTTAGACACTAATTCCTGGGTAACAAAGTCACCCTGCTCGGGTGGTCAAATGTGAATGAAATGGACAGATTCCTGTACATTTCAATCACTTTTGATGGGAGTATTCTGGCGTGGATGGAAATGCCCATATCTCCCTTAAATTCCCATTAATCTTACCCAGCTTTCACACACTAATTCATGGGTAACACAGCCATGTGCACCCTGTGTTTAAAGTAATTTTACCCAGCTTTTAGACACTAATTCCTGGGTAACAAAGTCACCCTGCTCGGGTCGTCAAATGTGAATGAAATGGACAGATTCCTGTACATTTCAATCACTTTTGATGGGAGTATTCTGGTGTGGACCATGTTGACCACCGCATGTTTGTGGAGAACCTGGTGCTAAATCACTTGCAGACGACCTGATTCTGGGTCGGGGTTTCGTACGTAGCAGAGCAGCTCCTTCGCTGCGATCTATTGAAAGTCAGCCCTTGATCCAAGCTTTTGTCGGCCGTCGGCGTGGGCCCCCACCGACCCCGCACACACCTCAGGGTGCCTGGGGTAGCACACGCGCAGAGAGTCACCAGCAGAAGCACAGGTGTGCAGAAGCAGCAGCGGGAGCAGGGAGGCACTCTCTGTGGTGCTGAACCCCGGTTCATTGATGGTAATATCATTGGGTTTTGGACTGATACGACGACACGTTTAAAGACACCACCATTATCGATTTGAGGATCGACATGTCCACCAATTTTTGACATAGACTCACATACTTTCAAATACCTGAGTCAGTTTTATCCCGCAGGCAATAACATTACATTACATTGCATTTAGCTGACGCTTTTATCCAAAGCGACTCACAATCAGTGCGTTCGACCAGGAAGACACAACCTTGAAGAAAACAGAATCATATAAGTACATCAGGTTTCATAGAGCCAAACATTTCAAGTGCTACTCAACTGGCTTTAGGTAAGCCAGTCCTTTATTAGTATATAAGTGCTCTGTTAGCAGTTATTTGTTAGTAATTAAGACTATAAGACTATTAAACACTTGACCTCTGTGAAGAACATCCATAAACATTCATTTGTCATCTTGCAATCTATTATTTATATCAACAGTTATCACTGCAAAAAAAACGTATTTAATTGTGTCTTAATGTACATTATTTAATTTCATATTCTGTTCTTGTGCATATTGTATTACATTTGCATGTATATAGACTTCTTGCTCGACTTGATATGGTATTATATATAGAGATATATATGTATATCTATATATTTATATATAGATATACATATATATCTCTATATATATCTATATAGAAGAGTTTCATTGATTTTTTTAGAAATCCGCATTTCGAGAGAAATTGAGAAACTGGGATCGACGCCAGACAAAAAGATACCGACAAATATCTTGACAATTGATTCATCATTAAAGGAATGGTCCACTCATTAGATAATTAATCAAAACTTCAGTATTTAGTGAAACATTATGTTTAAACCATACCCTGAAGAAATCAGCGATATTCCCCGGTAAATAATGATTTTATAGCTCTTTTTTATCAAAACCTGTATATTCCGTCTGGCCGCTGCCATTTTTGCCATTTTCAGTAGTCACGTGATGGTCGTGACGTCATCCATGCGTTCACTTTGTCAACACATGGAAACATGGCGGAGTATTTGAGTTCGGACTCGTCAGCAGAGGAAGAAGTTTTGACCAATGTGAAGAGATTGGATGGGGGAATTCAGCCATACATATCCGTATGACAATACGACACCCTCAGTCATTAGACCCTCACATCGTACAAGGAAAAACTTCCGGAGAAAACCCACAGTTTAAAGGGAACATAGGAGGGATCCCTCTCCCAGGACGGACAGACGTGCAATAGATGCTGTGTGTACATTGAAAAGATAATACATTTGCAACATAGGTAGTCCAAATGTTTGGAAATGCATGTGTGTATAATAGGAAGATGATATAAGATACTATATGTATGCATGTAGTACTACCCTTGCTAGCGATTCCCTCTCTAGTTTAGCATACTCAGCTTCGTTGTCCCTGCCCATAGAATCACGATTGTATGGGGCCGGAAAAAAACTGGGGGGAAATACACACTAGCCGGTCCTACGCTATATGGAAAGGCCACCAAAAACGGTCCTGGCCTGGACGCTAAAGGACGTTAAAACGGGGCTAGCCGCTGCAATGGAAATGCGCTATAACATACCTTATTCTTACTCCGAGCACTACTTCTGCTCCTCCGTCGCTTCACACTTGCAGAGGGCGATTTCTCAACTGGCCGAACTGGTGTCCTGGTCGGTGATGACACCAGAAAGACCGATGGTACTGCATCTCCATTAAGTAATGGTGGTTCCATAAATCCCATGTTATGTTTTATCAAACTCTCGGAGTAGTCGTCCGGAAATTTGAAATGTTCGCTGCATACATGAGCCTGTGAATCTTTCGGTTCGGGCCGGCCACATTTCGCTAGCCACTGCCTCCGAATGTACTTCTTACGCTTACCTTTTGGCAACAGATGGAACCGAGCATTCCGTGGATTGTTCCTATCAGAATTGTGGCAATATTTCGCGATACAGTGAGGCGTATTTGAAGAGAGAAACTACAGTAAATAACATGGGGATCAACGTGTCTTCGAAAACCAAACGCATGGTTTGTGTCACGTCCGGAAAATGGCGGCGCCCACAGTGTTGATGTTATTTCGGTATATAATCAGTTTAAAATCACTGATAATGTCATCGGATTAGACTGGCAGAGACTGGTCTGTTTTATCGGATGATAATTATTTAAAAATGAGTGCCATGAGCATACCATTCCTTTAAGGAAACTGCTATTTTAAGTCTCTAAAATGGAAAAATGTACAGTTCCCTGGGTTTATATCATATTACAGTGAAATCCACATTTTGAGAGAATTTGAGAAACTGGGATCGATAGCAGACATAAATATACAGACAATTATCTGAATAATTGATTAATCGTTAAGGAAATAGTCACTATTTTTATTCATTTATTTTGTATTGTATGCTGCATTGTTCGAGGACCTCAGGTCAGAAGATGTCATCGCTATTTCTACTCTGTAGCTGCTGAGCATATGATGATAACACCTTTGTGTTTGAACGTCTGCACAGCCTTCTCTCTGGTAACTGGACTCAAACTCACATTTTACATTTTACGTTTATATTCAATCTAATATTAAATAATCCATTCCTTGCACACTTATTGTAAATATAATATCCTGCTTTATATGTTGTTGCTGTACATGTCTCTACTGTACAATGCCTTGTCTTTTTATGCTGCTGCAACGCAAACATTTCCCAAATTGGGATCAATAAAGTACTTATCTTATTTTATCTTAAAATATACCACACTGTAGTCTGACATATATTCAGTGTTCTAAGTCTTTTCGTTTTTACGTTTTATAGGTTCTTTTGTATTTTTAAATGTGTATTTTTGACCTATTTTTACAACTTATGGTCTGAAGTAACATGTAATGTAAATCCTTTTGAATTCTCCTATCCACTATTCCTTAACCCGTGACGTTTCACACAGAGGTCAAGGGATAGACGATGGGAGCTGATTTTTGGACTATTCGACTGTAACCAGGGTCTCGTTCTTTCCTATGAGAGCTGCTCATTGGCGCATGAAGGCAAAATGGCCCAACTTTTGAGAGAGCGAAACGTCACAGATTACCCAGCATGCCTAGCTGTCAGAGCAGAAGTACCCCTGGGCCGTTTCTCAATCTCAAGGATATTGGCTTCCAAGTTAATATTTCAAGGATGCTATGTCATCGAGTGCCGCCGAAGGACTGTTCCAATCTCCAGCATACTTGGAATTCCACCGAGGCCGCGTCCTTGGTTTGGGGGTAATTTCGAGGCTGCACATGGGTAGACTTCGCCTCCTTAAAATCCCCACAATGCTTTGCGCACGGACCAATTTCAAAAACCCTTGCGGAGAATGGCTGAACCGACGCAGCGCAGCACACATTTAAATGTAAGCATGTAGTGGCGTAGAACACGTGTTGGTAAATATGTGACTTTGTTACATTTGTTTGTTATCACCAGAAATGTGTTCCCGTGAAAGTAAAGCAAGTTCATAATTAGATAGACATCGTGAGGGATTTATTTTCGGTACAGTTGATGTTGAAACCGTTAGAGAGAGTGGCACACTTGTTAGCCTGTTCCATTCTTCTTCGTTTTCCGAAGCCGTGGCTTGGAAGTATACTTGCTTAGTTTCTGAAGGAAGTGACTTGGAAGTATGCGACTACCAAGCCAGCATCACGATTGAGAAACAATGTTTCTCAATGTCGAGTAAGGCTGCTCCAGAGCCACTATTTCAAGCATACTACGTCATCGAGTGCCGCCGAAGTAACTGTTCCAATCTCCAGCATACTTGGAAATCTACCGAGCCCGGCGTACTTGGCTTGGAGAAATTTTGAGGCTGCACATGTGTAGACTCCACCGTCTTCAAATCCCCACAAGTGTTTTGCGCACGGACCAATTTTCCCAAATCTGTGGCGGAAAATGTAAGGCGGTGTCACACTCCTAGGTTTATGTCACGGTCTTAGTGTTGTCTGTCTGGTTATGGGCTTTGTAAGTCTGTTCATTCAGTGTTTTGTCTTCCTCCTTGTGTTTTGTCTGGTCCTCCTCCCTGCCGTTAGTTTCTCTGGTGTGTCTGATTGTCTCATTGTGTTCACCTGTTGTCCTTGTGTTTCTCCTCCCCTGCCCAGCTGTGTCTTGTCCTGTGATTACCCTTCTGTGTATTTAGTCTAGTCTTCCCCTGTGTTCAATGTCGGTTAATTGTTTCCCCTCCATGTTATTCCACGGTCTGTGTTCCTTGTGCTGCTCGTTTGTTTTGGATATTTTGGATACTGCCTTTTTTGCCACAGCTTTTATTATTTAATAAAGCTCGCTTTTCGTTAAATTCTGCATTTGAGTCCTACCTGCTTCACCCAATCGTACCAGAATGAACCGACCAAATTTGGACTCAGCAGATTTTAATGTTTTGGCCCCACATGCGGAATGTCTTGGGTACTCTCTGGAGTACATTTTTTACACCTGGAAGAACGCCTCATCTAGACCGAATGATTCTAATAAGGGCTATAACATAGTTCATACTGGGTAGTTTATTTAGTTTAGCTAAAAATTATCCACCGGTATAGAGACGTCCTTTTCCCCATGTTAGTCAATGGGAAAAGTCTTTCTGGGCCGGGTGACGTCACGGACTGATACGGAAGTTGCAGTACCGCCGTTTGGACACAACGGATTTTGGGCACAGAGTCCGGCGCACTTCCTGGGGGAGATGGAGACTTTTCTTCATTATTGTCAGTATTAGCTTCTAATTATGAAGTATTTCAAAAATAAAACTTCTAATATAATCTTTTAAGCATTTTTTCCATTCATCAACTTAACTTTCTCCTTGTTTTGGAGATGCTAAGTTAAAATTGTTTTGTTTCTCATTGTAATGACTGCAGAGATGGGAAAAGTACTCAGGTCTTGTACTTCAGTAAAAGTAGAAGTATTCAGATCTTGTACTTGAGTAAAAGTAGAAGTACTCAGATCTTGTACTTGAGTAAAAGCAGAAGTACTCAGATCTTGTACTTGAGTAAAAGCAGAAGTACTCAGATCTTGTAATAGAGCAAAAGTAGAAGTACTCAGATCTTGTACTTGAGCAATAGAAGTACCAGAGTGTAGGAATACTCTGTTACAGTAAAAGTACTGCATTCAAAATGTTCCTCAAGTGAAAGTAGAAAGTATTCTCATCTAAATATAGTGAAAGACAGTGAAAGTAGTCGTTGTGCAGATTGGTCCATTTCAGAATAATATCTAAGATATGTTTTATAATGATTGATCATGAAAGTGTTCTCAAAGCTGGTGGAGGTGCAGCTAGTCTGAAGTACTTTGTAGGCTGCAGGGTAGCTGGTGGAGGTGCAGCTAGTCTGAAGTACTTTGTAGACTGCAGGGTAGCTGGTGGAGGTGCAGCTAGTCTGAAGTACTTTGTAGACTGCAGGGTAGCTGGTGGAGGAGCAGCTAGTCTGAAGTACTTTGTAGACTGCAGGGTAGCTGGTGGAGGTGCAGCTAGTCTGAAGTACTTTGTAGACTGCAGGGTAGCTGGTGGAGGTGCAGCTAGTCTGAAGTACTTTGTAGACTGCAGGGTAGCTGGTGGATTTACTCCAGGTGGAACTAAAGTCTGATTCAACACTTGATTATATTTCACATCATTCATCCACATCTGGGAAGTAACTAAAGGGATTAAATACATGTGGTGGAGGAAAAGTACACCATTTACCTCTGAACTGTAGAGGAGGAGAAGTACACAGTAGCAAAAAATTGAGATACTCAAGTAAAGTACTTCAGAATTGTACTTAGTTACTGAACATCACTGGGTTTAATACACTACCTAAGTATATTATATTTACATCACCAGCACAAAGAGGTACAGGTTTTTACAGTTTGATAATACAAAACAAATAAAACTCCAAATCGCACGCCTAGGTACCAAATGCCCCAAAATCCCAAATCTTACCCAGAAGTCAGTACTGTTTAGAGTATGAGGTGAGGCCCCGATTATTTATTCCGGTAAATGACTCTGACCTCACTAATTGACCCGACCGAAGTTACTGAGTCTATGTGAGTTTACTGCTTGGCTCAGATCCACCAAACGTCAGCAAGATCTCACCTCTATCAACTCCCCGAAGAACCAGGTTCAATCAACTGCTGTTTCAATTCAGACAACTCTTTTAATCTGTTTAAGCGATCCCGAAGGATTTTGGTATCAGTAAATGGGGTGTGTTCCTACCTAAGTGTGTGTGGCAGGGTGCAGTCTCCCCTTTGAATCAGGAGAGGAGAGCACAGATGTCCTTTAAGTTGTCCCAGTCCAAAAGGTGGGATCAGTTTATTTGAAGAAAAATAGGTCCAAACTAATACAGGGTTTTTACCTTCTCTCTTTACAACATTATAATCATACAAAACAACACACAAAAATGATGCTGTGATCATGTTCAAATATGAAACTTTAATTCACAGTCTTACATTTATTACCAAAATGTTTCCCTTCAACTGCCCAATTCAGTTGTGACATTTAAAATCTCTTGATAGAATTTAGAGGCATTTCCTCATAAAAAGACCGGTGATAATAAAAAGCCGATTCGAAATCCCACAGTGTTTCGGAGGGAGTTCCTCACGTAGGTAGGTAGCAATACTCTCAAATCCCATCTTCCATAAAGTCATTCCATGCAGCATTCAAAGCAATTCCCTCATTCAAAGCAATTCCCTCATCATTCCAACCAAGAAATTCAAGAGATATTCACCCAGGTTGAGAGAACCTTACCGAGAGCTATTAACCCAGCTCTGAAGGACAGAGCCTACCAGGAGAGAGTATACCAGGGGTTTCCCCCCCCTCTCCCCGACGAAATCCAAAACAGCCAGTCTTTTTATGCTCAAAAAACCGGATAGAAAACCCACAAACACCTCCTCTACACCCAACCAACATATTCCATTGGCTCTGGCATAAGACACACCTTCCCAAGTTTGTGTAACACAAAACATGACTAGACATATTCTATGACTATGACATAACCACCTTTTTGAGACCTCAATGTGTTTCTCCTTAAGTCCGGAGCCCCCCCCCCTGCTGTGAGAGGAGAGGAAAGAACCTGCCCACTCTCTTATCAGAGAGCAGGGCATAAATCATAGGCCTTACACTCAACTTAACAAACCACTTTGTTTTGTTTATGCTGTAAATATAGAAAAACCTAAAATATGAAGCATTTTCATTGTGGGTTATACAAGAATATAATTGATTATATTTGATTATAACTAACTTTCGTTTTAAGTATTCAACATACTATGAAGCTGTCAACAGTACCAATTGGCAAAATAAGAACAAGCCTTTATGTTTGTCATAACCCGGCTCCTATGCCTGACACAAATGTGAAAGGATGCAATGGATGCTGGTAAATTAAAGTATTTTATGTAATAAAGTAAACATGTACTTGAAAGAAAAGCTGCTCTCAGGAGGGAGTCCGGGAGAAAAGAGAGAAGGGAAGTGGCCTTCGCTCAGAATCTGTGTTACCTTCAAGGACAAGGGGAGACATGTACAGGTAACAACACAGAGGACAGGACTTCAACTGTCACACACACTCCACAAGGTTTTTCTTCAGCTCGAGTTGAGCTGTGTGTAAAGATACGGGTCCAGCTCTTGGAGAGCATCGATCAGAACCCTGCTGGCTGCAGCTCCTTTTTGTCGCACCACGTCCAGCACCTCAAGTGCTCCGTCTCGTGCTCCGTCATTTCGAGATTTGGCTTTGACTGACTCCATTTCAGATTCAATGATAACTCCAGACTCAAGGAGTTTATCCAGAAGGTCCTTCAGGACAGATGAAGACACTCTTTCTTTGAACTCTGTCCGAACTGAGAGCAGCCACTGGTCTTCTGGGACTCTGCTCTCTGCTGGGACTCTGCTCTCTGCTGGGACTCTGCTCTCTGTTGGGACTCTGCTCTCTGCTGGGACATTTCTTTGGGACAATTCCTTCCTTGGATCTGGAAGATAAACAGGGAAAATACTTGTGTTAACCAACAATCACATTAAACAGATCTCTTAAAAATCAAAATAACTCGACATTCCCAGAGGTGGATTTCTGTTCATTTAAAGTTATAATATGTAACACTTCCTCATTCAAATGTATAAAAAGTCCTACACCTGTATTATTTATATTTGGTTGAGTTTTGTACAGAGATGTCCCGATCCGATCACGTGATTTTCAAAAAAAGGTGATCGGGACATCTCCAGTTGTGTACAAACATTGTCTCAAATGGTTCAGAGGGACGTGTATTTTTAATCAAGGTAACAGTACGTTCATCACGGTCTCCTGCAATGGCGCCGTATCCACTTAACCATGAAAAGATGAAGACTACAACTCCCATGATGCCACGCTGTTTCACCACCACACTAGTTTTTACTATGGTTTTAGAATATAACAGGTTGTGTGTTTAATGTCGTAATGATGCGCTGCCATGGAGCCTTAATGGAGAAGGCTATGTGTAAGGGTCTCACTAGCACTGAGCTAGCGATCCATCCAGTTAAACCGTTTGAAAGAAAACTCCAGCGCAGTTGTCAGTTTTACTGCAGTCTCTTTACTTGGTGAAACTGTAAAGACAATACAGACATAACAGTTTATTATTGACTGCCCGACTGACGAGCTAAACTAAACAGAATACTTCACACAATGAGCTACGGCGCACAAACTGAGAAGCTAATCAGCCTAGCCGCTAGTAGCTTAGCCGCAAGGAATACTCACTGCATTCCTACAAACATAAACATTTTACATACAACATATTCCCATTAAGCCACAGCCTGTCGGATAATAACACTCACAGACGATGCGTGAACCAGCGGGAAATACGAAGCACAGCCCATGGAGAGCAGACGTCCGTTCATGAAAACAACCCAAGCTACACGTGGAGCACACTCGGAAACAAACAAGTTCGTTCTCCTAGCAACAGGAATCGAATAAACCACGAGCAAGCAGCAGTGTCAACCAACCATCACAAGGTGGTGCCAAAACACAGCGAAGAAACACATACATGACAGATATACACCAAAAACACATATCAAGGACAGCACACTATGAGATGGAGCTTTGGAGTTATCCAGTCTATCACTGGGTCTGAGCTCAGGTGGAGGCTTTACCTTCCAGTGACACGGGACAATCCCAGACGACGTTTCCATCTTGGTCCTTGACCTTCAACACCACTTTCTCTGTGCTCGTCGTCAGGGAAACTTGAAATGTCGGATGGTAATTTGGTCCAAACCTGGATTCAAATGTTTTACTCTGAAAACCAGAAGCAGAAGTTAAAAGTTGATCTGGATCTTTTCCTGATTGTGGATCCACATGCAGATACATGTGTGTAAATGATCATTGTGTTTCTTTAGACGAGTGTCAGTGACTCACCTTTGGGTGTGTGATATACACCATATCACAGTCCTCAGGTTCACAGTGCACACTGTAACTGTGATGAATGTCCAGCTTACAGTCGGAGGAGAGTGTGATGTGCACAGCACGTCTGTGTTTGTCAGCAACCTTCAGTGACAGGACATTTTGATCAATTTAAAACAACATGTTGACAGACCTGCTCTACAGAGATATAAGAATTACAATCAATTAAGAATAACAGTATGTGGACATATTGTGTGTTGATACATTAAAGTGTATAGGTTAGATATTTGTTTATGAAATTCCACTTCAACACATTCTCTATATATTTATTAGGGTTGTCAACATTAACGTGTCAAAACTTGCAATTCATCTGGAATCCTTGACGCGTTAAAAGAATGAATGCATATTAATCACATGACCAATTCCTGTATGCGATCACACAAGATGCCGGCTCTAATCCCTAAAAACTACCAGAGGGTTGGCTAGCCATGGCTAACATCACTACGATGTCTAATGGAAGATCAGGACAAAACTCCCCAGTTGTAATACTTAATGTCCGGCTCTGACCTGAGGACAAGCAAAGGATGTTGTAAAGTTACAGCGAACCTTAACGGCACAAAACCCACGGTTTAAGGACTTTTTGCTCCACTGATCTAAACCAATACTCCCCGTCGTCGAGACGTCCTACCTGGTGGAAATTAGCAAATAGTTAATTCCCCAAGCACACAGATTTTGATCGTTCTTCTTTTCTTTATTCTTCTATTTCATATTTTAGCTCTCAATAACTTCAGCATACTTTCAGCTACAGAAACCAAATATCAAAAAATATTCAGCCTTTTCAGCACATGATGGAAAACTTTAAATTACTTCAAAACTTTGTATACTTTTTGGAATATTCATCTTTTTAACATTTAACTCAATGGGAGGAACTTCCAAATCCTCTTTTAGCTACACCGTGCACCCAATGCTACTCCTTCCACATACTTTCATTCCAACTTTAAAACAGACACAAGACGTTCAGCTATTGAACTTGTATTCAGATTTTTATATCTTCTACAGTTTTTTACTTATCCCAGTTTAGGTTTTGGTACATTTTATAACGGTTGTCTCTTGCCCCTTTTCCACCAAAATGGTTCCGGTTCAAGATCCGTTCTTGTTCTTTTCTGGTGCTTAACTGATTCTTCTCTTTAGTGTTTCCACCACTCAGAGCCCGACTGGTGCTGCCGCTGCTGCATCATGACATAATAAGTGAATGTGTGTCAGTCTGAATTGATGCTGTTTGGCATCACAACGCTGGTATGAAAGTTTCTCTGGTATAAAATGGGTG
>CM070484.1:45963267-46014110 GCA_036324585.1 Champsocephalus esox
GCCTAGAGTTGGTGCTGACCGCAGAGAAAACGTGCTTAAAGACTACATTACATTACATTGCATTTCGCTGACGCTTTTATCCAAGTGCGTTCGACCAACAAGATACAACCTTGAAGAAAACCGAATCATAAAGTACATCAGGTTTCATAGAGCCAAACATTTCAAGTGCTACTCAGCTGGCTTTATCAACTGCTATCATATTATCTCTCTCAGTCGGGGGCCTCTACTTCTTATTAGGGATGCACGATAATTATCGGCCCGATAATTATCGGTCCGATATTAGGAATTATGACGTCATCCCGATAAACCGATAACAGTATTAATAGCCCCGATAATATACAATATATTTTTTGGGTAAAAAAAAGGAAATAAATCCTGCGGTGTGGGTGGATTGGGATGAGGGGCGCTTGTTTTTCACTCGGCGCCTCCCGTTTTGCCAGTACTGTGGTGTTAGTGGTTTAGGAAGAGGGGAGTTCTTCACAAATCCAGCGCTCCCTAATACTTCGAACCTGATCAGTCACCTGAAACATCGCCATCGCTACGATGGTGTGTTAAAAGCGTACGAAGACAATAATACAATACAGTGTGTGTGTGTGTGTGTGTGTGTGTGTGTGTGTGTGTGTGTCTGCGCGCGCGTTGGAGCTATGTGCAACTCAAGGCATATGCTCGAACCGGAGCTGCCTGGACGCTGCAATCATGTTGCTGAGTGTGCTGACTTCTCCTCCAACGTCCCGCTGTCTGCTTCCTGCATCAAGTCAAGTGCTCGGCGCAGTTGTGTGGATAGAGCGCTCCTCTGTTTTCATTTAAACAGCTCCTTATATCCGTTAGCGCAGCTAGCTAGCACCAGATGCTAACAACAACAATGCACGTAAGGTCTCTCTCTTGCTCGCTCGGACCACACGTACACACACCCTCCCGGTCCTCCCGATGGCCAGTCGGTGCCTGCCGGTGAGCGTGGAAGTGTGGTCTGCCACAAGCGGGCGGCAGGAGCGGGCTGTCAGCATCAGCGTGTAGATGGTATTTTAAACTCGATGCTCTGAAGCTACGGGGCGGCCGAGGGAAAAAAAATACACATGCGTTAATTGCGTTAAAATAATTAGTGGCGTAATTTTTATTATCGGTTATCGGTATCGGTATCGGTCTTGAGAAGCAGGAAGTTATCGGTATCGGTATCGGTTTCAAAAAACCAATATCGTGCATCCCTACTTCTTAATGTATTTTTTAACGTATTTTAAAGTATTGAGGTAAACTTCGAGTTTAATAACCAAAGTAGAGTGTGGCACTCCATGTTAGAAATGAAGAACTAATTATTAAATCTGCACAAGCAATATATGCAAAAGATTCAGTTCAGATAGATCTTAATCTTCTCCCAGCAAGAGAACGTGTGAGAAGAGGAGCAGTGTTTCGTCTGATGGTGAGCACATTACCTCCTCCACAAGGACGTTGTTCTGCAGAAGATGTACATCCAGTATTTGCTCCTCTCTGCCCGGGGGTCGTAGGAACAGCAGAATTTGGCCATTTATCCGCCACCTTAGAAGCCTTTTCAATGGATCCAAGATATTGCCAAAGGAAGAGAGGTGAAGCACGTTCACCACCACGTGGGTGGGTGTGACCTCCAGCGGCTCCAGGATGCTCAGGCCTTCCTCAGTGATGTGGACGACAGACAACAGGCCGTCCAGAAGCAGCGCTGTGGAGCAAAGAGCTGGTCATCTGTTGCTTTGCTGCTGAAACAGCTTCATCGTATTCAAAGTCACACCACTTTAGCTCAGAGCTAATGTTCACCTGATGTCATCCAGTTTATATCCTCCACCTTTTATTCTAATGTTTCATTATTGTTCCGTCCCCTGTGATCTTTCTGGAGGTGAGCATGCGTAATTATTTTCTAACTTAAAAGACTGCTGAGATGTTTGTAATCTGCAGCCAGAGCAGCTTGACTGCGTCCGGTCTCGTGTCCGAGTGATTCTCTCGATGTGTGAAGCGCTTTCTAAAGCTTTCAGGGCGTAGAAAGTCTAACTTATAAATGTTGTTTTGTTTTGTACATGCTGCAGCCAGACTGACAATGTGAAGAGCAGAAAGAGCAACAGACGGATAACAAAGTCATAATTAATCAAACGGCTAGCTTAGAGAGAGTTAGCGTTGAGTTAGCACTGTTAGCAGCTAAACATGCTGTGGACTGACAGGTCACGGTTTACATGTCTTTAATATCCAGTGAGGAGACTGCAGAGGCCCAAAGACACTCCAACTCAGTATTCAGAGCTGCATTGCATCGTCTGCTTCAAAAATGATGTCATGCAACACATCGTCTAAATGTATGTTTTAATCATTTAATTATTCTTCTTTTGGGGACACAACTATTTTGAATGTAAAGAACAGATTTCGTGTCTGAATTATCTTATCTTTGTTAAACTAGTTTAATAAAACTGCTTCATAACTTCTGAGCGGTAGTGGATATTATAAGGTGCTAAACATTATATAAGTGTATGTGTTAACACTAGATGTCTTTACCATCCTCTGTCTCACTGTGTGGCAGGTGCAGCTGGCAGACGGCAGCTTCATCAGAACTCTTCACGTCGAACAGCGGCCCTGCTGCCTGCTTGCCAGCTGATTGGAGGAGGCTCTCATCCCAACGGACCGTCCTGTACAGAAGCTCCGCCTCCTGAGCCATGACGAACACCAGGCCAGTCGAAGCACACTGGAACGCACCTGGACGAGGACACCTGAACCTGTGGACACACAAGAGACACGTTACTCCAACAAGCCTTCACTGTGTTCTGACTGTTCATCCAGCTGGGTCTGACCTGGAGGAGGGTTTGATGAAAGATCTGACACACCTGATGATTACAGGAACTTCACTGAAGATGTGTCTGTGCATCAGAATGTGTGTGTACACTTGCATTCAATTAACAAAATGTCTAGTCCAGCGAGAATCTAGACTGGTACAAGAAAACAATCCTACACACAGTCATTATTTTATGTATGTCTGCTGGAAAGAGATTGGATGCAATGCCTCAAGGTGAAAGACATGACATTAAACACAATTAATAGAATATATGTGTTTAATTTGGTCATGTTCTAGGATTACCTGTATGAAGACTCAGTTGTGTGTTCAGGTGAGAAGGATTCAGGAGCCTGGAACAAACAAAGTTATTTATTTTATTATCAAGTTAAGTTCTAGCTTCAACTCTGTACAACTGCTCCTCTCTCACCTTTGTGTCTGTCTTCACTTCCTGTTCCACATCGGAGACACCTGATGGAGAGAAGAGGTGAGAACAATAATAATAATTATTGTACTATAAATACCTTTTAAGATCAGATTTATTGTACAATATCTTGATGAATGGAGGACATGGTTTCAGTACTCACAGCTCTTCTGGATCTTGGCTCTGATCGTCTCTCCTCCATATCCGATCCTGTAGGGATGAACACAATCCCACAGTTTGAGATCCAGCTTGAATAAGTGTTAGTTCTTTGAGTCGGCTTCAGAGTCCTGACCTCAGGCTTTACATCCCATCGTATCTTCTCTGCAAACACTACGACTGCCTGCCACAGCTCTCAGCTGCATCACAGGAAGTAACAAGGGATGAGAAACTCATCCCATCAAGAACAGACTACCTGTCCCACTCTTCTGGGAAAGCCCATATGTCTGGGGGAAAGCTGTAGGGCTGCCCCCAATTAGTCGACTGAACGTTAGTCGGCTAAAGAAGTCAGCTGGAAACCCTCAGCCTTCATTCAGAGCGGAGCCTGGTCATTGAGAGCATTCTGTCGGGCAGGACATCTAAAGTGTGGATCCTTCGCAGCGTAAAGGACCCACAAGGTGACATGCAGACTCCACAGAGAAGAAGTGTCCTCCGTATGATTATCCCCAACTTGTGTCCCTCTCTCAGACTGGGAGGAAAGCAGAGTCAGGCAGCAGCTAGCTCTGCATCAACATATAGAGACCTGTAGTATAAAGTCCTTCTGACCTCAGAACACCATAAAGCTCTCATCTCACGGTGAGGCCGTCATGTCCGGAGCGATTCCAGCCCACGCTCACATCTTCAGTGTTTCCGTTTCCTGTGTAGTTTTTATTGGGTTTTTATATTCAGATATGAATTATAGAAACTAAACGTTCAGCGTGTGTGTCCTCGCTGCTTGTTCACACACATTGAGAGTCCTTAGCGGAGCTTCTGCTGTTTGCACCGCTGCGTCCGTGTGCTGTGACTCTCACTGTAAGACCTCACCTATACTTCAAAGGTTCATTATTACAGTCTTATTATATATTCTATGTGAAGCACAACACTGTTATAATAATGCTCTTTATCAGCCTTGGAGACTGAAACCATTTTGGGAGAAAAACTAATATATGAATAATCATAATATATCGTAAACGCGAGTCGACTAATCGCCTGAATTGATGACTATCGGTCGACTAGAAGAGTCTGCAGTGGAGGGCAGCCCTAGAGAGGAGATGACTGACTAAATGTGGCTTTGCATTTCCAGCTGGCCTTCTATAGCTGATGGAAGAATGAGAGAGCCTGCAGTCAGTGGGTAACTTCACTGATCTCTTTCCCAGTGAGAGAAACTCCTCCCTGAGTTTCATACAATGCTGCTGAACCAGCAGAGACCCTCACTGACCTGAGGGTCTCCAGTCTGCAGGCTGGACTCTCCAGAAGATCTCTCAGCAGCTTCTCATCTGAACCCTGCAGATCGTTGAAACTCAGGTCCAGATCTCTCAGGTGGATGTTGGACTTCAGAGCTGAGATCAGAGCAGAGCAGCTGATCTCTGACAACCTGCAGCTCCTCAGTCTGAATAAAGAAAACATGATGAGGACAAAGAAGAGATTATAATCAGATGTGTTTCTCAACATGGAAATGAATGAACAATCAAATCTGTCTCCTTCAGAAAGTAAACTTCATGTCAAACTAATATCACTTCTGATGACCTTTATTCAGACGTTATCGTTTACTAAATATTAAAAACACAAGATGTACTTTTTACAAATAACAGCAGATATCGGTAACAGTTCCTTTAAGTACTTTATTTAGCACGTAACCATTTAAATCAGGGCTGTGCAATTAATCGTATTTTAATCTCGATTACGATTTTGGCTTGCAACGATTATGAAAACAACGTAATCGAAATAAAACGATTATTTTGCTGCATTCCCTTTCGCAACGATGCTCTCGATGTGTCGTGCGTCACACACCCTGCCCCCCCCCAAAGCCCTCTCAGCAGGTCGAGCTGTGACTTGCAGTCTGCTTCATAAATCCATAGAAACACGTCACAAGGGAAGCTTTAGTTTCTTTATTCTCCGTCTCTAGCGTCACCTTCCACGAACTCAGAGCCATTTAATAGAAGAGTTACGACATCTCCGTTCACTCCAATGGACCACTTTTTTACAGCAATGGCGGCTCGTGGAGCCTCTCAATCGTTCCCCGGAAGTTAGCGCCAAGGCTAGCAGAGCTGTGGAGTTGCAGCATAATACACAGTTCGTGACGGACTTTTAAAGGTAAGAAGAAGTTTAAAGATGTATATTGCGGATATTATCAGTACATCTGATTCTAATGAACATGTGTATTAAAGCATGTCAGTGGATTATCCCTACATTAGTAGATTTAGGGAACGTTTACAGATAACAGATTAAGCTAGCATACCGAAGCAAATTAGCAACACACGTTGAACAGCCTTTTAATTGTAAATTCCGTTCTCTTAATGTCATTTCGTCCAACGTGTTGAATTAGAGAAGAGGGGCTTCTAAACGGGATTGTATGCGGGGGTGGAGGGAGTTAAATATTAGATAAATATAACTTTGGTGCGTGTAAGAGTGAGTGTTTTTAGCAGAGCCATATTGTGTCCTTGTGATTATGTTGATTATTACCCGTCTGTATAATGTTGCAGCTCAGCTGATTCTGGATTGATGGCAAAGGGAGAGGGACTTAAGTGAGAGTGAAAACACAAGGTACGTTTAATACTACTGTGTTATATAAGTAAACACCTTATCTCCCCAAGGCAATAGGTGTGCTATATAGGTGTGTGTAACCCTTTCTCCTGTCTGTTACTCCCTCTCTCAGCACAAGAACCAGAGGAGGATTCAATGGAGCCTGAATACCTACACTGAGACCCTCACCCTGCACCCTGAGACCCTCACCCTGCACCCTGAGACCCTCACCCTGCACTGAGACCCTCACCCTGCACACTGAGACCCTCACCCTGCACCCTGAGACCCTCACCCTGCACTGAGACCCTCACCCTGCACCCTGAGACCCTCACCCTGCACCCTGAGACCCTCACCCTGCACCCTGAGACCCTCACCCTGCACTGAGACCCTCACCCTGCACCCTGAGACCCTCACCCTGCACCCTGAGACCCTCACCCTGCACACTGAGACCCTCACCCTGCACCCTGAGTCTCAACTCTGTGTTTTTCAAGCCTTTCCCTGTTTTTTTGTATTAAACAAAACATTAAGCTTTCCCAATGGTGTGGTTTTCGTGTTGTGAAAAAGTGCAAATGCAGTGTTTGTATATAAATCACATATTGTGTTTGCTGTTGGTCGTGAAATTGCTCCTGCTGACTTGAGCCAGCCATTTTTTCCTCCGCTCTGTGTCAGTGGGGAAGCCGTACATTCATACTCCTTTCTCCGAGCGATTTGAGCATCCCCAGGCAGCACAGCAAACCATGGTGGAGACTAGGAGGCAGCACAGCAAACCATGATGGCGACTAGGAGGCAGTACAGCAAACCATGATGGCGACTAGGAGGCAGCACAGCACACCAGGACAACACGGAGGAAAAGGCACCAACAAACTGCATGATATGCTATTCAATGTTTATTGAATTCCATGTATTTGCAATGGATGTTCCTAAAGCAACACATTTAACATCATCATCATCATCATCATCATGCAGCTGCTGCTGCTAGTCACCTGTCGGTCTCCTGTCCTTTCTGAAAGCCATAAAGATGACATTAGTCATTTAGATAACTTGTGTCCTCTGTTACCATGGGGATTACTGAAGCTACCATGAATTTAAGAAAATGGTAGAAATTAATCCAATCTGAATTTTAAAGCATTACTTTAGATCCCCTCCCTCTAAATGTATCACTAAACATTAGAAAGTGATGCTCCTGACTACCATACAGGTTTAAGAAGATACTATTGGTTTGAAAGAATTCAAAGCTATAAATAAACAGCAACAGGCTCTTTAACAAGGCACTGTTAGCCTAACATGTAAACTAGTTGTTCACAATAATCCTAATATTATCACTTAATATTAACTAATTCGATTTTATTTTTGAAAAGATATTGATGTAAATACATACACATATCGATTTGTTGTGTAAATATTGCAAATCAAAACCTTTATTCACTAATGATTACCAAACATCGTAGTTCTATCTCCTGTGATCAATGCATTCACATTGCCCGCCATGAACTTCCGGGGAACGATCCCTCGTCTACATGAACCACGTGACGATAACCGTTTTTGGACTTCCGGTGTCGTAACTCTTCTATTAAATGGCTCTGCACTAACTCGTCCAGCCGGAGCCTCTCAGCTACTTCCTGTTTCCAGGTGAGGGGTTACCAAAATAAGAGCACTGCGTGGAGCAGTAGAATTACACATTACAGGTTGAGAGTGACGTCAGTTATCATATTTATAAATGTTTAGCAGGTTGTGGAAGTGCGCTCCAAAATATTAGTTGATCTTCTTTATTGGTATTTATTATTTTGATGTTATTTAAATGTAGATATAAATGTACCATTTATTTTGTATTGGTTTTTCAGTTGAATGAAACTTAAAGTTCAGGGAAATCAACTGTTAAAAACATACTGGTCAGATTATTATTATTATTTGTTTAAAGTTCAATAAATAGATGTTTTCAAAGTCAAAGAATAATCGTATTTAATAATCCTGATATCAGTTTTGACCAAAATAATCGTGACTATGATTTTTGCCATAATCGAGCAGCCCTGATTAAAATATGAACAAAACAACAATTACAAAAGTATGGATGCAATATATTAATGTAGAAGAATCAGGTTGAATAACTAATGAAACATGAGATCTGCAGCAGGAACAGAGAGTCAGTGAACTGACCTGAGGGTCTGCAGTCTGCAGGCTGGACTCTCCAGAAGATCTCTCAGCAGCACTCCTGAACCCTGCAGAGCGTTGTGACTCAGGTCCAGATCTCTCAGGTGGATGTTGGACTTCAGAGCTGAGATCAGAGCAGAGCAGCTGATCTCTGACAACCTGCAGCTCCTCAGTCTGAATAAAGAAAACATGATGAGGACAAAGAAGAGATTATAATCAGATGTGTTTCTCAACATGGAAATGAATGAACAATCAAATCTGTCTCCTTCAGAAAGTAAACTTCATGTCAAACTAATATCACTTCTGATGACCTTTATTCAGACGTTATCGTTTACTAAATATTAAAAACACAAGATGTACTTTTTACAAATAACAGCAGATATCGGTAACAGTTCCTTGAAGTACTTTATTTAGCACGTAACCATTTAAATTAGGGCTGTGCAATTAATCGTATTTTAATCTCGATTACGATTTTGGCTTGCAACGATTATGAAAACAACGTAATCGAAATAAAACGATTATTTTGCTGCATTCCCTTTCGCAACGATGCTCTCGATGTGTCGTGCGTCACACCCCCTGCCCCCCCCCAAAGCCCTCTCAGCAGGTCGAGCTGTGACTTGCAGTCTGCTTCATAAATCCATAGAAACACGTCACAAGGGAAGCTTTGGTTTCTTTATTCTCCGTCTCTAGCGTCACCTTCCACGAACTCAGAGCCATTTAATAGAAGAGTTACGACATCTCCGTTCACTCCAATGGACCACTTTTTTACAGCAATGGCGGCTCGTGGAGCCTCTCAATCGTTCCCCGGAAGTTAGCGCCAAGGCTAGCAGAGCTGTGGAGTTGCAGCATAATACACAGTTCGTGACGGACTTTTAAAGGTAAGAAGAAGTTTAAAGATGTATATTGCGGATATTATCAGTACATCTGATTCTAATGAACATGTGTATTAAAGGATGTCAGTGGATTATCCCTAAATTAGTAGATTTAGGGAACGTTTACAGATAACAGATTAAGCTAGCATACCGAAGCAAGTTAGCAACACACGTTGAACAGCCTTTTAATTGTAAATTCCGTTCTCTTAATGTCATTTCGTCCAACGTGTTGAATTAGAGAAGAGGGGCTTCTAAACGGGATTGTATGCGGGGGTGGAGGGAGTTAAATATTAGATAAATATAACTTTGGTGCGTGTAAGAGTGAGTGTTTTTAGCAGAGCCATATTGTGTCCTTGTGATTATGTTGATTATTACCCGTCTGTATAATGTTGCAGCTCAGCTGATTCTGGATTGATGGCAAAGGGAGAGGGACTTAAGTGAGAGTGAAAACACAAGGTACGTTTAATACTACTGTGTTATATAAGTAAACACCTTATCTCCCCAAGGCAATAGGTGTGCTATATAGGTGTGTGTAACCCTTTCTCCTGTCTGTTACTCCCTCTCTCAGCACAAGAACCAGAGGGGGATTCCATGGAGCCTGAATACCTGCACTGAGACCCTCACCCTGCACCTTGAGACCCTCACCCTGCACCCTGAGACCCTCACCCTGCACTGAGACCCTCACCCTGCACTGAGACCCTCACCCTGCACCCTGAGACCCTCACCCTGCACCCTGAGACCCTCACCCTGCACCCTGAGACCCTCACCCTGCACCCTGAGTCCCTCACCCTGCACCCTGAGACCCTCACCCTGCACTGAGACCCTCACCCTGCACCCTGAGTCTCAACTCTGTGTTTTTCAAGCCTTTCCCTGTTTTTTTGTATTAAACAAAACATTAAGCTTTCCCAATGGTGTGGTTTTCGTGTTGTGAAAAAGTGCAAATGCAGTGTTTGTATATAATTACATCACATATTGTGTTTGCTGTTGGTCGTGAAATTGCTCCTGCTGACTTGAGCCAGCCATTTTTTCCTCCGCTCTGTGTCAGTGGGGAAGCCGTACATTCATACTCCTTTCTCCGAGCGATTTGAGCATCCCCAGGCAGCACAGCAAACCATGGTGGCGACTAGGAGGCAGCACAGCAAACCATGATGGCGACTAGGAGGCAGTACAGCAAACCATGATGGCGACTAGGAGGCAGCACAGCAAACCATGATGGCGACTAGGAGGCAGTACAGCAAACCATGATGGCGACTAGGAGGCAGCACAGCACACCAGGACAACACGGAGGAAAAGGCACCAACAAACTGCATGATATGCTATTCAATGTTTATTGAATTCCATGTATTTGCAATGGATGTTCCTAAAGCAACACATTTAACATCATCATCATCATCATCATCATCATCATCATCATCATGCTGCTGCTGCTGCTAGTCACCTGTCGGTCTCCTGTCCTTTCTGAAAGCCATAAAGATGACATTAGTCATTTAGATAACTTGTGTCCTCAGTTACCATGGGGATTACTGAAGCTACCATGAATTTAAGAAAATGGTAGAAATGAATCCAATCTGAATTTTAAAGCATTACTTTAGATCCCCTCCCTCTAAATGTATCAATACACATTAGAAAGTGATGCTCCTGACTACCATACAGGTTTAAGAAGATACTATTGGTTTGAAAGAATTCAAAGCTATAAATAAACAGCAACAGGCTCTTTAACAAGGCACTGTTAGCCTAACATGTAAACTAATGTTCACAATAATCCTAATATTATCACTTAATATTAGCTAATTCGATTTTATTTTTGAAAACATATTGATGTAAATACATACACATATCGATTTGTTGTGTAAATATTGCAAATCAAAACCTTTATTCACTAATAATTACCAAACATCGTAGTTCTATCTCCTGTGATCAATGCATTCACATTGCCCGCCATGAACTTCCGGGGAACGATCCCTCGTCTACATGAACCACGTGACGATAACCGTTTTTGGACTTCCGGTGTCGTAACTCTTCTATTAAATGGCTCTGCACTAACTCGTCCAGCCGGAGCCTCTCAGCTACTTCCTGTTTCCAGGTGAGGGGTTACCAAAATAAGAGCACTGCGTGGAGCAGTAGAATTAAACATTACAGGTTGAGAGTGACGTCAGTTATCATATTTATAAATGTTTAGCAGGTTGTGGAAGTGCGCTCCAAAATATGTGTTGATCTTCTTTATTGGTATTTATTATGTTGATGTTATTTAAATGTAGATATAAATGTATCATTTATTTTGTATTGGTTTTTCAGTTGAATTAAACTTAAAGTTCAGGGAAATCAACTGTTAAAAACATACTGGTCAGATTATTATTATTATTTGTTTAAAGTTCAATAAATAGATGTTTTCAAAGTCAAAGAATAATCGTATTTAATAATCCTGATATCAGTTTTGACCAAAATAATCGTGACTATGATTTTTGCCATAATCGAGCAGCCCTGATTAAAATATGAACAAAACAACAATTACAAAAGTATGGATGCAATATATTAATGTAGAAGAATCAGGTTGAATAACTAATGAAACATGAGATCTGCAGCAGGAACAGAGAGTCAGTGAACTGACCTGAGGGTCTGCAGTCTGCAGGCTGGACTCTCCAGAAGATCTCTCAGCAGCTCTCCTGAACCCTGCAGAGCGTTCTCACTCAGGTCCAGATCTCTCAGATGGGAGTGGTTGGACTTCAGAGCTGAGGTCAGAGCAGAGCAGCTGATCTCTGACAACCTGCAGCCCCTCAGTCTGAATAAAGAAAACATGATGAGGACAAAGAAGAGATTATAATCAGATGTGTTTCTCAACATGGAAATGAATGAACAATCAAATCTGTCTCCTTCAGAAAGTAAACTTCATGTCAAACTAATATCACTTCTGATGACCTTTATTCAGACGTTATCGTTTACTAAATATTAAAAACACAAGATGTACTTTTTACAAATAACAGCAGATATCTGTAACAGTTCCTTTAAGTACTTTATTTAGCACGTAACCATTTAAATTAGGGCTGTGCAATTAATCGTATTTTAATCTCGATTACGATTTTGGCTTGCAACGATTATGAAAACAACGTAATCGAAATAAAACGATTATTTTGCTGCATTCCCTTTCGCAACGATGCTCTCGATGTGTCGTGCGTCACACCCCCTGCCCCCCCCCCAAAGCCCTCTCAGCAGGTCGAGCTGTGACTTGCAGTCTGCTTCATAAATCCATAGAAACACGTCACAAGGGAAGCTTTGGTTTCTTTATTCTCCGTCTCTAGCGTCACCTTCCACGAACTCGTCCAGCCGGAGCCTCTCAGCTACTTCCTGTTTCCAGGTGAGGGGTTACCAAAATAAGAGCACTGCGTGGAGCAGTAGAATTACACATTACAGGTTGAGAGTGACGTCAGTTATCATATTTATAAATGTTTAGCAGGTTGTGGAAGTGCGCTCCAAAATATGTGTTGATCTTCTTTATTGGTATTTATTATTTTGATGTTATTTAAATGTAGATATAAATGTACCATTTATTTTGTATTGGTTTTTCAGTTGAATTAAACTTAAAGTTCAGGGAAATCAACTGTTAAAAACATACTGGTCAGATTATTATTATTATGTTTTAAAGTTCAATAAATGGATGTTTTCAAAGTCAAAGAATAATCGTATTTAATAATCCTGATATCAGTTTTGACCAAAATAATCGTGACTATGATTTTTGCCATAATCGAGCAGCCCTGATTAAAATATGAACAAAACAACAATTACAAACATATGGATGTAATATATTAATGTAGAAGAATCAGGTTGAATAACTAATGAAACATGAGATCTGCAGCAGGAACAGAGAGTCAGTGAACTGACCTGAGGGTCTGCAGTCTGCAGGCTGGACTCTCCAGAAGATCTCTCAGCAGCTTCACTCCTGAATCCAGCAGATTGCAGCTGTGACTCAGGTCCAGAACTCTCAGACTGGAGGGGTCAGACTTCAGAGCTGAGTCCAGAGCAGGGCAGATCTCTGACAAACTGCAGCCCTCCACTCTGAATAAAGATGGAAAATACAATTTAGAGGTACTTTGACTTTACTTGAGTATTTCCATGTTCAGAGCGGGTCTTTCTGCTGTTGGTTCTGGACTAGGGCTGCACCAAACGACTCATTTGATAACCGCTTCATCTATCGATTAATGAAACGATTAATCGACTATTCGGACTATGCCTTGCACCATTTCTCAAACGCTCTTATTTAGCCATCAACTTTTAGATTTAGCTCGAGGTTGTTTTAGGCATGTGGAAACTAACAATGAAGACAATAAAGATGAGTACTTGATTCAAAAATACATATTTTATTAAACTTTCTGCTGAAAGATAAATAAAAAATCTGTCCGTCAACATTTTAAATCAAGGATAGCAAATCAGATAAAAGATAACCTTTGTTTACGCATTGTCAAGCAGGGATGGGTATCGTTAAGGTTTTAACGGTACTGCTACTTTCATCGATACCGCTTATCGATCCGGTCCTTTCGCGGTTCTCTTATCGGTTCTTTTGGAGAAAATGAGGTAAATGAACTAAACTAATTGTGAATAAAATTAACATTGCTTTTTATTTAAATAAAAATAAATAATATTTCACTTCACAAGAAACAACAATGTTTTAAGGGCCCATGTCATGCTTCTCTGGTTCTGACCCGTCCCCTTGTGTTCTGTAGATTCTGCTTGTGAACGGTCTGCAGAGTCAAAACCCTCAAAGTGCAGCCTGCAGCGAGTAACACTCTGACACAGAGAAGACCTGTCTGTCCCTGAACGCCTCGTTGGACATCTTTCTTCTTCCATTTTTTTCTTGCTGGGTACAGTGACGTGACCATACCCAAATGGACCAATCCGTGGAGCTCTCAGTCCTCACACACCAGCATCCCTTGGCGTAATAGTAATAGACGAGTTGGGATCGCGGAGAAATGCTCTCCGCAGACCCATTCTCACAGCGTTTAGCAGGAGCTCCAACAAGCCGTGTAACCTCCTTTAGCTTAGGAACCACTGGACCTCCCTCACCGAGAGGAGAGGAGAAAATGCTGCCCCACAATGCATTGCAGCCGCAGCATTTGCCGTCATTCAACAGTTGGCCGTTCACGGAAACAACCGATTATGACGGAGAAATTATATCATGAAAGTTACAGTGCTTATTAAGCATTTTAAAACGTAGGTGGTGAGTTACAAAGTGCTTTGTTCTGAACGTTCATCAGTATTATAATCAAAGAGAGAAATATGAACGTTAGTTTTCACTGAAATGATCAAATAAAGTCAACATTTCAGTCTTCACTGAGCTGTGTGGGGTTTGTTCAACTTCTAAAAGATGTCTGAATGGTGATATACACAGAGATAGATGTTAAGGACTAACGTTCATAATAAATACATCTGTATTTATTTTAAGATATTTAGTTCATACAATCATACGTATTGTACAGTTCCAGCTTTGGTCCTGAAGAATATGTTTCTCTGTTGTTCACGTTCATAAAGCAGAGCAGCAGCATCAGAGCACGGAGCAGAGTCTCTAGATGAGTTCACAGCAGTCCCTCGTTCTTATTGAACATCCATGTTGTAGTCCGCTGTATAGAAAACTGTGGTTTCCATGGTTACCCCACAGCAGCAGACGCACATTCATGACGTCCGCTGGCGCATCAGAAACACGTGGGATAGTGAAAGTGCAGTCGATTCTCT
Source organism: Champsocephalus esox (assembly GCA_036324585.1). Taxonomy (NCBI): domain Eukaryota; kingdom Metazoa; phylum Chordata; class Actinopteri; order Perciformes; family Channichthyidae; genus Champsocephalus; species Champsocephalus esox. The sequence goes on from CM070484.1 coordinate 45,977,927, forward strand.
AAAGTACCGCAGTCTCTCCTCCTAAGTCCTTTTGAATTCTCCTATCCACTATCCCTTAATCCCGTGACCTTTCACTCAGAGGTCAAGGAATAGGCGATAGGGTTAGAACTTAGGACCTGATTTTTGGATTATCGGAACGCAACCTATATCTCATTTGGCTCCTCCTCTTCAATGGAGGCTGTGGCATAATCTTCCGCCCTCCTTTCACCAATGTCCGATACACATAACAGAGGATTTGTAAATATGTAAGTACAAAATGTAAAGGAGCTGTAAACAATTACATTTACTTGCATTCACTTTGATCAAAGAGCTCGGTTATGCTACATTAAAATAGCGACCGTCATTACACACACATGCGCACACAGCCACCACGAGGCAGTCTCCTACGCAACATTGAAGACAAATAAACAACATCCAAACACCACTTCAAACACTAGGACATCGTGACACAACACTACCGTGTATATTTATAACACTTGTGACAATATGTACACAACACTGACCTGCAAAACAGGAGAAATGATGAACAACCAAATTCTTAGCTGCTCGTTTGGCGGGTCTTGCCAGAATTAGTGATGGGTCGTTCGCGAACGATTCGTTCTTTTTGAACGAATCTTTGAAGTGAACGAGATTAACTGATTCCTCCCACAAAACGATTCGTTTGTTTGAGTCGCCGCCTTCAGCCAAAAGCTAAAGAGAAGCTGTTCGCGAACGACGGAACGACGGAACATCCAGTATTTCGGAGGGGCCCGTTAGGGCCCCTCCGAAATACTAGATGTTCCGTCTAAACAGAGTTGGACTCAGTTAGACAACTACCACAAATACAGTGAAGTACTTTACTGTTGGACTCAGTACTAGTTGGACTTCTACCACAAGTAGGCTACTATGAAGTTATTTTACTGTGTACTTTCAGTTATTCTCTGTCAAACTCCTGTGGCAGAAAATCATTTGATCTCTCATCAAATATAGCAGAAAACATGTAGTTTGACAGAGGATTAAAACTGTGATCAGAGCCCTCTCATCTGAGCTCCGTTGCACACACAGGAGCGGGACATCCTCCTCAACCTGTCCGCCATAAAAGCTTCAGATGGCGGATAGCTGGACTCCGTAGCGTCCAGCTAGCTTAGCCGCTAGCTTAGCGATAAATACACACAGCGTTGTATTCTCCTCCCCCTGTCGGCCCTAAAAGCTTCAGAGGGCGGATAGCTGGGCTACGTAGCGTCCCACTAGCTTAGCCGCTAGCTAAAGGTAAACATAGATGGGTACATAGAATATGAATAAATCGTCACCGATGTAGAGGATATATTTTTTTAATTCACTTTGAACTCGGCCAAATGGAGTTTAATGCTTTGGGATTTAAGTTAGGCCACATAGTACGTGCATGGGTTTGAAAGTAAAACGTGCTAGCCTGCTGTAATACATCGTATAGTCAGGCACACATTTATGAGATTTAACAATGGCCAGTTATATTTCTTAAATAATATGTAGCCTATTCCCAGGGCAAAATGTATGGGGCAACAAGGTGAGGTGTAAAATGTGTTTTAATATCATACATTTTACACTAGCAAACTTCTTGTACGGACTTCGGCAGTAGTAAAGACTCACTGAACGAATTAAGTACAAAGACGAATCGTTCGCGAACGTGCAAATCTTGGGACGGGTGGCGCAGAGGTCTGTGCATCTGATCATCATATCAAGGGGGGTGCTGGGGAACACCAGTTTGAAACCCGCTCCTGCCACCACTGCATCAGGCCGGTGTGTCCTTGGGCAAGACACTTCACCCGGATTTGCTCCTGTGGGTAATGTCCACAGTAGATGTATGATATCAATGTGTACTTGTAAGAGCGCCTCGATGACTTTGTGGCGTGAAGATGGAGGGTGTGGCGCAGTGCGCTGTGCAATGATCATCAGATCAAGGGGTGAAACCCGCCGCTGCTGCGTCTGTAAAGCCGGTGTGTCCTTGGGCAAGACACTTCACCTGAACCTGCTCCTGTGGGTATTGTCCACAGTGACCATCGCATGTATAAAAAAAAATGTGTAATGTGTATCTGTAAAGCGCTTTGAGCACTGGAAAAGCACTATAATAAATGCAAGGAATTATTATGAATTATTATTAAATCACCAGAAGTCGTTTGCGAACCGGTGAACGAATCAGTGAACGAATCTTTAAAGTGAACTGAATCAAAAGATGCGTGTCCCCGAAGGGAATCTAAATGCCCATCACTAGCCAGAATGGCAAGCCAACGGCAGCTCCGTCTCCACATCAGTCCGTCTACGGCAGGCGCAAATCACAACAAACGCCTTTATGGCAGTGTTACCCTGCCCTCTACTGCCCCCTGCTGTCCATTGTTAAACAGGTTTCTAAAATGATATTAAATATAAACATAAACTTGTGATCACACACTTTGTGGGTCACATTTGAATATTTGAAATTGAAATGTTTAAAGAAAAGAACTTGATACTAAAACATGAGATTGACAATGTGTTCTGCTTTCATGAAACATGTTCACATTCCCTCTCCTTAAAATTGCTATAAGTCTGTATTTGTTTAATTTTTAAACCTTACATTTTTTAATGTTCAATAATTCAAAGTTGAACAGTTGTGACCTCCTTCTGACTGAAAGGGAGAAAGGGGGAGACCACCTGAGCCTTTTCAGCACCGGAGCTCGGTATCGGCGACGGCCTAGATATTAACGTTGGTTGTATCGAAGTTAGATTCCTTTTCAATGTGATTGTCTGTAACATTATGCCCATCAAAAAATCTATTGGAAAACGCAGGCTGAAGCTAACGATAGGAGTTAGTGACAATGTATGCTAGTTAGCCGGCTAAAGGCTAAATTAAATAATATTAAGAAAAATAACCCCCCTAACAATCCCTGCACGTCAGGCTCTCTGACAGTGAGCTCTGCTCTGGGTATCTGAGCGTCCCGCTCTAACAGCGCTCCGAGTTCACAGAGCAGCGGAGTTTAGCCGACAGAGCCGACAGGAAGAGTGGAGCACACAGCTCAGGCATCGTTACAAAATAACACCCTGCGCGTCATGGCGGCAGAGAACGGCTCGCAGATTACTTGGGGGCCCGGACCCGGATTCTTTATGGATTCAAGTTATTAAAGTACATCAATTAGTTTCAATTACAAACTGAACAAATGAGATCTGCAGCAGGAACAGAGAGTCAGTGAACTGACCTGAGGGTCTCCAGTCTGCAGTCTGGACTCTCCAGAAGATCTCTCAGCAGCTTCACTCCTGAATCCAGCAGATTGTAGTTGTGACTCAGGTCCAGATCTCTCAGGTGGATGTTGGACTTCAGAGCTGAGATCAGAGCAGAACAGCTGATCTCTGACAACCTGCAGTCTCTCAGTCTGAATAAAGAAAACATGATGAGGACAAAGAAGAGATTATAATCAGATGTGTTTCTCAACATGGAAATGAATGAGAAGTACAAAATATGTCTCCTTCAGAAAGTAAACTTTATCATGTAAAACTAATATCACTTCAGATGACCTCTATTCAGACGTTATCGTTTACTAAATATTAAAAACATAGATTTACTTTTTACAAATAAAAGCTATTAAAGTTCCTTTAAGTCAATATTTATGTCTGCAGTTCTTCATTTAGTACGTAAAAATAAAAACATGAATAAAAGGACATTTACTATGTTATGCATGCAAGTTATTAATGTAGAAGAATCAGGTTGAATAACTAATGAAACATGAGATCTGCAGCAGGAACAGAGAGTCAGTGAACTGACCTGAGGGTCTGCAGTCTGCAGGCTGGACTCTCCAGAAGATCTCTCAGCAGCTTCATTCCTGAATCCAGCAGATTGTAGTTCTCACTCAGGTCCAGATCTCTCAGATGGATGTTGGACTTCAGAGCTGAGATCAGAGCAGAGCAGCTGATCTCTGACAACCTGCAGCTCTCCAGTCTGAATAAAGAAAACATGATGTAACTTTAGAAAACAACGTTCCTGTTTGAAATAACTCCAGGGTTAATAATCTGTTCAGAGTCAAACAGGGTTTTAATGCCAGCGATGAAGCAGAAACAATCCATTGATGATCTGGAACTCTAACTTTGATCAGATCTTTATCAACTCCTTCATCTCCCTCACAGCTCCTCAGTACTGACAGCATCTCCACTGACTCATGGAGCGCAGAGTGAGTCTGTGGAAGCTCAGACTCTCTCCCTCACACATTCACCTTCTCTTCGTAGAGTTCAGAAAATCATAAACACAAACGGATCCATATGAAGTTCAGTCAGTGAACTGACCTGAGAGCCTCCAGTCTGCAGTTTGGACTCTTCAGTCCAGAACTCAGCAGCTCCACTCGTGAATCCTCCAGATCGTTGCGACTCAGGTCCAGATCTCTCAGATGGGAGGGGTCAGACTTCAGAGCTGAGGCCACGACTTCACATTCAGCCTCTGAGAGTCCGCAGCCAGTAAGTCTATAACAACACAAATATTACAACATGTGTTTAAAAGAGGGAACATTATATTAACCTCAAAGACTTCATGAAATAATATTTGACATACAGTATGTTCTGAATTACATCTGCTGATGCCATTTTATATTATATCTAATAATATGAAATGATTATTGTAACTGAGTTTAATGTGTGCGTTAATGTCTGATCACATGTCTGTGTTGGCTACCTTCTGCTGTCAGAGGCTGTTGCTAGATTGCTTCTCTGAGCATCTGAACATGTATTTTGAACACAAACACAAATAACAAACCACTAAGGTTTCAACCATCAGCAAGATGTTCTCCGTATATCAGCATTAAGACATAACTCTGGTATTGGTGGGAAATTATATAGATCCTATTTTCAACTCTAATACATTGTAATAAAAACCTCTGTGTTTAATGATAAAGAAACTACCAGAAAGTAATAACTGATAACTGTAAGTCCTGCAGTGTGGTGAGATCACATGCTGAGAAACCTCTAGAGTCCTTCATGTGTTTGACATGTCGCCTCCATCACTCAAAGGAGTATGAAGAGAGAAAAACATTTAACTATTATTTTAAATAAATAGAAGCGTTGGTTTTAATTTGCTCTCAGTATTTAAACAGCAGAAATGTTATAGTGTTCATTTGAATAATTAAACTTCTGATCAGTTTATAAAGTGAATCACATCTGGACTCACTTGGCCTTCCTGCAGTTCCTCACAGCTGGAATCAGTCTCCGTTTCCCCTCCGCTGATGTGTTGTACTTCTCCAGGTCCAACTCATACAGAACCTCCTCTGACATCTGCAGCATGTCTGCCAGAGCAGAGCAGTGGATCTCAGAGAGTTCCTTTGATTTGTCCTTTGACTTCAGGAACTCTGTGATCTCCTGATGTACTGAGAGGTCCTTCATCTCTGTCAGACAGTGGAAGATGTTGATGCTCCTGTCAGGAGAGCTTTTATCACTTCTAAACTTCTTCAGGTTGCTGATTGTTCTCTGGATGGTTTCTGGACGGTTGTCTGTGCGACCCAGCAGGCCTCCTAACAGACTCTGGTTGGACTCCAGAGAGAGGCCGTGGAGGAAGCGGACAAACAGGTCCAGGTGGCCATTTCTGCTTTGGAGGGATTTCTTCATGGCTCCTTTTAGAAAGACATCCAGCAATGGGTACTCCTGATCACGGTTTTTACTGTTCTCATAGGGCCAGTCTCTCTGCAGGAAGTCCTTCAGTACTGCTGTGTCTCTGTTGATGTAACAGTGGAACAAGTAGACTGCAGCCAGGAACTCCTGAACGCTCAGGTGAACAAAGCAGTAGACGGTTTTCTGGAAGATCACACTCTCTCTTTTGAAGATCTCTGTACAAACTCCTGAGTGCACCAAGGCCTCGGTGACACCAAGGCCACAGCGCTGCAGGTCTTCTTGGTAGAACATGATGTCTCCTTTTTCCAGTTGTTCAAACGCCAGCCTCCCCAGCTTCAGAAGAAGCTCCCTGTCAGCCTCCGTCAGCTGCTGTGGACTCGTCTCATGTCCCGCTTCATACTTCTGCTTCTTCCTCTTTGTCTGGACCAACAGGAAGTGTGAGTACATGTCAGTGAGGGTCTGGGGCAGCTCTCCTCTCTGGTCTGTAGTCAACATGTGGTCCAGAACTGCAGCAGTGATCCAGCAGAAGACTGGGATCAGACACATGACGTGGAGGCTCCTGGAGCTCTTGATGTGAGAGATGATTCGGCTGGACAGGTCTTCATCACTCGATCTCCTCCTGAAGTACTCCTCCTTCTGGGCGTCAGTGAAGCCTCGTACTTCTGTCACCCTGTCCACACACTCAGGAGGGATCTGATTGGCTGCTGCAGGTCTGGAAGTTATCCAGACGAGAGCTGAGGGAAGCAGCCTCCCCCTGATGAGGTTTGTCAGCAGCACGTTGACTGAGGACGGCCGAGAGACATCAGACACAACCTTCTTCTTTCTGAAGTCCAGAGAAAGTCTGCTTTCATCCAGGCCGTCAAAGATGAACAGCACTTTGCAGACTGCCAGCTGCTCTGCTGTGACCTTCTGTAAGGTCGGATGGAAGACATGGAGCAGCCGGAGAAGACTGTACTGCTCACCTTTGATCAGGTTCAGCTCCCTGAAGGAGAGCGGGATCACCAGACTGACATCTTGGTTTCCCAAACCCTCGGCCCAGTCCAGAGTGAACTTCTGCACCGAGAAGCTTTTTCCAACTCCAGCGACTCCGTTGGTCAGGACCGCTCTGATGGGAGTCTGCTGGTCAGGTAAGGCTTTAAAGATGTCCTGGCACTTGATTGGAGTGTCATGGAGGGACTTCTTCTTGGAAGCTGCCTCCAGCTGCCTCACCTCATGCTGGGTATTAACCTCTTCACTCTGGCCTCGTGTGATGTAGAGCTCAGTGAAGATGCTGTTGAGGAGGAGGGTTTCACTTTGATCAGTTCCTTCAGTCACACGTTCACATCTCCTCCTCAGACTGTTCCTATGTTCATCTAGAACCTTCTGCAGACCACTATCTGCTGAGAGAGAAGGAACAGGAGAGAATATGAAAAATGCTTTTGAGAAAATCTTATTATAACAAAAGAAAGAGACAATTTAAAAAGTTTAAACAGCTTACTGTCTATGCACTACAACAGTATACCTTATGGAAAACAAATAAACCAGGAAGAATCCTGGACATGAAGACAAGGATCCTGGCCATCAGATATCTTCACTATCTTCTGTAAAAGTATTTGCAGGGCTAATGTTCCCCTTTAGATCTGTCCAGTGTTTCTACAACGGAAATCACTGCTGTCTGTTTTAAAACACTTAAACAACGCCTGGAAGAAGATCAGAGGACACTCTGAGCCAATGAGAGTTCATACAAGAGTAGAGACCCAGCGCCCCGACGGCCTCAAGACGCAGCATGAGTTCGGCCTCTTACCTCGTACAGAGCTGGTCTGACTGGCTGTCTGCAGGCCAGCTCTGGTTCTGGATCGTTCTCCACACTGGGGACAGGAGGGGTCTCCTGATGGAGGTCTCTGCTCCCAGTATGAGGTGATGCACTGTCTGCAGAACCAGTGTCCACAGCTGGTAGAGACTGGATCCTTCAGGACGTCCACAGGAACATGACTCTTCCTCTTCCCTCTGTGGAGATCAACACATCCTTTAGAGGACATGATTCTCACCAAAGGTACAACAAGGAGGCAAATTCTAGTTCGATTTTAGAAAAAAGTTCAATATCTGTATATAATATATCTTTGTGATCGGGTAGATAGTTTAAGCTTCTCATTATTATAAAAGCATCCTGTCTGGATTCATGACCCAGAGGAGCACATGGTCACCGTCTCTACTAAGACACACACAGCTGTATTAACCTGGAGCACTATAGCATTATAAACACAATTCACATAGAATATGCTGTGAATTAATAGCAATAGAAATATGGAAAGGATGCAGAAATAACAACATGATAGTGATTTGTAAAAAGCTTGAGTCAATGGTTTGTCAGGTCTGTCACAACACAACGAGCATAAACATTTATAAAGTTTTCTGAATGAGAACGGTTTGGTTAAAGCTAGGCTAACATTGCAGCTGCTCCATCAACACTTCATGTAGTCGTAAGTACAGCAGTGACAGTGACTATATTGTTAGTATCACAGACAGTCTCTGGTTTATACAGGAACATTAACCTGTTAAGCCCCATGCCCCGCAACATCTGCAAGAAACAGCGTCTGAGGGCTTCTTAACATTTAAAAACCTATGCATGTGTCATACCCACTTAACAGGAAGAAACTCAGCAATCAGACAATATTAACAATTTTTAGCTAAATGAAACATAAGGGTAATAATAAAGGCTCTGAATTAGCCCTGAGCTAAAGAATGCTAACACACTTAGCACAGAACTCACGTTAAAATACCCTTAGTACTTATCGTGTCTGCACAAACAAGATATCGATTAGCAAGCTGAGATTGCACAGAGTCGACAGGTATTGGTATCATTACTGACCGATCCGAACTTGCAACATGAGAAGCTAACAAAGACATCACACCACGTAGCATTACAGATGTAACACTCCAGATAGGACTCCACCCAGCGGATTCCAACCAAAAACCCAGCGGATCCCAGTGGCTGGTGTTAGAAATTATAATAAATGTTTAATGACGTAATTTAGTTTCAACATATAGTAAGCTTAAAACTGTTTTATTCTGAAAACATTTCCGGTTAGCATTGGCCTGTGGCTAACGTTGTTGCTAACGTTTATTTTGAAAAGCTTTACTGGAAGAAGTCTCTGGATATCAACAGTGACGTCATTTTCCGGTCTTACGTTAACATCGATCACAGCCGTTAAATTGCATTAAATAAAAAGTCATGAAAGAGTGTATGAGGAGAAAAGGCGTGTGGAGTTATACAATGACCACACTACGTCTAAATCCTCTGTCGCCTCCTGACTATCATCCTACACCTCTCTTCAGCGAGTGGAATAGGACAGACAGTGCCCTGAGTAGAGGGCTCCGCCTGTGCTAATACAACAAGGGTTACAATACGTAACCCAACGTTATATCTGTCACAGCCCATGCCCCACACTCAAACACTGACCCCGTGCAGAGTGTGTGGACTAAAGTGTGGAGGGCTACCCCCCTCCTGCGTGAGGAGAGCAGGTCTCCAGCCCTGTACGGGCCAGGGACCCTCAGAGGGCCCAAGAACAGCGAAGGCGCATTACGTCCGGGGAGGGGGTCAGATGCCAACTGACCCACCCCCCCCCCACCAGTCCTGTGTTGCCCCCGCAAGCACAGACGAGGAGAAAGAGCCCGACATGTCCAAGAGATAAAACCTTATGAAGGGGCCTGGCGTCGACCAAGATGCCGCTGTGCATATATCCTCCACACTCACACCGTTGAATAAGGATGTCGACGCAGCCACAGCCCGTGTGGAGTGTGCACGAACCCCCGTAGGGCAGGCTCTCCCTGCCTGTCCGAAGGCATGTGCAATGCACTCGCAGAGCCAGCCTGCCAGGCATTTCTTGGACAGAGCTTTCCCGATCACCCCGCCCCCGAAGCACACGAACAGCTGTTCGGTGCGTTTAAGGGCAGCCGTGAACTCCACATAACATGCGAGCGCACGCACGGCAGAGGAGGTGCAGTTTAGCTTCCCTGGTCCCACCATGGGGGGGGAAGACTAAAACCCCCTAACTGAATAGCCCTCGACCTGAACGCACTCTTTAGGCTCTTGGGCACAAAGGAGGGGTTCGGTCTGAGTGTCGCGCCGCTCCGGTCACCCCGAATCAGTAAACAGCTCGGGTGCACCGACAGAGCAGTTAACTCGGAGACATTTTTTGGCTGACGTTAAGGCAAGAAGCAAAGCTGTTTTCCACGACAATGCTTTCAGAGAGGAGAGCTCCAGAGGCTCAAATGGTTCTGAGACCAGAGCTCCGAGCACTAGGGGCAGGTCCCACTGCGGGGTGGAGGCATGCACTACTGGGCGCAGCCTCCTGACCCCCTGTAAAAACCACGACATCAGAGGTTGACTAAAGGCTGACCTGCCGCCAAATCCCTCATGGCAGGACGAGATGGCTGCTGTATACACCTTCACTGTTGAATGTGCAAGCCCTCTGTCCACCAGTAACTGTAAGAAGGATAAAATAGAGCCTAACTCACAAGATAGGGGCTCCATTCTCCTCTCCTCACACCCTCGCTGGAATCCTAGCCACCTTGGCTGTGGTGGATCCAGCTCTAGCTGCCTGGATAGACTGAATAACGCTGTCAGACAATCCACCCTGTCTCAGCCTGTCCCTCTCAGGAGCCAAACCTGGAGAGGACGGCCGAGAGTGGGTAACGCCCCGATTGCACCTGCCTCTTGAGACATCGCCCCCCAGAACTGGGCAACCGCCCAGGGCTGGCCCACCTTCATCTGTGTCATCTCTGAGTACCACGGCGCCCCGACGCGATCCGGAGCCACTAGGATGACTGACAGACGTTCTCGCCTCACTCTCCTCAGGAGGGGGAGAATGAGACGCAGCGGTGGAAAGGCGTATAGCAGCTTCCTTGGCCATGGCTCGTGTGCAAACGCATCCACCCCCAAGGGTGGGTCGTCGCTCCGAGCCACGGAGAACCACAGGGCACAGTGGCTGTTGCGCCGGCTGACGAACAGATCCACTTCCGCTCTCCCGAACTGGGCCCAGATCTGCTTCACCACCTCCGGGTGAAGCGTCCATTCTGGCAGGGGGCCGCCCCTCGACATGAGGTCGGCCCCCCTGTTCTTCAGTCCCGGGATATGGAGGGCTCTCAGGGCTAACACCACCTCTGAAGCCCATAACCACAGCCTCTCCGCTGTGGCCAACAAGGCGGCGGAGCGGACTCCGCTCTGCCTGTTGATATAAGCCACTGTGGTGCTGTTGTCGCTCCTGACCATTACATGTCTCCCTTGAATTAGGGGCCTGAAATGCCGGAGGACTAACACTACCGCCCGTAGCTCTAGGAGGTTGCTGTGTCGAGACTCTGTTAGAGCCCAGCGCCCACCTATAGCCCTCTTCAGGCAGGTCCCTCCCCATCCTGTTCTGGATGCGTTCGTGAACAGTGTGATGTAGGAGGTCATCCGTCCTAGTGGAGACCCCCTCCGGAGGTGATCCGGGGACCCCCAAAACCGGAGGTTGCCCTCCACTGAGGGGGGGATGGTCACCAGCCGCCGTTTGTGCCTCTTGGGATCCAAACGCAGGCTGGAGAACCATCTCTGCAGGCGGCGCATACAGTTACAAGAAAAAGATTCTCCACACATAGCGTTGTGTGTTCCTTCCAAACAACTCAGCTCTGGTTTCATCGGTCCACAGAACATGTTGCCAGTAGTGCTGTCGAACATCCAGGTGCTCTTCTGTGCTCTTGCAGTCCTCTTTACAGGACGGCCACTCCTAGGGAGAGTGCTGAACTTTCTCCATTTATAGACAATGTGTTTTACCGTGGACTGATGAACATCAAGGCTTTCAGAGATACTTTTCTAACCCTTTCCAGCTTTATGCAAGTCAACCATTCTTAATGGTATGTCTTCTGAAAGCTCTTTTGTGCGAGGCATGGTTCACATCTGGCAATGCTTCTTAAGAATAGCAAATTCAAAACTGGTGTGTATTTCTTATAGGGCAGGGCAGCTTTAACCAACACCTCCAATCTCGTCTCATTGGTTGGACTCCAGGTTGGCTGACTCCAGTTAGCTCTTGAAGAAGTCTGTAGCCTAGGGGTTCACACCCTGCACTGTGAATGTTTACATGGTGTGTTCAATAAAATCATGAACACATATTAGTTTAAGCAGACTGTGTCTGTCTATTGTTGTGACTTAGATGAAGATCAGAACACATTTCCAGGTCATTCCAAAGAGTTCACATACTTTTTATTGCAACTGTAAGTCTCCTTTCAGTATCAACACTAGGGATGGGAACGATTAATCGAATATTCGAAATTATTCAGGTATTCGAATAATTATTCATGTATTAAGGTGTGTTTAGCTCCGCTCACCGGTCCCTCACAGCGGGCAGAGCTGCAGGTGCTGATCTCTCTCTCTCGTGTCCGGTTATACTTCACTCGCGTTTATTTACAAATCCATCAGATCTAGCTGGTTCTAGCCAATGATATGGCTGCTGCCCCTCCCTACACGCAGATCACGCAGACTCAAACCTCATCTTAGGCCCAAATGTGGCGCAAATGAGCTCCGCAGCCGTTGCGAGGTTCCGGCGCTAACAGTTCATGAGCGTGCTCCTCCGCCCAGTCAACACTCGCGACACATGAGTGGCCAGCCTAAACAACAATAAGCGCTGCTTGGCAACCGTGTGTGGCGGCAAAGTACATAGACATTTTGACAGGAGAGATTCAGTTTTGCCGGTATTCAACATATTTTACCAGTCATAGTCCGGTAATTATTTACACTCCAAGAAGAGTCCTACACAACAGACATGGAGGAAAAGGAGTAATGTGTGGAAATATTTCGACCAGGTAAGTGAGTGCGGTGTAGAGGTCAAACTATGTCAAATTAAACTTATATATACATGCTATACCTTGCTATACCCGCAACCTCCGTTCCAGCTGAGGGTCTTCTCTCCAGCTGGGCTGATTGTGAATCGCCTCCGCACATGAAAGCTGTAGGCCTATAGCTGTCAAACTGTGATCACCAGTTCAATACATTTGACAAATTCGACTTGGTTTCTACACTTATTTGAACATGTATGTATTTATTTCCAAAAATTATTGAAAAAAAATTGGGCAAAAAAAAGAAAAAATATATAAATATATATATATATATATATATTGTTACAAAAAAAATGTTTACCCAATTTTTTTTTATAGGATATGTACATTTCGGTTAACCGTTTTTTGGGGGGTCGAATATTCGAATATACATTTGCTTTCAAATTCCCATCCCTAATCAACACTAATTCGGCTGACTTTTATATGTGATCCAATCGGTATATTTACACCATAACGGTGCAAAGCTGATAGAAAGGGACACCTGTGGTTAAAGCACGTTATTGAAATGTATTATTTTTATTATTAGATATTAATAGGAGACACAGACAGACAAACTAATAAGGCTTTATTTAAACATTAAAAACTACTTTAGGTTAAGGTATTATTTTGAATAAGAAAAAAGCTTTGAGGGTATAAATATTAAGCCTGACCAAGTACTAATATATTGCTTTCCTGAAATGTAACTACTGTATGTTTAAGCACTTATTTTAACTGATATTATACAAATGTATTATACTCTTATAAGATGCATGTAGATAGAATAAGAAATGTGCAGAATACGACAGTTTAATGGTGGAGGAAACACACATATTGATAGATGTCTTGTAATGCACTGTTGAGGAACCTGCGACCCAAGTTTTTCATCTCCGGCCTTGTCAGGTATTGAATACTCAATAAATAAAGAACACAGAATTATTAAATATAAAACACAGAATTTGTGTGATTATACTAAATGATTTACAAATAAACACCACTGCATATTTACAACTGTTACACATGCTGATGTAACGCAAATGTTCCAACTTGGGATCAATCAAGTATATCTTATCTTAAGATGATCGATGGCTACTGCCATATTTACAAAATGTGCCTCCGAACCTTGACAAGTGCATGTTTCAGGCTTATCAATGAGCAACAGGAGGGCTCACAGACATAAGACCAGGGCTGCAGTTAAATAGTCCATTTAGCTTAGGAACCTTCCTAACGGAGTGAAATGACCCGGAAGTCCCTCAGTGGCAGCCATGATAAGTGCCGTTCGTATTCTCTAGTCTAGATGAAAGGAAAGGAGGTTTCAAACTTCCTTTATAGCCTCCTTGAGCTTAGAAACCACTGGACCTCCCTTATCGAAAGGAGAGGAGAAAATGCTGCCCCACAATGCCTTGCAGCCGCAGCATTTGCGTCACACAACAGTCGGCCGTTCACGGAAACAAACGATTATGACCGAGAAATTATATCATGAAAGTTACGGTGCTTATTAAGCATTTTAAAAACGTAGGTGGCAACTTGCCAAAGTGCTTTGTTTTGAACTTTCATCCATCTTCTCCCGCTTATCCGTGGTCGGTTCTCGGGGGTAGCAGATCCAGCAGAGAGCCCCAAACTTTCTTTCCCCTGATCAACCAGCTCTGACTGGGGGGTCCCAAGGCGCTCCCAGGCCAGCGAAGAGATATAATCCCTCCACCTGGTCCTAGGTCTACCCCTTGGTCTCCTCCCAGCTGGACGTGCCTGGAACACCTCCCTAGGGAGGCGCCCAGGTGGCATCCTTACTATGTGCCTGAACCACCTCAACTGGTTCCTTTCGACGCGAAGGAGGAGTTTTTTTGTTTTGCTTTGTTCTGAACGTTCATCAGTATTATAATCAAAGAGAGAAATATGAACGTTAGTTTTTACTGAAATGATCAAATAAAGTCAACATCTCACAGTCTTTACTGAGCTGTGTGGGGTTTGTTCAACTTCTAAAAGATGTTTGAATGGTGATATACACAGTGATAGATGTTAAGTACTAACGTTTATAATAAATACATCTGTATTGATTTTAAGATCTTTAGTTCATCAATCATACGTATTGGGATCATTGGTATTAATGTGTACCGGAGGGAGAGGGAGACGAGCATAAGTTTCACTTTCCTTTTTTATCTCAATTCCAGCTTTGGTCCTGAAGGATATGTTTCTCTGTTGTCCACGTTCATAAAGCAAAGCAGCAGCATCAGAGCACGGAGCAGAGTCTCTAGATGAGTTCACAGCAGTCCCTCGTTCTTTTTGAGCATCCATGTTTGTAGTCCGCTGTATAGAAAACTGTAGTTTCCATGGTTTCCCCACAGCAGCAGACGCACATTCAGGACGTCCGCTGGCGCATCAGAAACACGTCGGATAGTGAAGTGCAGTCGATTCTCTAAAGCACCGCAGTCTCTTCTCCTAAGTCCTTTTGAATTCTCCTATCCACTATCCCTTAACCCCGTGACCTTTCACTCAGAGGTCAAGGAATAGACGATAGGGATAGAACTTAGGAGCTGATTTTTTTACTATTCCACTGCAGCCCAGCTGTTAAATAAAGCTCTTCTGACCTTAGCTGGCATGTGTGTATATATATATTAATGTTGCCCATTATGGGCACAAGTAATTTTCACCCATTTATTAATTATATGTTTTAAATGTGAGTGTTTCCTATCCCCTAAACCTCAAGGGATGTACACAGTTTAATACTGGCAACTTCTTATTATGGGAAATACGAAAACGTCTTTTAAAACTACAACTCCCAGTAGAGACGTGCCATAGATAGAGAGCATGTTGCGAAACAGAATAGCCAGCATGTGTAGTTCTGGGGACGGGGTGGGGGAGGGGGGGGACGCAAATCCAGTTTTGGACAGTCTGCCGTGGATCCATCCCATTTCAAAGTGCTGTTCGACGCTCGGCGTAACCCTCGGAGCACACTCAAACATCCAATCACAGAGCTTGAGGACTATCTCAGGGTTTCACAAGCGAAGCGGAGAGAATACTTACCCAGCAAGCGGGGGAATGTTCTCACAACTTTGGCTAACGTTACCTACATGTTCCAATAAGGTTTTAAAGAAACGTTTAATGTTCAAAGAACCTTTTTAGGATGTTTTATTTTTTCAAAAAATGTTCCTATAAGGTTTAAGGTTAACTAAGACATAACGTTTTAACTGCAACATTCAGAGGATGTTTTCAGGATGTTATTGAGGCCTGAGAAGACAGAAAGTGTTTTATAAAATGTTCCTTTAATGTGATAAGTCAGCAAAGGTGAAAGTTTTGCCTCCAACATTCTAAGGAAGTGTTTTGGACGTTTTGGGTATCACATTAACGATGTTCTTTATAAAACATTCCCTCAATGTTACATGATAACCAATGAAGAACATTCTCCAAGAAACATTCTGAACATATTTTCAGGATGTTATTCTTTTTTTATTAAACGTTCCCGTTATGGCAAATATTAACACGGTCATGGTCAACGTCAGATTTATTTCTAGAGCGCTTTAAAAAACAAACTTGTTGCATTTGTTTGAAAAATATGTTTTAAAAAATCTGATGTCACCACATTTTCCTTTTGAAAAAAAAACAGGCATGTAATTCATGATGAGCTGTAAGCAGATATTGCATGTTGGCGGTGGCATGTGTGAGTGAGTTCCCAGCTAGAAATGTTTGTTACCATTCGTTGTTCTCGGAATGTTTTCAGCGGGACGTTTTATTTTGGTTCCCAGAATGTTCTTCTGAAAGGTAGGATAATGTTCTCTAAAAATATTGTCGAGACGAAAGTCAATATGTAATAATATCTGTGAAAAACGGACTAATAAATAATTATGTGTTTTCATTTAGATTATTATTATTATTATTATTATTATAGTATTGTTCAATTCCAGGAGAGGGTATTTGTTTATTTTGGATAGCGTAGGCTACTTTTCAGAAGCGAGCTGTAGAACAGATATGAAGCCGCTTCCGGCAACACGTCTACAAAAGGGGTGGAGTTTGTGATGGCCGGTCTCTTGTTCTCAAAGCCACGGAGAGAGAACCAGGCGACAGTGTGTGTGAGGCTCCGGAGACGCCGTTGGTATGTTTACGGCCCGTCCATACTACAGCGTCGACAACTCCAATCTGCCCATTCACTTTCAACGGGGGTGACGTCACGTTGCCTCGCTTTTTCGCCGAACTGAGTTGTGGGTAGCAGAGCGGTCCGTCTACGCCGTCAGAAGTTGAACAATGTTCAACTTCTGACGGCGGAGACGCTGGAGTAGCCAGCGCCAGCCAATCAAATCCCGTTTCGGAAAGTCTGACAGCTCAAGCCGTAGCCAATCAAACCGCGTCTAAGCTGGGAGAGATATCCCGCCGTTCATTTCTATATTTCAAAAAAAGTAACTAATTATCGCCGTAGCAAATCACCCGGTTTTGTATGAGCAGACCCTCTTCACCTACCGGGATACAAACCGGAGGGACCAGGCATGGAGGGAGGGGGCAGAGACAGTGGGTGGAACTGGTAGGTTTTCGCCTGTCTGGGGAGTTTATATATATATATATATATTGCTCCCATAAAATTCCCGGGGGTTTTTTTGCTTTGTATGTCGGGGCGGGAGATTCATGTGATTGGTTGTTGGTCGTGTTGCTTGAATAAAATCCCCAAGCTCCAGACACGCCCAGCTCCAAGCTGTTTTTGAAGCTGTAGTGTGGACGCTCCGTAATTGTGTTTATGTACTTGATCTGTTGCTGCACTTTGCGAGAGTGCTGTTGCGCAATCAACTGTTTTTTTACGCAGCGCGGTCTGCCTGTGTGTGTGTGTGTGTGTGTGTCTGCCTGTGCTCCGTTTGTTTTCTGTGTAATTTAGACGGCGCAGGTGTTCAGATGAGGTTTTCTCTGGTGTGTGTTTCCAAGTGGAGATAAACACTCCTATTAATTCATTTAAGTTAATGATGTGGTTTTAAAGGAACAATTTATCATTTTTAATTAAAACATAGTTTGTGGTGCTATTATTATTATTATTATTATTATTATTATTATTATTATTATTATTGAGAATGCAGTGAGACCGGAAAAATGTTTGTAATTTGTGTAGCATGTGAGCTAACTTTTGTTTGTCCTTTGTGTTTTGAAGGTTTTCAACCTGATCAATTCTTGGAGCTGTCTTGAATAAATAAAGACAAAAAGAACGAATTTGAGTTGTCCAAAGCGTCCTCTGTCCCTCTCGCCTATCAAGTCAGGCTAAATCACTGGTACAGGCCAAAAACCTGAAGGACTTGACAAATATTCTTAACAGTTTTGGTGATAACTTTCTTAAGATGTATGAGCGCATTGAGACAATGAATAGGACGTATACAAACGAATAGATGCATGCCAATACCCACTCACATGCTCTTATAACCGCACTAAGGCATGCAGGCCCACAGTGTTCATAATATCATATGTGTAAAATATCAGAAAATAATCACACTTGTTTCTGACTATAAAGGCGGTGTCTCGTACGTAGGTTCTAACTGTTGGATAAGCTATCTGGCCGTGTGTGGTTTGTGTGGGCTGCGTATGAACAGTGTCCGCTGTTTATGCATATTGGATACAAATAGTTATTGCACCCTTTAGATTTGAGACCGACAGACATATAGAGGAGCGGACCGACTGTCCCTGCCCGTCCCTGAAACCCCTGTTAGTGTTTGTTTCTACTGTGTCCCTCTCTCTGCCTGCTGGTCTGCTCCACACGGCTGGGAGCAATCTCCAATCAACCACACCTGCAACCTGCTCATCAGCCACACTATGAAAGCCTGCAGCCTGCACTCATTCCCTGCCGGATTGTTGCCGTGAACGGTTTGTTGCCGTGAACGGTTTGTTGCGTGCCGCTCTAGCTTTTTGCCAGCATATTCTTTGACAACTTTGCCTGCTTTTGCCTCACACTCATTTTTGTGTCTCTCCCAGGAGGAATCCAAGGCCTTCCACACTCCCAAGACCAGCCAGGCCTCTCCACCCACCCTGGAACAACTGTTTCCCGCTGCCGCCATCACCAACCTCCCAGCTCCCCTTTTCTAATAAACAAATGTTTCAGCAGCTGACTGACTCCGGGTCCCCTCCAGTACATGTGACAGTGAAATGTACTGGCTGCTGGTCGCATTTAAAAAAATAAATAGACTTCTGATAAATCGGAACGATAAAGCACGTTATCCTACTCTAAAATAATAACATTCTGGCAACATAAAAAAAATCTAACTTGCAGCTGAACACGTTTTAATCACAGTAGGGCATAATGTTCTAACAATGTTCTCAACAACAATTAAAAAAACGGTTATTATCCAACATTTTAAGAATGTTTTTAGAGAACGTTATCCCACCTTTCAGACGAACGTTCTGGGAACCACAATAAAACTTCCCGCTGAAAACATTCCTAGAACAATGAACAATGATTCTCAGAATGTTTGTAGAACATCAATATTCACTAATAATGCATATCATAAACATGCCGAGTCGTCACATATATTCAGTCTTTAACAATATTTTAGCAATTTAAAACCATTTTATGCCACTGAAACAATGCTGATGGAGTTGCATATTGAAATACCCTTACATAACGTAGGCTGACTGTACTCTGCTGCACACGTGACTTTGAAGAACAGTTTAAATGATCAGTTTACATAAGAACTGAATCCTCTTCAGGTCCGGTTACAGCAGAACCTCTTACCCTGAGGGTCCAGGTTCATCACTGAAGAATGGAGGGTCCTCCATAGACCAGTCACTCTGCAGAGACACACAGCTGGGGACTGGAGGCTCTGCTCCCTGTCTGTGGAAACAACATGTTTTAAACATCTTCAGTTCATTCAGAGAGAAGTCTTTCTGTTTCAGCGTCACGCCTGTGAAACCTTTTACATGTCTTTGATTTGCTGAACCTGACACAAAGTCCAACAGTGTTCCCCCAGGGTTACTGCTTTGGGGGGTGCTGCCTGGGCTGGATGAGTATGACGATACGGCCTCAACTAATAACATAACAATTTAAATGTTCGGGCTCTGTTATTGTTGTGAGTGTTTTATTTATGGATATTTTATTAATCACGCCCCTTTTAAAACAGTTTTTAGTTTTACTATCCTGAAGTATTCATAGGAATGATTTCATACCTGAGCTGCAGTTATCTGAGCAGAGCCTCTCACCTGAGCTGCAGTTATCTGAGCAGAGCCTCTCACCTGAGCTGCAGTTATCTGAGCAGAGCCTCTCACCTGAGCTGTATCTGAGCAGAGCCTCTCACCTGAGCTGTATCTGAGCAGAGCCTCTCACCTGAGCTGTATCTGAGCAGAGCCTCTCACCTGAGCTGTATCTGAGCAGAGCCTCTCACCTGAGCTGCAGTTATCTGAGCAGAGCCTCTCACCTGAGCTGCAGTTATCTGAGCAGAGCCTCTCACCTGAGCTGTATCTGAGCAGAGCCTCTCACCTGAGCTGTAGTTATCTGAGCAGAGCCTCTCACCTGAGCTGTATCTGAGCAGAGCCTCTCACCTGAGCTGTAGTTATCTGAGCAGAGCCTCTCACCTGAGCTGTATCTGAGCAGAGCCTCTCACCTGAGCTGTATCTGAGCAGAGCCTCTCACCTGAGCTGCAGTTATCTGAGCAGAGCCTCTCACCTGAGCTGCAGTTATCTGAGCAGAGCCTCTCACCTGAGCTGCAGTTATCTGAGCAGAGCCTCTCACCTGAGCTGCATCTGAGCAGAGCCTCTCACCTGAGCTGCAGTTATCTGAGCAGAGCCTCTCACCTGAGCTGTAGTTATCTGAGCAGAGCCTCTCACCTGAGCTGTATCTGAGCAGAGCCTCTCACCTGAGCTGCAGTTATCTGAGCAGAGCCTCTCACCTGAGCTGTATCTGAGCAGAGCCTCTCACCTGAGCTGTATCTGAGCAGAGCCTCTCACCTGAGCTGCATCTGAGCAGAGCCTCTCACCTGAGCTGCAGTTATCTGAGCAGAGCCTCTCACCTGAGCTGTAGTTATCTGAGCAGAGCCTCTCACCTGAGCTGCATCTGAGCAGAGCCTCTCACCTGAGCTGTATCTGAGCAGAGCCTCTCACCTGAGCTGTATCTGAGCAGAGCCTCTCACCTGAGCTGCATCTGAGCAATCGGTGTTGGATTTTTTGTTACTTTTTTGCACTTAATATAATAATTCTCTCCTCTTGTCTCTGACTGTAAGTGTGTGGGTGTGTGTGCGCGCGTGCGTGCGTGTGCGTGTGTGTGTGTGTGTGTGTGTGCGTGTGTGTGCGTGTGTGTGCGTACGTACGTACGTACGTACGTACGTACGTACGTGCGTGCGTGTGCGTGTGTGTGTGTGTGTGTGTCTTCAGTGTTAATGGAGTGTCTCCTAAATAACATAAGCGTTGGGTTTAATTATTAAACCCAACGCTACGTTTCTATGCTATTTGCTGAACACAAAGTCCAACACGTAGAATGTGAGGATGATTTCACGAGTAGATGATATACTATCTCTGATGATGCCAGGAGCAAGGGTTCAATTACACGTTGTTCCTCCACTGAGTGTCTTTACTGAGATCAAAGAGATCAGATGATCATTCAAACTGAATCCTCTTCAGGTCCGGTTACAGCAGAGACTCTTACCTCGTGTCTGAGGGTCCAGGTTCATCACTGCAGACTGGAGGGTCCCCCATAGACGGGACACAGCTGGGGACTGGAGACCCGTCCTCTTCCTCTAAATCACTCATCTTCTTCAGTCTGAGAGATAAACCATTAACACTGCACACACACACACACACACACACACACACACACACACACACACACACACACACACACACACACACACACACACACACACACACACACACACACACACACACACACACACACACGGTTAAAGAACACCAACTCAGTCAGACAGGCCGCTCTCCACCTTGTCTGCTGTCACATGTCATGTATGTCCCTTGCAGAAGTCTCATCCAGTTTGAAGAGTAAATACTGAATGCGTTAGAAAGCAGATGCTGCCGTTAGCACTCACCCTGTTGCTCTCCTGCTCCGTCCAGCTGCTAAATGGAGTCTGGCCGCCTGACTTCATACTTTCACTTTCAACTTCCTTCCTGTCAGACTGTAGAAACTTCCAGAAACTTCTCTCTCTCTCTCTCTCTCTCTCTCTACTTCTCTCTCTCTCGCTCTACTTCTCTCTCTCTCTCTCTCACTCACTCACTCACTCACTCTCTCTCACTCTACTTCTCTCTCTCTCTACTTCTCTCTCTCTCGCTCTACTTCTCTCTCTCTCACTCTCTCGCTCTACTTCTCTCTCTCTCTCTCGCTCTACTTCTCTCTCTCTCTCGCTCTACTTCTCTCTCTCTCTCTCGCTCTACTTCTCTCTCTCTCTCTCTCGCTCTACTTCTCTCTCTCTCTCTCTCGCTCTACTTCTCTCTCTCTCTCTCGCTCTACTTCTCTCTCTCTCTCTCTCTCTCTCTACTTCTCTCTCTCTCGCTCTACTTCTCTCTCTCTCTCTCTACTTCTCTCTCTCTCTCTCTGTACTTCTCTCTCTCTCTACTTCTCTCTCGCTCTACTTCTCTCTCTCTCTCTCGCTCTACTTCTCTCTCTCTCTCTCTCTACTTCTCTCTCTCTCGCTCTACTTCTCTCTCTCTCTCTCTACTTCTCTCTCTCTCTACTTCTCTCTCTCTCTACTTCTCTCTGTACTTCTCTCTCTCTCTACTTCTCTCTCTCTCTCTCGCTCTACTTCTCTCTCTCTCTCTCTCTCTCTCTCTCTACTTCTCTCTCTCTCGCTCTACTTCTCTCTCTCTCTCTCTACTTCTCTCTCTCTCTCTCTCTACTTCTCTCTCTCTCTACTTCTCTCTCTCTCTCTCTACTTCTCTCTCTCTCTCTCTCTACTTATCTCTCTCTCTACTTCTCTCTCTCTCTCTACTTCTCTCTCTCTCTACTTCTCTCTCTCGCTCTACTTCTCTCTCTCGCTCTACTTCTCTCTCTCTCTCTCTCTCTACTTCTCTCTCTCTCTCTCTACTTATCTCTCTCTCTACTTCTCTCTCTCTCTCTCTCTACTTCTCTCTCTCTCTCCTTCTCTCTCGCGCTCTACTTCTCTCTCTCTCTACTTCTCTCTCTCGCGCTCACTCTACACATGCACTCTCTCTCTTAAAGGGATAGGCTTCCCTAACCTACATGTTGCTACTATTACAGTATATACACAGTAAAACATAGTTAAAGGCACAATGACAAACAGGACAACAACTTAGGAACATTTCGAAATAATGTATTTGTAAAACAAAACACATATATCTGAGAAAATACAATTGCCCACAGAATGTACAAAATAAGGCATTTGTTTCTAAGATAACAGGTGGGTCCGTAATAATCCGTGTATCTACCGTCCAATTGTTTTTCTTTATTAAACCCGTAAACGGAAGAGCGTCTGAGAGGCCTTTTTGCTCTTCGCCTTACTCAATGGTCTCATGGTCCTTGGAGCGAGGGGCGGGGCCAAACTCACGGAAGTCATTTCAAAACAAAAGCGGTGATAATATTATAAACAAAGGGAAACAAGGTGAATTTAGCGATCACAACGAAAACAGCCAAGACACATATGAGCCCAGAAAATGGATGTTATTAACCTCTTAAGCCCCAAGCCCGTTTTTCAGGTTTCAGGCTCGAAAATGACATGCCCAAAACAAAGGACTATAACTTAACTTCTAAAAGGGCTATATTAATAATTTATTTTATCAAAGCAAAGTCCCATCTGTGAGTTGGATGTAGAAGTGTCAGAATCAATAAAGATGTTTCAGTGTCAGAGTCAATCCAGATGGAACATAGTCAAAAAGTGTAAATTCTTCTCTCCGCCCAAATAAAACCCATTACTCATAGTGAAGACCACCCTTGAATGACGGGTTAGTAGCCTCAAAGCTTTAGGAATCCAAAGTGCAACATATAATAAGTACCCTGTATCAAGATTGAGGCAAAACAAGTGAGCATTTACCTTTTTAGAGAGGTTTAGCAAAAAAAGGTCCAAGCGGACTAAGATCTGGGCACATTTGGGCACATTTGGTTCCATCAGTGCCATTTAACCTTTTTCAGGTACCAGACTGTAAAAATCATTGTATAACATTTAATTATCACTATAGGTATTCATTCCATACAAAATATATATATATTATTATTGTAAAAAGAAATAAAAATAAGTGTGTGTGTGTCTGTGCGGTGTGTGTGTGTGGGAAGTTCCCTCTTTGCATGAGATGCATGTTACTTGCACAATAAAAATTAGGAAACTTAGGAAACATTTGACTCCAACTGGAGAAGATTTATTTAAAAAAAATTAGCAACACACTATCCCAGAACCATTTTCATATCATCTGTTCAATAATTAATAATATTCCGTCTGTCATATATTTATATTGTGTATATCCATATTATGTATGCATTTGTGTATATATATAGGCCTATATATATAATACGTAATAATTGTAAGTCGCTTTGGGTAAAAGCGTCAGCTAAATGAAATGTAATACCGTGTTAAATTCAACATGTATATGTCTTGAAAGACAAGAACAAGAAAAGACAGTAATCTGATTACAGTTACTTTCGTAAACCTGAAGTGAATACATTTTGGATTACTTATTGGAGTTATTGGTGGAAAGATTTCCTCTCAACATTTAATATTCAAGTAGGTACAGCCGAATCATCACAGCCCACAAAACCTATTGCCGCCGCAGATGGACCAAAAAAGCGTTTGAAAAAAAATCGCGGGTCCGCTCGCTCAGTGAAACGATAACAACGAAACATGGAGGAACAAAAGTCTGCGTTTAAATCGCGTGTGTGTGTGTGTGTATGTGTGTGTGGTTAAAACACATCAGCCTGCGGTCGCTCTTTAGTCTTTAGCCTTACTAATGATTATCTCTGAAGGTATACACAGTGAAGGCGGAGCGCTAACCCTCCCGCTGCCTCCTGGCGCTGCAGAGAGGTCATGAAGTGAAGGAGGTGTCGCTTCTATAAAACAGCTGCGGGCAGCAGATACTGAGAGTGTCACGGACATGAATTCATAGATCAAGGCAGACTGGTGCACACTCTCTCCTGTTTTGCCGATCCGGTGCTTAAACAAATATAGCTCTACACCCCTGGCCGAAATGTCCTTAAAATGAAGTCCGAGTTCGACATTTTAATTCATGTCCTGCCGGGAGGACATGACACTACACTACACTGGCAGGACAGAAGGCGACACGCCCGTTCTAAGCCGTGTCCTCACTCCTCACATCCCAAGCTGCATCCCCAACAAGTGTATTATGTTGTTGCATCGTTTCAGATGTGATGTTTCAGTGTGCTCTTGATAAGCCATTAAAACAGTAAAAAGACGTTCAGTTTCCTTTAGCTTTTGTGTGTCTCCTGTTCACCAGAACATACATCTGTGATGGAAAAAGAAAGTAATCCAAAAGTAATCTGATTACGTTTTTTAAGACACGTAACTGTAACTGTATTCGGATTACTTTCAGAGCCATGTAATCAGTAATCAGTAACTGATTACATTTACAAAGTAACCCTCCAACCCTGGTGACAAGAGACATTGGATTAACCTTGAGCAGCGTTTTTATTCCTTTGAACACAACTTTTGATCACAAAACAGCCAAGGTAAGACCTAACTATCGTCATGGATTTGAAAACTGATATGGTTTACTTGCTATGTTCTGGCTGCTAGCTCGGTTAACGTTGTGCCTGTAGTGATGGGGTGTATACCCGTGGCATCTGTGGAATCTCAGCTTTCTTTTTTTTCCGTATCATCATTTAGCCAAGTTTCCTCCGGTCAGATGGGTATGGAATATTAATAGTTTCATGAATGACACTTCTTTTTAGCACTGTTGCTACATATGTAGCATTTTCGGACCCGAGCTCGGGTCCGTGGGGCTTAAGAGGCTAATGAACCGCAGAGAGAGAAAACAATCACACATCTCCATTTGATCAGACACCACCACAGAGAGAATGAGAAACCTGCTTTATCTCCGTCCTTCTTCCTTTAGTCCCGCTGTAATAAACACATCTACTACAGAAGAGGATGAGGGCCAAATGTGAAACTGCATCTGAGACACTAACCCTAATTTAGAGGCAATGGACGTCCACTCTCGGGAGACGTCCGACAGTGGTGCAGTTACCCAAAGTGACAGACCTAATTCCCCTTGCATTCCACCAGAGTCTACATTTGTCAGTAACTTTTTTGAGAACCAGAGAAAAGGGGTGAAAATGAGAAAATGTATCCCAAAATAGTGCCTCACAACGCGGGTAAAGTCCCCTAACAACTCCCCTTGCATTCCTCCAGAGTCACATTTGGAGTGAGAACCAGGAGAAAGGGGGGAACATGAACAAAAAGTATCCGAAAATAGTGCATTCTGTGCGGAAGAGTCAGGCTGTTGAGGTTGACTCTGCAGCACATGTGCTGCACCATGCATCATATGTGGTGATGCATCTTATGATGGCCAATTTGGCTGCTCCATGAGCCCCAAAGACGGACTAATGATCTCCAGCATGCTCCATTACTTGGGCACTTAGGTTATTTCACACCTCCAGGAGAGAGACCGCGAAAACCACCTCTCTGAGGCCCCTCACAGACCACCAAAGGACGGACTACAGACTTCCAGCATGTCTCCCTCACATGGGCACTCTGCTTATTTCACACAAATGGTCGGGAAAAGTGTTTTTAAACGTCTGGAAGAGAGTTTTAGCCTGTCATTTTGCACGATATCATTTAACATTGAACCTCTCCTGGAAATGCACAGAATATGTCCATTTCCAGGAGAGGTTCAATGTAAATCATATCTTGCAAAATGACAGGCTAAAACCCAGGAATAAGTGTTTGAAAGGCGGGGAAAAGTTGTTTAAAATAGTCTGATACCTACAGGGCGCATCACCGCATTTTACAAGCCAGGGAAGGTGTCTGAATCCTGGGTAAACTTTGTTTAAATAGCCTGATACCTGGCTCTGTATCTGCCCCTGAGAACCATCAAGGTTATATAAATGTTTTTTTATTTGTTTAATTATCACATGACTTTTACAAAAACAGTTTACACAATATACATAATATACATAATAAAAACATGATTAGCAAGGGCCCGGGGAGCATATTAGCCGTCTAACTTGTACGTGTACCGGGGGAAAAGGTTGAGTCCACGGCCCCTACCCCCTCGTCAGGAGTATCAACCGGCCCTGAAGAAGAGGTATCGCTGCTCTCAGCCCCTGAGCCTTCTTTGACGGTATCTGACGGCGGTAGACCTCCTTCTGATGATGCTGCTGCAGCTGCTGCCGCCCTGAACATGGAGCGGATCTTCAAACCCTCCTTTATTCCAGGCATATTCGTGTAGAACCGGTCTGCAGTGCTTACGTCGGGACACATAAACCTGGGGAGAATCGACCTGGTGTCTGGATCTTGGTGATGCTTGATATTGTCAGCCAGGGCAGTGCGCAGGATTATGAAGGTAACGGCTGTTTCTAGCCCAGCATCAGCCCAAGCCCTCTTCAATTGAGCGTTCAGGTTCTTGGAGGCGTACGTCCCCGTTGTGAAAAGGAAGAATTCATTCTGAGGACCCGACAAGCCCTCTTTTATCCCCATCCACCGCATGACCCAGCTAAACTCCTTTACTGTAAGCACCAGCAGTGCTTCGCCAAATGTCTTGCAGTCTTGTGATCCTGCACGTGGATAATAATAATAATAGTTTTGATTTATATAGCGCCTTTCAAGGGAGCCAAGGTCGCTTTAACAAGTAATAGGGCAAAAAAACAAACATAACAAAACAAAAGTCAGACAGACAAAACAACAGATCGATTAGGGCCGAAAGCCTTGGCAAACCGATGGGACTTGATGGCCCTTTTGAAGTTGTCAAGTGTGGGGATGTTGCGAATCTCCGCAGGGAGAGCGTTCCAGAGGAGGGGGCTGCCACACTGAAGGCTCTGTCCCCGAAGGTTTCGCAGTTTGGTGCGGGGTTAGGAAGCACTATAGTGCCGGCTTGGACAATTCTCCCATAGGGATATAGCAGCACCGTCCAAATATTGGGGCCAAGGGATGGTCCACTGAATTGCAGTCCTGTCGCCACCATATTAACGTACTGTGTACTTATACTTATGGGGGGGGTGGACAACTCAATATGGGGTCCCACTTACCGAATATTTGTAATGGTGTGGGGGGTGTCCGTCAACTCAATATGGGGTCTCACTTCCCATTTTTTACCATGTACTTATACTTATGGGGGGGGGTGTCTGGGAATCTGAAGTATGGAAACTTAAACCCACCCATAATTTTTTTTTAAATAACATTTAAAATGTCTCACATAATCCTGACTTACGTGAATAGTCTGAGAGGCTAGTGCTGGAGAAGAATGAGCAAATTGAAAAAAATCCAAAAATGTGCTTGGCGCTCCGAGCCTTTGAGAGTGTGTTGTTTAGCTTGTGTGGAACCCGCTTGCAAAATATAGGGACCCTGCGACCTTCACAAGGTCAAACCCGAGGTCAGAGATCACGTTTTCATGCCGTACTGTGCCCTTTACGGCGGAAAGGAAGGTCCGACCGCCTTGAGCTTGCTCTCATTAGAACCGATCGAAAATTACCTCCGCTGCTCCTATTGTCAAAGGTTACGGCTTGAAATGTAACAAAGCTCCAAAGGTCAAAGGTCACGCTTTCATGCCGTACGGTGCCCTTTACAGCACAAAGGAAGGTCTGACCGCTTTGAGCTTGATGTCATTTTAACCGTCTCGCAGAGCAGATGCAGATGGATGCCTCTGGTGCGACTAAATGTCAAAGGTTACGGCTTAAAATGTAACAAAACCTTCCGTTAAGGCCTTTTGAGAAGCTGCAGTGCTCCGTGAGTGTTTAAAGTACTTTGAAAAGGGCTAAAGAGATATTTTTTTCACAGGGGGGCCTCTAAATAGGGCCCAGATCAGGAATCTGAAATATGGGCACCCTAGCCCACCCAGAACTTTTTTTCAATCAAATGCCATCATGCATTACTGCCATTGCCGTCTGACTGCCCTATCTCCGCCCCCTGAAGGCCTAGAGACTCAAGGAGGGTACCATTGGATGCGGAATAATTAGAGGTGGGGAAAAGCAATTGAGCCCGAACCGATCAGACGTTGTTATCAAAAGATATGAATTAGTAGCACTTTTGGACAAATTAGCTTTTCATTGGAATAATATTGATATAAAATCAAGCATTTGAGTGACGCAACTGATATTCACAGCAAATGTTCCCCGCTATATGTAGTACACTGGTGTATAATTTCAGGGATCCAGCTGCTACCGTTCGCTCCTATAACATATTTTTAATTTAAAAAACGTGAAATCCTAAAAGAGATATAAATAGATAATTTTTTCACAGGGCCCAAAAAGGGCCTAAATAGGGCCCAGATCAGGGATCTGAAGTATGGGAACCCTAGAACACTCACAACTTTTTTTCAATACAATGGCAAACTTTCTCACAAAATCCTAAGTTACTCGTAGAGTCAGACAGGGTTTTGCTGGAGAAGAATGAGCAAATTGAAAAAAATTCAAAAAATGTGCTTGGCGCTCCGAGCCTTTGAGAGTGTGTTGTTGCACTTGTGTGGAACCTGCTTGCAAAATGTGGGGACCCTGCGACCGTGTACACAGTACTAACAGCCATTTCATTGTATTCCCCTCCCCCACCACCAGGCTGGCAGATTCTAAGCAGTGCAGTTGCAGTGATATCAGCGTTGCTCATTGGTGCGGATGGTCGCGAGTTCGAACCAATGCTATGGCATCATGTAACATTTTTTATATTTAGTCAAGAGATAATTATATGTGGAAAGTTGTCTTCTCAGACTCTCCATATTTGAAGTTGATTATTGTATAGTTAGTGTTATAGTACTTTAGGGTAGTTAGTATAATAGGTTTATTCATTTTGTAACTATTAAATATAAAACACAAGTTTCTCACATGCTGGCAGTACTTCCATTTGCTTCGTCTTGGTCTGTAGATGTGATTTGATGTGTCGTTTATACATTTTGATGGCGGAAAAGATATGAAAATGTCCCGTTGATATACATAATGAGAAATATATCCGTATATAGTAGACTTTTTTCCCTGTAATCTCTAAGCGACCCTGTGGCGTACTGAGATTAGCGTTAGCCTTTGCCCTTGGCGACCCGGGTACGATACCGCCTGAGACCTTTTAATGGAAATGTGAAAATTATTTAAAATTAGTTGAATTGAGGGAGGGATAATTTTAAGTTAATCCTTATAGGTTTAGTTATTATGGAATTATTAAATATAAAACAATTGTGTTGAATTAAGAGAGGGATAATGGGTTACATTATAATTTATGTCACGGTGAACAGTGAATGTGTGAAATGCTAATATTATGCTAACCTAGTTGCTAAGCTAACGGGAGATATTTCAATGTATTTTTCCATTGAAAATGCTAACCGCTAGCAGCAAAGCTAGCATCACAGCCACTGGTCCGTTTGTGGATACTTTGCACACGTTTTCACACGCTAGAAGTCTGTGAGTACTTCGGTTAGCTTCGTCTTGATCTGTAGATGTCATTCGATGCATCGTTTGTCCATTTTGATGGTGTAAAAGACTACTGTCTGCACGAAATCGGAAACCGGAAGTCGGTTTTTGAAAGGACTCAGAAGAAAAACGGCTGCCTCACTTCATGGAGGAATGTCTCCCCGCTCCATGTGCACTCTGGCCCCGGTACATGTGTTGCCTGGAGACCCCCCAGTATGGTCTCTGGAGAAATGTGAGGAAAGTGGAGTTGTCAGGGGACTCTACCCGCATATGAGGCACTATTTTCGGATACATTTCATCCATTTTCACCCCTTCCTCTGGTTCTTCCAAAAGTTAACATACTTTTTCTGACTCTGGAGGAATGTAAGGGGAGTTGTCAGGGGACTCTACCCGCATATGAGGCACTATTTTTCGGATACATTTAATCCATTTTCACCCCTTCCTCTGGTTCTTCCAAAAGTTAACATACTTTTTCTGACTCTGGAGGTATGTAAGGCAAATGTCAGCCTTATTGACGGAGGTACCGTGGGACTTGCCCTTCAAATGTACGGGTGTCCGCTCAATGGAAATGCGATGTCAACTCCCGATGTCAAGTTCCTGCCAGCGGCTGGACCGATGTTACCAGTGTTTACCAGTGTTGCCAGGGGCCCGATAACATCCTCCACTGGAGGGTGGGTGGTGCTGCTGTGAAGAAGGCCGACTATGGGTGCCGATGAGCGGACGATAAAGCACCGCAAAATACACCTCTTTTCTGACTCACCAGGGGTATTAAGTTCTGGAGGGTGTGAACATCTGGGTTTAGTCCGTTGGGGAGTGCTTAATTCCGGGGGTCTGGGGTCTCATGTTATGGAAGTATGGATGATTCTCGAAAAACGGCTAAGTGCCAACAGGGGAGGGTGAAAGTCCTGTATACCGTGAGTAATCTTACCCGGCTTTTAGACACTAATTCCTGGGTAACAAAGTCACCCTGCTCGGGTCGTCAAATGTGAATGAAATGGACAGATTCCTGTACATTTCAATCACTTTTGATGGGAGTCGTCAGGTGTGGATGAAATGCCCATATCTTCCTTAAATTCACATCAATCTTACCCAGCTTTCACACACTAATTCATGGGTAATACAGCCATGTGCACCCTGTGTTTAAAGTAATCTTACCCGGCTTTTAGACACTAATTCCTGGGTAACAAAGTCACCCTGCTCGGGTCGTCAAATGTGAATGAAATGGACAGATTCCTGTACATTTCAATCACTTTTGATGGGAGTCGTCAGGTGTGGATGAAATGCCCATATCTTCCTTAAATTCACATCAATCTTACCCAGCTTTCACACACTAATTCATGGGTAATACAGCCATGTGCACCCTGTGTTTAAAGTAATCTTACCCGGCTTTTAGACACTAATTCCTGGGTAACAAAGTCACACTGCTCGGGTCGTCAAATGTGAATGAAATGGACAGATTCCTGTACATTTCAATCACTTTTGATGGGAGTATTCAGGTGTGGATGAAAGTGCCCATATCTTCCCTTAAATTCACATCAATCTTACCCAGCTTTCACACACTAATTCATGGGTAATACAGCCATGTGCACCCTGTGTTTAAAGTAATCTTACCCGGCTTTTAGACACTAATTCCTGGGTAACAAAGTCACCCTGCTCGGGTCGTCAAATGTGAATGAAATGGACAGATTCCTGTACATTTCAATCACTTTTGATGGGAGTCGTCAGGTGTGGATGAAAGTGCCCATATCTTCCCTTAAATTCACATCAATCTTACCCAGCTTTCACACAATAATGCATGGGTAATACAGCCATGTGCACACTGTGTTTAAAGTAATCTTACCCGGCTTTTAGACACTAATTCCTGGGTAAGAAAGTCACCCTGCTCGGGTCGTCAAATGTGAATGAAATGGACAGATTCCTGTACATTTCAATCACTTTTGATGGGAGTCGTCTGGTGTGGATGAAATGCCCATATCTTCCTTAAATTCACATCAATCTTACCCAGCTTTCACACACTAATTCATGGGTAATACAGCCATGTGCACACTGTGTTTAAAGTAATCTTACCCGGCTTTTAGACACTAATTCCTGGGTAACAAAGTCACCCTGCTCGGGTCGTCAAATGTGAATGAAATGGACAGATTCCTGTACATTTCAATCACTTTTGATGGGAGTCGTCAGGTGTGGATGAAATGCCCATATCTTCCTTAAATTCACATCAATCTTACCCAGCTTTCACACACTAATTCATGGGTAATACAGCCATGTGCACACTGTGTGTAATACCCGGCTTTTAGTAATCTTACCCGGCTTTTAGACACTAATTCCTGGGTAACAAAGTCCCCCTGCTCGGGTCGTCAAATGTGATTGAAATGGACAGATTCCTGTACATTTCAATCACTTTTGATGGGAGTATTCAGGTGTGGAAGAAATGCCCATATCTTCCTTAAATTCACATCAATCTTACCCAGCTTTCACACACTAATTCATGGGTAACACAGCCATGTGCACCCTGTGTTTAAAGTAATCTTAACCGGCTTTTAGACACTAATTCCTGGGTAACAAAGTCCCCCTGCTCGGGTCGTCAAATGTGATTGAAATGGACAGATTCCTGTACATTTCAATCACCTTTGATGGGAGTTGTCAGTATATGGAGCTTATCCCATAATTCCCGGAGGTTCCAGGCCGAATTTGGAAGCTCATAGGCGGCCTGCTATGCGTCCCCACCCGTGGAAAGCAAAACAAGTAAAGAAAACGGTCAATTATATGTTAAAATAATCAAAAATGAAGTTTTTGAAAATTCTGGAAAAACGGCTAAGTGCCAACGGGGGAGGGGGTCAAGTCTTCGGCGCTTCGGAACGAAGCCCCGGAGACTTTTGCACTCCCCCGTTGCAATTTACAACGGAGAGGGGAAACGAGACCTCCCCTCCTCCGTCCAAAAAATTCATTCATCTTTTCCAAGCTACCATCTGCACGAAATCGGAAACCCGGTTTTTGAGAGCACTTAGAAAAAAACGAGCTATAATCTCATGATGGGGAAATCATGGAGGAATGTGTCCGCCTCACAAGCACTTTGGATCGGATCAAATTGTTGCCTGGAGGACCCCTAATCATGGTTCTCAAAAAACGTAAAGTTTTTGAACTGGTCTCTGGATGAATCTAAGGGGAGTTTTCAGGGGACTCTACCCGCCTCAAGAGGCACTATTTCCGGATACATTTTATCCATTTTCACCCCTTTTTCTGGTTCTTCAAAAAAGTTAACTTGTACTTTTTCCGACTCTGGAGAAAGGTAGGGGGAGTTGCCAGGGGACTCTACCCGCCTTTTGGAACACTATTTTCGGATACAATTTATCCATTTTCACCCTTTTTTCTGGTTCTTCCAAAAGTTGAGTTGTACTTTTTCCGACTCTGGAGGAATGCAATGGAATTTGTCACGGAATAACGAGACACTATTTTCGGCTAAAATGGTTGCCTAGAGGACCCCCAATCATGGTTCTCACACAACTTTAAGTTGTGAAACTGGTCTGTGGACGAACTCAAGGGGAGTTTTCACGGAATAACGAGACACTATTTTCGGCTAAAATGGTTGCCTGTATGACCCACAATCATGGTTCTCACAACACGTTAAGGGCGTTCTCCCCGGCAACCCGCCAGCAGATGGAAACACCCGCCTCTCCACCTCTTCCGAGGGACGAGGGACATCGGGGTTCTGCTGGAGGCTACTGCCGGGTCCTGCCTCCTCCGGGGGCAGGTGAGAGGGGTGCAATGCCTCCGCGCAGGATACTGTTATCCCGGCAACCCGCCAGCAGATGGAAACACCCGCCTCTCCACCTCTTCCGAGGGACGAGGGACATCGGGGGTCTGCTGGAGGCTACTGCCGGGTCCAGCGCTCCACCGGGACCCTGACTCCAGCGCGGTGTGGCGGCCTCTCCCTGGCCGTCCACCGTGTGCCCTCTGGGTACCTGACTCCCCTGCCTCCTCCGGGGGCAGGTGAGAGGGGTGCAATGCCTCCGCGCAGGATACTGTTATCCCGGCAACCCGCCAGCAGATGGAAACACCCGACTCTCCACCTCTTCCCAGGGACGAGGGACATCGGGGGTCTGCTGGAGGCTACTGCCGGGTTCAGCACTCCACCGGGACCCTGACTCCAGCGCGGTGTGGCGGCCTCTCCCTGGCCGTCCACCGTGCGCCCTCTGGGTACCTGACTCCCCTGCCTCCTCCGGGGGCAGGTGAGAGGGGTGCAATGCCTCCGCGGAGGATACTGTTATCCCCATGTTGTCGTACCTGAAACTGTCGGGTATCCTTTGTGAGAACCAGACTCTGGATGAACGTGAGGGGAGATCACAGGGATCTCTGCCCGCCTAACGAGTGCCTAAATGGGACACCGCACCGTGATGCAAATGAAAACAAACTCTGATTTGAAAATAAGCTGAGTGCATCTTTCGTGAGTCTTTTCACGCTTCCTTCTTTTTTACCCACAATTCTGGTGACATTTCCCGGTACCGAAATGCTCAATAATACAGGTCGGATGGCGCTAGCTCCTACCGTGCCCTGAGCAAGCACCTGCAGAGGCACCATGGTGTGCGTAACTTGGATGAAAGAAAAATTCTGCTGTTGTTGGCCAACGGACCGACCAACATTAGGCTCCATCCCTGTACCATTCTGGGATGCGAGTACCGCGGCACAAGGCTGGATCGCCACTTGGCCAGAGACCATGTTGAGCTGGCCCGGGAGGAACTACATGTGGTTCAAAATAAACTGAAAATGACAGTGGCCAAGAAGGAGCTTTATGCACTCCGAATGACACACCCCACCATAGCAATGATTACTGCTTGGGCTGTTGACATGGAGGACGACGACGACATACTGTCACAACCTCCACCCTTGTCCCCGGTGAACGAGTGTGGCAACCCCGACTGCAAAGAATGGAGGATGGAGGCAAATGCAGTGAGGGCTCAGCGGGACAGATATGCTTTTGAAGTGAAATCGCTTCGCTTCAAATTGCAAAAAAGGATAAAACACAAGCGACAGAGGATGGATCAGCGGGCCGGGGACATGCCCGTGTTCAATGGCGAGGAACGAGAGCGGATCATTCTAAACAAACGGCCCCGAGCAGAGTCGACACCAACGAGGCTGTCCGAGTCGAAAGGTCCCTCCTGCAGCAAGTCTCCCATTCCCGCCTGCAGCAAGTCTCCAATTCCCGCCTGCATCAAGTCCCCCACTGGCTCTCACACACATTCATCCAGCTCCTCAGAGCCTGCATCCATGCACACCGAGGCCTCGTCAACCTCCCTTCCCATAAATTCCCCCTGGTTACGGGGCAGGGGCCGGGGAAATATAATGAGAGACATCACATTCCCACGGATCATGGGTAAGTGTGTTGAATATGTGACAAATGCAGTCTCTGTAACACACCACGTGTTGTCATTAAAGTACTGTTTCTATTTCACAGAGGAGTATCTGCAAGGATACCGGGAGCATTATGCAGGTATCGACCCACCAGTGAGGCTCCAGGAAAACACAGTCTCCAAACTAAGCAGAGTGAAGTCGTTCCTCAGTTTCATGGCTCACGGTTTCAATCGCCTGTCTGACTGGCTCTTTTTGAGGGATCTCAAGAGGATACGCGGGTGGTCCCGGAGCCTGATGAAGTCAAGCCTTCAGGTCACGACCTCCGACTTCTACATCAAGAATATATCACACTTTCTCAAGTACATGGCCGACACACCGTGCAAGGGGAGCAGGCTCAGCCAAACCGACATGATTTTAATCAAATGGGAAGTAGTTGCCATCCTGAAGTCCCTGAAGACAAAAGTACTTATCCACCAGATGCAAGTGAAGCGTGACAAGATGGAAGGTCTGCCGAGCCACAACGACCTAATGACGTGCTTGACTTCGACCAGCACTCGCATCCCTCAGCTCCTGGATGTGATGGCCAGCAATCCGACTACCGCAACCCGGACCCTGGTCTATGGGTATATGACTCTTCATTGGAGCTGCATTTACGGCCACCGTCCGGGGGTCTACTCCAACATGACCAACGCCGAGGTCCGAAAGGCAGATACAACTGGCACTGCCTTCGGCTACCTGGTTCATGTGAGTGCTATTAAGTAATGCATTTATTCTGGCAGTTATATATATGATTGACACTGTATTGACACTCTCTAACTCTGTCATAACAGGAAGCACTCTAGTGCCCGGCCGTCCAATTCTCCCATAGGGATTTAGCAGCGCCGTCCATATATTTGGGCCAAGGGATGGTCCAGCGGATTTGCAGGCCCGTCGCCACTATATTTGAGCCGGAAATAACGTATTTGTGTG
>CM070484.1:46014610-46017110 GCA_036324585.1 Champsocephalus esox
GGGGGGTGTGGGGGGGTTTTTAGGGGTTGACAAACCTATCACATCCTTATCCCCAAACCTTATCACATCCTTATCCACAACCTGTGCCAACCTGAGCACAGATGGTGTCCTATCAGGTGCAAACAGAGCTCTGAAGTTGCCTACATGTGCTACATAGCTCATCATGATGCACAACAGCGGTAGCTCATCATTAAGCCCCGAACCGGTGTGCATACCAGGTGCTCTGATGGTGCATTCAGGTGCTCTGATGGTGCATTCAGGTGCTCTGACGGTGCATTCAGGTGCTCTGACGGTGCATTCAGGTGCTCTACATGTGCACATGGACGCTATAAAGAAGCGGTCGAACAACAGGTGTGCATCTGTTTCGGAGTAAGGTGTCCCAATTGCAGGAGGGACGCTCACGTAGCCAAGTAGTCTCGACAAAAAGCGAGCTTTAATATACAAGAAGCCGATGACAACGAAAAACAAGGACAAGCTTAACAATCATAAACCGGGGAGCATGACGAAGCATCAGGACAAAAACCGACAGGGACAAACTTGGAGGTGACGAGAAGGACGATGACGAACCGACAAGGAACACAAAGGAAAGCACGGCTGCGGTCGAATAGTCAGTTTCTCTCAGGATCGGAGTGAAATGACCCGAAGTGCCTCAGGGGCAGCCGTGATGAGAGCTGTTGGGGTCGCGAGATGATAACACATCACAAATTTTTTTTTAATCAATTATTTACAAATTATTATTGATAATAACATGTCAACATGTCAACATAACATTTATCAGCGGCGGACTGGCCATCTGTAGAATTGCCCCGCAGCGAGGTCTACTCCCGTTAACAATCCACCGTCTGTATCTGTAGATCAGACTGCAGACGGGAGAGGAGCATCAGTTCATCCTCGATACCGACATCAATAATCTCATAACGATGGTCTGTTGTGAGTTCATCACTTCCTGTTTGTCATGTGGCACTTCCTGTTTGTCATGTGGCTCTTTGTACATTTTACAGGAGCTCTCTTTTTAATTAGCACCAAGTTAATCCACCAGAGCACTTTTTAAAGAAGCTGTAAACTGAACTTTGATGTTGTTTATTTTTAGAAAAAGGCAGTTTCATTAAATAAACTTCTTTTTCTTTTCCCGCGTTTCCTGACGGCAGACGGATCAGAGAGGACAGAGCTTCCCTATGAGTGAGAGCTTCTCTAAGGTGGCGGCAGTGTTTACTCTTTAACTCTCAAACAGGATTATTTATGAAGTCAACAAATAGACCTTACATTACCAAGTATTGTAGTTTACAGAAAATGTGCATTTGATACGTTATTTTTCTGATTGCATGCGAATCACAACAGCTGTGCTTCCAGCGTTATTCAGTCGGAGTGACATGGACTTTAGCTGGACGTGTTCGTTGACAGGATGTTGATTTGTTAGTCCTTCCCGTGGGTCTGAGGTCCTTTCAAGATGACAGCAGGAAGGAGCTTTAGTCCAAACCTGG
Organism: Champsocephalus esox; assembly: GCA_036324585.1. Classification (NCBI taxonomy): domain Eukaryota; kingdom Metazoa; phylum Chordata; class Actinopteri; order Perciformes; family Channichthyidae; genus Champsocephalus; species Champsocephalus esox. The sequence continues at coordinate 46,016,092 of CM070484.1, forward strand.
CCTTATTTCATTTGTTTAAGATATACAGAACATATACAGAACATGTACAGAACATATACAGAACATATAGAACATATATAGAACATATAGAACATACAGAACATATACATAACATATACAGAACATATACAGAACATATAGCACATATACAGAACATATACAGAACATATAGAACATATACAGAACATATACAGAACATATACAGAACATATACAGAACATATAGAACATATACAGAACATATAGAACATATACAGAACATATAGAGAACATATACAGAACATATAGCACATATACAGAACATATACAGAACATATACAGAACATATACATCACCACGATCGCCCCAAAACATCCCCCCCACACGTGAGCCCCCCACACCCACCCCCACACCCCACACACAACATCACCACACACCACACCCTCCCCACAAACCCACCCAACCTCCCCACCCCACCCCCCACCCACCCCACACACCACCTACACACCAACCCCACCACCCCCACACCCCACCACACAACCACACCCTCCCACCAACCCCCACCACCCCCCCCCACACCCCCACACCCTCCCCACAACCACCCCACACACCCCCCTAACCACCCCAAACCCCACCAAACCCACCCCAAAAACCACCCCCAACACACCCCACCCACCCCAAACCCACCCCACTCAAACCACACCCCACCCCACACCCCCCCCACACCCCCACACCACACACCCCCTCACCACCCCAAACCCGACCCACACCCTCCCCAAACACACCCACACCACCCCACCCCCCACAAAACCCAAAACCCGCCCACACCACCCCAACCCACCCCAACCACCCCCCCCACTCCACACAACCCTCACCCCCCACCCCCCCCACCCCACCACCCCACCCCCCCCCCACCCCCCCCCCACCCCCCCCCACCCCACCCCACCCCCCCCCCACACACACCCCACCCCACCCCCCCCCCACCCCCCCCCACCCCCCCCCCACCACCCCACCACCCCACCCCCCCACCCCCACCCCCCC
>CM070484.1:46019610-46032110 GCA_036324585.1 Champsocephalus esox
TAACTATCACTTTCATTCGAGGGGTTGCTCGTGGTTTTATGAACATGCCTGTAAAAGAAAAGCACATGCATCAAACGTGTAATTAGAACTGGAAGTTACACGCTGACTGTGGGTCAGTGAACGCACCACGGAGAGGTCTTTGTTATCACTAGCAGAGATATAAAGCTAACTGTCTTCAGGGAGGTTGTGCAACAGAATAAAAGAAAGAATGAAGTCACACACAATCTGACAGTGAGATATGGGCGGGGCTTAAAGGAGAAAAGGAGACACAGGATTGGCTGAGAGGCCGGAGCAGAAAAAACGTCCGATTGGTCGGTCGAGCTGCAGGGAAAACAGAGAAACCTTCCAAATAAGGAAGAGTTTCAGAGCTGACCTTCAAACACTGAGCGGGCGAGAGAGAGGGGGAGAGAGAGGGGAGAGAGAGAGGAGAAAAAGAAGGGATAATGGAAGAGAGCATGGGGGAGAGAGAGAGGGGGAAGAGAGAGGGGGAGAGAGAGGAAATAGATGGGAGAGAGAAGGGACTTGTAGGGGGGAGAAAGAGGCAAAAGCTGAGGGGAAAGAGAAGAGAGAGTAGGGGGGAGAAAGGGGGGAGAGATGAGACAGAGAGGAGAGAGAGGAGAACGGGGGAGAGAGAGAGAGGAGAAAGGGGGAGAGAGAGAGAGGAGAACGGGGGAAAGGGGGAGAGCAGGGCGTATGTTTGTGAGTTGACAGCATGGAAACTAACAGGCCTCAATGATCCCTCACAGTTTCCCAGGAAAGAACACCGAGGTATGTTAAACACTGAGACACACATAAACACACACACACACACACACACACACACAGACACACACACACACACACACACACACACACACAGGCTCAGAAAATCTCATTGTTTCCGGATGAAGTCGATCTGATTTAACCCAACATCTGATGGAGCGAGAAAATAAACTAAAGTTGAGGAAAAAATCTACTTAAAATAATCCTGAACATCAGCAGGAGAGGACTCTTTAAAGTAGAGACACTACATACTGATATACACCTGAACATCAGAGGAGAGGACTCTTTAAAGTAGAGACACTACATACTGATATACACCTGAACATCAGCCAGAGAGAACTCTTTAAAGTAGAGACACTACATACTGATATACTCCTGAACATCAGCAGGAGAGGACTCTTTAAAGTAGAGACACTACATACTGATATACACCTGAACATCAGCAGGAGAGGACTCTTTAAAGTAGAGACACTACATACTGATATACACCTGAACATCAGCAGGAGAGGACTCTTTAAAGTAGAGACACTACATACTGATATACACCTGAACATCAGCCAGAGAGAACTCTTTAAAGTAGAGACACTACATGCTGATATATACCTGAACATCAGCAGGAGAGGACTCTTTAAAGTAGAGACACTACATACTGATATACACCTGAGCATCAGCAGGAGAGGACTCTTTAAAGTAGAGACACTACATACTGATATACACCTGAACATCAGCAGGAGAGGACTCTTTAAAGTAGAGACACTACATACTGATATACACCTGAACATCAGCAGGAGAGGACTCTTTAAAGTAGAGACACTACATACTGATATACAGCTGAACATCAGCAGGAGAGGACTCTTTAAAGTAGAGACACTACATACTGATATACTCCTGAACATCAGCAGGAGAGGACTCTTTAAAGTAGAGACACTACATACTGATATACACCTGACCATCAGCAGAGAGGACTCTTTAAACAAAAATAAACTCTTTGTTTTTACGACAGAGCTTCTGTTTTTGATCAGGAACATCTCTCACAAATATTTCAAAACAACTATGATCGATGTTTCCTTTCTCCCACATGTTGAGATTATGATGGACAATGCTCACGGAAATACATCTGGAAAATGTTTCTCTTTTTGAACAGCAGGACATGTTTCTGTTTCACACAATCATGTTGATGTACAGTAGATGCTAAAACCACACATTCTGCACATCTATAAATAATGTTTAATCTATAACATCATCACAGACCCTCTGACCCTCAGTGCCACACACACACACACACACACACACACACACACACATACCTTGTATACATCACTTCAGGGGACATTACATTGACTTACATGCATTTCCTGGAGACTTATCCTAACCCTAACCAACACATGCCTAACCCTAACCAAGTCTTCACCCTAAAATTAATGATCCCCCTTATGGGGACCTCCAATATGTCCCCATAAGGGAGGCGAGTCCCCACACGTGACTATGTAAACAGATTTAGGTCCCCACAAGTATAGCAATGCTAGTCCACACACACACACACACACACACCACACACACACACACACACACACACACACACACACACACACACGCACCCAGGTTTAGCAGTAGTGGAGCCTCGGCAGACCCCCCTCACATCCACACCGTGACTCATCAGCAGTCTGGAAACACACTATAAATAGACATTACGCTGAAATACGAGCCCTAAATTCCCCAAAAAGGCTGTTTAGTCAGCTCACAAAAATGTGTGTTATTGAGAAACGGAATATTTGTGAACATATTGCTGTTGAATGGAAACAGGAATGTGGTTTTAGATTATGTTCATCATGGATGAATGTGCTAATGATCTTCTAGATGAATGGTCTTAAATCAGAAAACAGTAAACGTCATTCTGGTTTCCCAAAGTGTGATGAAATAAATGAAATGTTGAATATGTTGTACTGCGAAAGGACAAGCCCTATGTTGTCGTTTAGTACTCCACTTGGGTTACGGTACATTTTAATTAGACGGTAAATCAAAGCTAAAAAAGTGAAGACAAAATAAGTGGTTCACATTTCATGGAAAGCTCCAAGATTGTAGTCACAAGTTTACCAGAGAGACATTTCTAATATCAGATGTTTAAGAGGTGTTTCTGGGAAATAACCCTCTTTCTCTCACTTTGTAATATATAATTGTATCTGAAACTCGCCGCTGTAGTTTCCTCTGCTCTCCTGTGGTGGCGCTGTCTCCCCTTTGAGCAGCATCGGTGCCAGAAGCTGACATTAAGTCACTTTTTACCTTTTGAATTGTTGAAGGATGTTAGTGCAGGAGAAGCTAAGCTAACGTTAGCGGCAGTCGAACAGGAAATCAGATTTGTATTCACTGTATCAGCAGTTGCATTTTTGGGGGTGAAACGGAGAAATAAGGGTATAATTAAGTTCCGCTCATGGTCAGAGGATATGAGAGGAACAAGCTAAGCTAACGTTAGCGGCAACAGATCTAGACATTGTTAGCAATCTGCAGGAAAATAAGCACTACTGGTGATAGAGAGACCTCTGTGTAACTGCTGCTGGTCAAAACCTCCTGGATGTCTGGGCGTGAAGCTATCAGAGAAGCTAAGCTAACGTTAGCATCAGCCGAACATAAACTCAGATTTTAATCTCAAACTGAAACTTTATTCTGTTTTTCTGCTTTATATCTTGTTTTTCGTGCCTTAAATCCCCAAAACACTCACTTTGAATCACAGACAAGCAGCACATCTTATATTTGAGAGGATGGAAACAGCATTTAAACACAATGATTTTTACTTTCGATGAACAAAACCTCTGTTGGTCCCAAGGTCCAGCTCTGTACCTGTTACACAAAGCATGCTAGATAGCAGTCTCCAGGGCGGATAGAGTTCCTACTGCGAGCCGTAAAGGAACACAGAAATGTGGATTTCATTTCCAGACAGGGCGTTGTTCAAAAGGATAGCTTTCCTTTAGTTCGTGTCACCTGAGACGTGAGAGACGATGCACACGATTCATTCCTTAAATCAGTCTTTCATTATTTTGTTTTGATTTGTTCCGTTCATGGTGTGCAAAACGTAATGTATAACATCTAGTTACAAAACACGTCTCTATAAGACCATCATCTGATATCACATGCCCCTTTGTCTGTCCTTCTTATTCACAGCCAATCATAACGGTCTCGCAGGAAAGTAAGAGAAGCACAAGGTACAAACGATCCTCCTGTCTCTCCGATCTGTCTCTCTCTGTGTCCCCTTCGTTATAGAAGGGGACACAGAAGCAGTCGAAGAGGAGAGAGAAGTCTCAACAGTTTCTCTTCTGTCCGTCTGCGTCAGAGCTCTTATTGTGAAGGGTCTGGCTCTTATTGTGGCGGGGCAGTGAGACAGTGAGTCATGCCGAGCGTCAGAGCGTGTGTGTGTGTGTGTGTGTATATCTGCTGCTCATACCTGCAGATACACAGAGAGCAGCTCACTCTGCAGGGAATAACAGCAGCACTCTCCTCTGACGGTAAAACCCTTTATTTTACATCATATTCACTCTTTCAACACAAAACACACTCTTTTTGAAGTTGCCTCGAACGTTTAACCGCCAGGAGGGAAACCTCCTGAGAGCTTTACTGTGTTTCGGCTTCTTTTGGGTGCTTGTTTCTCTATGGTAATGGCAAAGGACGAGAGACTAACACTTGATGTTAAGCTCAGGGTCATGAAACTCGCTTTGGAAACGTTCTGGAGTGTTTTGTCCCTAACTGGTTGTTTGGTGTTGTTTTCTCTGCTTAGTCCTAATTATAACTTTGAGTGTTTATGTCTTTGTTGGTTGTTTATTTATTATAATGAAAAAAGCAGTGGAAACAAATACTTGCTGTTAAACTCGGGGTCATGAAAACACTGGAACAGTCCGTCCGTCCAAAGAGTTTTCGTCCCGAACTGGTTTTGCTTTTCTCACCCTGTCCCTAAATATAAGTCTCAGAGTTCGTCTCTCATAACGTCCATCCCGTCTGCTCAGGAAAGCGTCCCCGAGGTTCTTAGTGTGCCTTGGGAACGTGTCTTCACCGAGTCAGGGAGCATCGAGGTTTCTCCCCGGCTCGGCACGTTAATGTTTAAATCACATGTTCTCAGAATGGGTGTGTGGTTTTCTCTCCGAGCGATACCCATTCATTTAGCGGAGGAGGCTCGGGGAGGGGAGCGAGTTCAGAGGAGAGACAGGAACAGCGCCAGCTCTCCAGTGTTCGCTCTGGACAGCTGGAGAGAAGATGGTATTATGGGATGTTTCCTCACCACGGGTAGGTTTGTCTCAGCGCTGAAGCGTCTGGTTCACAATTAGGCCACACGGTTCTTTTAAAGTTGGGCAAAGATCTTGGGTCCTTTGGAAAAATACATAACTAGAGTAAATAAATAACTTCTCTGGTGAGAGTCCTGCGTGTGTTCAATCGCCCCTTCGTGGACTTCTCTCGTTGTTTAATCGTTTTAAACCCTGTACTGTCGCTGGACGTCCTCCACACTCTCCAGGATCGCAGACGGTTTCCTCTGCCTCGAGTCAGATGGATTAGTTAACACAATAGAGAGGGTTAGGTGAGAACTCCCCCTCCTCCCCCCTCCTCCCAACAGGAACAACGCCAGCACTCTCTCTCCAGTGTTCGCTCTCAACGGCTGTAAGAGAAGATGGTATTATGGGATGTTTCCGCACCAAGGATAGGTTTGTCTCAGCGCTGAAGCGTCTGGTTCACCAATTAGGCCACACAGTTCTTTAAAGTTGGGCAAAGATCTTGGTTCCTTTGGAAAAATACATAACTAGGGTAAATACATAACTTTCCTTCGACCAGTGTTTGCTCAAGCTCTCCCTTAACCCTTAACTGTCGCTGGACGTCCTCCACACTCTCCAGGATCGCAGACGGTTTCCTCTGCCTCGAGTCAGATGGATTAGTTAACACAATAAGAAAGCTGGACTCCTCCTGCTCTCTCTCTTCCTCCTGCTGTTAATCCCATCTGATGCCATGCCTTCCTCTCAGAGCCGGGGAGGAATGTCCAACACATTCTCGCTTCGGAGGGAGAATCTCAGCGTTAAAGATGGATGGAGAGAAACGCGATATCAGATGGAGGAATAAAGACAGAAAGTGTGAGAGCCGGGTCAGAAGGAGAGGGACAGTCTGGTTCTGTTTAATGTGGTGCGTGTGCAATTAGAGCCAGAAGAGAGAGGATAATGTGTCTTCATTACGCAGCCAGGCGTAGATCTGTGAGCGAAAGTGTTCGGATATCAGCATCAAGAAACTCTCGCTCAGAGAGGAGTGATTTATTTAGTCTCGTTGTGTCTTGAAGAAAATCTGGGATTGAAAATGTGTAAATCCACAAAGTGCTGCTTTACAGGAGGGATGTTGTGTTGGAATAAAAAAAGTTAATTTGAAGAACTTAATGCACATTTTCAAGAAATGTGTTGATTTTTATGCAAACATAGCAACACAACAACAACAACAACAACAACAACAACAACAACAATACATTAGAATATTAATAACAGACTAAATGTTTCTACAGTTTTAATGAAAAAAACAATGTCTGTCGATGTTTCTGTGAACACGACTTTTGGATTTGGAGAAAATTGAAGATTTATAGACACACATTTGAACAGTCAATCATTTTTTCGATGTTTGTGTGAACACGACTTTTGGATTACAGACAAAAATGTGGATTTCACAAACACACATTTGAATTCTTAAAAAAAACCTTGGATTTGTAAATTCTTATTTTTACTCCTAACACACATTTTTGGGTTTGTAAAAAACGTTTGAACTTGTAAACAATGTGGAGACCAGACCGAGATCTCGATCGATCCTTTTCGTGATAGTCCCCACGCTCCCCTGCGGGACAGGAAGTGAAAGAGTGGCTCACAGGCAGACAGCTGTAGAGCAGCGCTGACAATGAACAACGAATGTCTGTCGATGTTTGTGTGAGCACGACTTCTGGATTTGCAAATTAGCACACATTTGAATTCGTAAAATGTTTTTGGTTTGTAAAGAACTTTTGGACTTTAGTGGAGTTTGGATCGCAGACAGAGATTTGTATTGATCCTTCTGTGAAAGTCCCACGCTACAAAGCAGGAAGTAAAGTGACTCACAGACAGACAGCTGTAGATCAGCGCTGACTCGTCCTCAGTTTGAACAGACAGCGTTACTCACGGTCTGGCCCCCTCAGACGGTTGATGGAGACGAGGCAACGCTTCGGGGAAACAGAGGAACCAGGTGTGTGAGAGTCGTAAAATAACAACACACCCCTGCTGCTGCGTGAATACAAAGGTGTGACAGGGTACAAATACTATGTTACTGTACTTCAGTACATTTTTATGGTATCAGTACTTTACTCCACTACTTATTTTTCTGACCACTTTCTACTTCTCACATGTTGAACCCAAATACCTGTACTTTCTACTTCTCACATGTTGAACTCAAATACCTGTACTTTCTACTTCTTACATGTTGAACTCAAATACCTGTACTTTCTACTTCTTACATGTTGAACCCAAATACCTATACTTTCTACTTCTTACATGTTGAACCCAAATACCTATACTTTCTACTTCTTACATGTTGAACCCAAATACCTATACTTTCTACTTCTTACATGTTGAACTCAAATACCTGTACTTTCTACTTCTTACATGTTGAACCCAAATACCTGTACTTTCTAATTCTTACATGTTGAACTCAAATACCTGTACTTTCTACTTCTTGCATGTTGAACCCAAATACCTGTACTTTCTACTTCTTACATGTTGAACTCAAATACCTGTACTTTCTACTTCTTACATGTTGAACCCAAATACCTGTACTTTCTACTTCTCTCATGTTGAACACAAATACCTATACTTTCTACTTCTTACATGTTGAACCCAAATACCTATACTTTCTACTTCTTACATGTTGAACCCAAATACCTATACTTTCTACTTCTTACATGTTGAACTCAAATACCTGTACTTTCTACTTCTTGCATGTTGAACCCAAATACCTGTACTTTCTACTTCTCACATGTTGAACTCAAATACCTGTACTTTCTACTTCTTACATGTTGAACCCAAATACCTGTACTTTCTACTTCTCTCATGTTGAACCCAAATACCTGTACTTTCTACTTCTCTCATGTTGAACTCAAATACCTGTACTTTCTACTTCTTACATGTTGAACCCAAATACCTGTACTTTCTACTTCTCACATGTTGAACTCAAATACCTGTACTTTCTACTTCTCTCATGTTGAACTCAAATACCTGTACTTTCTACTTCTCACATGTTGAACCCAAATACCTGTACTTTCTACTTCTTACATGTTGAACCCAAATACCTGTACTTTCTACTTCTCACATGTTGAACTCAAATACCTGTACTTTCTACTTCTCTCATGTTGAACTCAAATACCTGTACTTTCTACTTCTCACATGTTGAACTCAAATACCTGTACTTTCTACTTCTTACATTTTGAACTCAAATACCTGTACTTTCTACTTCTCACATGTTGAACCCAAATACCTGTACTTTCTACTTCTCACATGTTGAACTCAAATACCTGTACTTTCTACTTCTTACATGTTGAACCCAAATACCTGTACTTTCTACTTCTCTCATGTTGAACCCAAATACCTGTACTTTCTACTTCTCTCATGTTGAACTCAAATACCTGTACTTTCTACTTCTCTCATGTTGAACCCAAATACCTGTACTTTCTACTTCTCTCATGTTGAACACAAATACCTGTACTTTCTACTTCTTACATGTTGAACTCAAATACCTGTACTTTCTACTTCTCTCATGTTGAACACAAATACCTGTACTTTCTACTTCTCACATGTTGAACTCAAATACCTGTACTTTCTACTTCTTACATGTTGAACTCAAATACCTGTACTTTCTACTTCTTACACGTTGAACTCAAATACCTGTACTTTCTACTTCTTACACGTTGAACCCAAATACCTGTACTTTCTACTTCTTACATGTTGAACTCAAATACCTGTACTTTCTACTTCTTGCATGTTGAACCCAAATACCTGTACTTTCTACTTCTCACATGTTGAACTCAAATACCTGTACTTTCTACTTCTTACATGTTGAACCCAAATACCTGTACTTTCTACTTCTCACATGTTGAACTCAAATACCTGTACTTTCTACTTCTCTCATGTTGAACCCAAATACCTGTACTTTCTACTTCTCACATGTTGAACTCAAATACCTGTACTTTCTACTTCTCTCATGTTGAACACAAATACCTGTACTTTCTACTTCTCACATGTTGAACTCAAATACCTGTACTTTCTACTTCTCACATGTTGAACTCAAATACCTGTACTTTCTACTTCTTACATGTTGAACCCAAATACCTGTACTTTCTACTTCTCACATGTTGAACTCAAATACCTGTACTTTCTACTTCTCACATGTTGAACTCAAATACCTGTACTTTCTACTTCTCTCATGTTGAACTCAAATACCTGTACTTTCTACTTCTTACATGTTGAACTCAAATACCTGTACTTTCTGCTTCTTACATGTTGAACTCAAATACCTGTACTTTCTACTTCTCTCATGTTGAACTCAAATACCTGTACTTTCTACTTCTCACATGTTGAACTCAAATACCTGTACTTTCTACTTCTCACATGTTGAACTCAAATACCTGTACTTTCTACTTCTCTCATGTTGAACCCAAATACCTGTACTTTCTACTTCTTACATGTTGAACTCAAATACTTGTACTTTCTACTTCTCTCATGTTGAACTCAAATACTTGTACTTTCTACTTCTCTCATGTTGAACTCAAATACCTGTACTTTCTACTTCTCTCATGTTAACTCAAATACCTGTACTTTCTACTTCTCTCATGTTGAACTCAAATACCTGTACTTTCTACTTCTCTCATGTTGAACTCAAATACCTGTACTTTCTACTTCTCTCATGTTAACTCAAATACCTGTACTTTCTACTTCTCTCATGTTGAACTCAAATACCTGTACTTTCTACTTCTCTCATGTTGAACTCAAATACTGTACTTTCTACTTCTCTACATGTTGAACTCAAATACCTGTACTTTCTACTTCTCTCATGTTAAACTCAAATACCTGTACTTTCTACTTCTCTCATGTTGAACTCAAATACCTGTACTTTCTACTTCTCTCATTCTCCAAACAGCTGGTTCCTTTAGTCTGAATGTGTGTTGGTGCGTGATCATTATTCTTCAGAGTCACTGCGTGCCTATTGGTTGGAACACGATCCGTGTATCCATCACTTCCTGGTCTTCTCTAAAGAAGAGGGACCAATGGACCATGTTGCCGTTGGTCACCATGGAAACATTCATTAGCTAACAATGACATTATTGTTCTGTTGATATAAAGGGAGGTCAGGGATCAGAGATGAGAGTGGTACATTTATGAGAAACAGTAACTTCATCGATGTGGTTTCTCACCAAAAACAATAACTACTGCTTTTACGAGTTATTTCTCGTCGTCCTGTGACTTTTCCTCAAGGCTATTCGTGGTTTTTTACTGCAACGCTACCACTATTATTACCCACCCTACCTAGCTCTGATAGTGGTATATCTTTAACCCACAACAGCCCTGACATGCCGCCCTGTAAAACGCCCCGTTACCATGAAACATGTGGGACAACATACGGGACATAACTCACTTTCATAACGCAGGTGGAGTTGTGAGTTCAGCTGCAGCGGAGAGGCTCCAACAGCAACAGCTCTCTCCGCTGTTCGCTCTGCACAGCGGAGAGGCTCCAACAGCAACAGCTCTCTCTCGCTGAGAGAGAGTTTATTATGGGATGGTTCTGCACCGAAAATAGCTTTGTTGCATTGAAGCATCTGGTTAACTGTTTCGGCAACACGAGTACTTTGAAGTTGGAAAAATCTCTTTGGTAGATTTATGTTGGTCTTCGGTATTTTGACTTTCTTTGGTGTCTGTCAGTAGATTTGTGTCTGCATTTGGTTGTTTTGGAACTGTTGGCGTGTGAGACGTCACTTTAATATCTATCACAGGTCTAGTGGTTTTTGCACTTTTCCACGCATTAATCTAACATATATATCTGTCAGCGTTGCCCCTCCTCCTGACCTCCTGACACAGCTGTGTTTGTGTTGAAGGCGTGACACCGGAGCTGCGTTTCACTGTTTGCAGATAAATCCTGACTCAAGGCGAGGTCAGGCGGTCGCTAAGCCACGCTGACAGCGTGTTTCAATCCCTGTGTTCACAGCAGAGACACAGCCGTCCTCACTTCCCCCCTGTTGTTGTTGTTGTTGTTGTTGTTGTTTACACCAGGAAATCCCCCATTACTGGAAAGTACTTCCTGCTCAGCCGGGCCTGCTTCCTGTCACCAGATAAGCTGCTGCTGTTGTTCAGGAATCCACCTCCTAATGAAGTCCTGCGGGACAAACGGCTCCATTCACCTTTATACACTGCGCAGGGAAGGGTTCAGGACACCTGTCCCACCACATAGAGTCAGGACACCTGTCCCACCACATAGAGTCAGGACACATGTCCCACCACATAGAGTCAGGACACCTGTCCCACCACATAGAGTCAGGACACCTGTCCCACCACATAGAGTCAGGACACCTGTCCCACCACATAGAGTCAGGACACCTGTCCCACCACATAGAGTCAGAGACATGTCCACACATAGAGTCAGACACCTGTCCCACCACATAGAGTCAGGACACCTGTCCCACCACATAGAGTCAGGACACCTGTCCCACCACATAGAGTCAGGACACCTGTCCCACCACATAGAGTCAGGACACATGTCCCACCACATAGAGTCAGGACACCTGTCCCACCACATAGTCAGGACACCTGTCCCACCACATAGAGTCAGGACACCTGTCCCACCACATAGTCAGGACACCTGTCCCACCACATAGAGTCAGGACACCTGTCCCACCACATAGAGTCAGGACACATGTCCCACCACATAGAGTCAGGACACATGTCCCACCACAGAGTCAGGACACCTATCCCACCACATAGAGTCAGGACACATGTCCCACCACATAGAGTCAGGACACATGTCCCACCACATAGAGTCAGGACATCTGTCCCACCACATAGAGTCAGGACACATGTCCCACCACATAGAGTCAGGACACATGTCCCATCACATAGAGTCAGGACACATGTCCCATCACATAGAGTCAGGACACATGTCCCACCACATAGAGTCAGGACACATGTCCCACCACATAGAGTCAGGACACATGTCCCACCACATAGAGTCAGGACACATGTCCACCACAGAGTCAGGACACATGTCCCACCACATAGAGTCAGGACACATGTCCCACCACATAGAGTCAGGACACATGTCCCACCACAGAGTCAGGACACCTGTCCCACCACATAGAGTCAGGACACATGTCACACCACATAGAGTCAGGACACATGTCCCACCACATAGAGTCAGGACACATGTCCTACCACAGAGTCAGGACACATGTCCCACCACATAGAGTCAGGACACATGTCCCACCACAGAGTCAGGACACCTATCCCACCACATAGAGTCCAGGACACATGTCCCACCACAGAGTCAGGACACCTATCCCACCACATAGAGTCAGGACACATGTCCCACCACAGAGTCAGGACACCTATCCCACCACATAGAGTCAGGACACATGTCCCACCACATAGAGTCAGGATACCTATCCCACCACATAGAGTCAGGACACATGTCCCACCACATAGAGTCAGGACACATGTCCCACC
>CM070484.1:46042110-46054610 GCA_036324585.1 Champsocephalus esox
ATGTTGATGTAGAAGGGACATGGAGAAGAGGGGACACATGTTGATGTAGGAGAGACGTGGAGAAGAGGATTTAGGTGACCTCAGCAGATTGTATTAACTATGCGATGTCGTTTCTCCAGCAAAGCGTTCCCCAGGAAGTCCTCGGTGACCCGGACCCCGCGCCAGTCCTCTGACTCGGACATCCAGGGCTCCAAAGACGCCGTGATCCAGGACCTGGAGAGGAAACTGCGCTTCAAAGAGGAGCGCGTCAGCAACGGGCAGCAGGTGTGTGTCCGTGTGTGTCCGTGTGTGTGTGTGTGACAGTCAGTAACACACATTAACAAGTCATGTAACTATTCATGGAGAACAAACCATAGATGTGGATTTAAGATTTCCACTTTAAAATGTTTTCTGGACCACATCGACGTAAATATATGTTATTACAGTTTTCTTAAAATAGTTCTCTATCTGTCTACCCTCCTGCAGCTCCAGGGTTAGGGTTAGGGTCAGGGTTAGGGTTAGGGTTAGGGTTAGGGTGTCACGGGCCACGGTCTGACCCCACGGTAGAGAGGAGCCCTCCTGCAGCTCCAGGTTAGGGTTAGGGTCTGACCCCACGGTAGAGAGGAGCCCTCCTGTAGCTCCAGGGTTAGGGTTAGGGTCTGACCCCACGGGAGAGAGGAGCCCTCCTGCAGCTCCAGGGTTAGGGTTAGGGTTAGGGTTAGGGTGTCACGGGCCACGGTCTGACCCCACGGTAGAGAGGAGCCCTCCTGTAGCTCCAGGGTTAGGGTTAGGGTCTGACCCCACGGGAGAGAGGAGCCCTCCTGCAGCTCCAGGGTTAGGGTTAGGGTGTCACGGGCCACGGTCTTACCCCACGGGAGAGAGGAGCCCTCCTGCAGCTCCAGGGTTAGGGTTAGGGTCTGACCCCACGGTAGAGAGGAGCCCTCCTGTAGCTCCAGGGTTAGGGTTAGGGTCTGACCCCACGGTAGAGAGGAGCCCTCCTGTAGCTCCAGGGTTAGGGTTAGGGTGTCACGGGCCACGGTCTTACCCCACGGGAGAGAGGAGCCCTCTTGCAGCTCCAGGGTTAGGGTTAGGGTTAGGGTGTCACGGGCCACGGTCTGACCCCACGGTAAAGAGGAGCCCTCCTGTAGCTCCAGGGTTAGGGTTAGGGTCTGACCCCACGGTAGAGAGGAGCCCTCCTGTAGCTCCAGGGTTAGGGTTAGGGTCTGACCCCACGGGAGAGAGGAGCCCTCCTGCAGCTCCAGGGTTAGGGTTAGGGTGTCACGGGCCACGGTCTTACCCCACGGGAGAGAGGAGCCCTCCTGCAGCTCCAGGGTTAGGGTTAGGGTTAGGGTTAGGGTGTCACGGGCCACGGTCTGACCCCACGGTAAAGAGGAGCCCTCCTGTAGCTCCAGGGTTAGGGTTAGGGTCTGACCCCACGGTAGAGAGGAGCCCTCCTGTAGCTCCAGGGTTAGGGTTAGGGTCTGACCCCACGGGAGAGAGGAGCCCTCCTGCAGCTCCAGGGTTAGGGTTAGGGTTAGGGTGTCACGGGCCACGGTCTGACCCCACGGTAGAGAGGAGCCCTCCTGTAGCTCCAGGGTTAGGGTTAGGGTCTGACCCCACGGGAGAGAGGAGCCCTCCTGCAGCTCCAGGGTTAGGGTTAGGGTGTCACGGGCCACGGTCTTACCCCACGGGAGAGAGAAGCCCTCCTGCAGCTCCAGGGTTAGGGTTAGGGTCTGACCCCACGGTAGAGAGGAGCCCTCCTGTAGCTCCAGGGTTAGGGTTAGGGTCTGACCCCACGGTAGAGAGGAGCCCTCCTGTAGCTCCAGGGTTAGGGTTAGGGTTAGGGTCTGACCCCACGGGAGAGAGGAGCCCTCCTGCAGCTCCAGGGTTAGGGTTAGGGTGTCACGGGCCACGGTCTTACCCCACGGGAGAGAGGAGCCCTCCTGCAGCTCCAGGGTTAGGGTTAGGGTTAGGGTGTCACGGGCCACGGTCTGACCCCACGGTAAAGAGGAGCCCTCCTGTAGCTCCAGGGTTAGGGTTAGGGTCTGACCCCACGGTAGAGAGGAGCCCTCCTGTAGCTCCAGGGTTAGGGTTAGGGTCTGACCCCACGGGAGAGAGGAGCCCTCCTGCAGCTCCAGGGTTAGGGTTAGGGTGTCACGGGCCACGGTCTTACCCCACGGGAGAGAGGAGCCCTCCTGCAGCTCCAGGGTTAGGGTTAGGGTTAGGGTTAGGGTGTCACGGGCCACGGTATGACCCCACGGTAAAGAGGAGCCCTCCTGTAGCTCCAGGGTTAGGGTTAGGGTCTGACCCCACGGTAGAGAGGAGCCCTCCTGTAGCTCCAGGGTTAGGGTCTGACCCCACGGTAGAGAGGAGCCCTCCTGTAGCTCCAGGGTTAGGGTTAGGGTCTGACCCCACGGTAGAGAGGAGCCCTCCTGTAGCTCCAGGGTTAGGGTCTGACCCCACGGTAGAGAGGAGCCCTCCTGCAGCTCCAGGGTTAGTTCAGAGTGTAATAATCAGCATTCTTCAATAGAGAGACTAAACAGCTGAGGACACTGAATCACATTGTTGTCTCTTATGGCTCGGGGTCCTCTACGACCCGAGCAGGATGTGTCCCAGGCAGGGCCGTATTCACCATATACATTGGGGGGGACACATCCCCCCCCAATAAATAGTAAAAAAAAAGAGTTTTGATTTTTAGATTTTTTAATTTAAATAATTTGCTTTCCTATGCCTCCTTTGTTTTGGTTACTTGTAGACTTGAAAATCTATATTTTCTGTTATTGTGAGCTTCACCAAAATGATATTTCTTTTCATATGTAAATTGGTTCCTTATTTTGTACCCGCGGGTGTATTTCGCTGTTGCACGTCTGAGTCTGAGTCGCTTGATGCTCCAAGCAGGTCAGTCATGTTTCAATTTGCCCTCCATCAGTTCTGGTATCTTTTCTCGTCAGCCCTAAAGTAATCTATATTATTTTATTTCGTAATGGTAATGGTAATGAACCCTCCGGTAACTTGTAGTTCTGATGTTAAAACCGAACTTTTCAGCAATAGTAGCTAACTAGCTGTGGGCTAGCTGGTTTCAGTTGTTAGCCTCCCTAGAGGAGGTTAGGTCCCCCACCCGCCCACACCCCCCGTCACATTGTCCCACCCACATTGAGGATGCTTCCTACACCCATGCCTGAGACACAGTTTTGGGACTATTGTTGTGTTTTGCCCCCACGGGCAGGGGCATGGGGTTTAACAGGTTTTAAAGTGTCCAATGTGTTCGTGATTTCTTATGTATTTTCCTTTAGAATGGCAGGAAATTAGTATTCACATTTTGTATTGAATTTTTGGTCCCCCCCAATGTTGACTCCATGAATACGGCCCTGGTCCCAGGTGTCCCACAGCAACACCTATCTCTGACCGAGAGCTGCCCGCTCACAAACTGGTAACAACCACAACTTGCTGGGGCAGCCCCTCCTTGGGGAGACAGCGGCTGCTCGAGGCTGAGCGTCTGCGTCAGAGGGCGAAGGTCAACATGGAGGGACAATGATTCCCTGACACCTTATACAACATGGTTTATTATAGTTATTTATTTATAATATTTCCTCCTATATCTTTCTCTTACCGGTTGAAACAAACTTGGAAATAAACCTGATTCTGATATAATAAATCCATCGTGACGCGTTATAATATAACCAACTGTCGAAGCTTTAAAAAGAAAATCTACAAAGAAAAATCATAAATAAATACGTTCAAAAACATCAAAGAGAATTGATTCATGGAAGAGAAATCAAATAAGATGATATACAGATGTAGCACTCCAGATCAGACTCAAGTGGGTGTGTCCCAGTCAAAAGCCCAGCGGATGCCAGTGGCTGGGGGTGTTGTCAAGGGTTAGATTATAAAATATATGAAAAATGGTAAAGTTTACGGCTCCACTGTCTCCATTCATAACTCCATCATTAACACATCATACAGTGTGTGTGTGTGTGTGTGTGTGTGTGTGTGTGTGTGTGTTGCTCTCACACACTAACCAGCTGACACATTAATCTGCAGAAGTTAACCTATGAGGAGAAGATGGCCCGCCGGCTGCTGGGGGCCGATAACGCCGCCACCGTGCTCCAATCAGCAGAGAGCGAGGAGGAGCCCAGCACCACACAGGTACAGGGGGGGGGCACACCTGGGGGGGGGGCACACCTGAGGGGGGGGGGCACACCTGGCACACCGGAGGGGGGAAAAGTCTGAATTTTGGGAATATTGTCAAAACAGGAAAGTCAGGTTTCTTATAAAGTCTGAAAAACCTGAATTTTACGGAAAGTGTCAGAACTTTGAAACAAAAACCATTTCTTTTTTTAAAACAAGTCCCAATTTTTTGAGAACAGTTCATTTGTTCTTAAAAAGTCCGAAACAAAAAAACCGAATGTCGCAGCGAGACTCGGATCAAGGAGCAAAAGAAAAACCCTGTCTTTACGAAATACAAACAACAGGATAGAAAACGTTCCAGGCCGCCAATCAGAGCTCATGAATGCGAGGCCCAATCAGAATCCAGGGACTCTAAATAGTAGTGGACTGGGGTCCTCCCTGTAAACACTGCTGCTGGAGTTATGGGAGCGGAGGATAAACACTGTACAGTCTGCAGAGCCACCATAAAAAGCTCTGTTTATACAAAGACCATGTGTGTGTGTGTGTGTGTGTGTGTGTGTGCGTGTGTGTGTGTGGGTGTGGGTGTCACCTCCACACACTGTTGGTTGTTCATTCACCTATAGGTGTATTTCTCTCAATGCCCAAAGGCTCGTTAGCATTAGTCCTGAGTCAAATAAAAAACTATGTATGAACGTATTTCTATGTTTTTAACACACACACACAGACACACACACACACACACACACACACACACACACACACACACACACACACACACACACGCCGGACGGCAGCTCCTCTGAATTTTTCCCTCAAAAGGTTTTTGTTCCTCTGTTTTTCTCTCAGTCTGTAATCGAGTTCACACAAAGTCACTGCTGACGAGGCGCCAGCTGCACACAAAGGCAGTGTGTGTGTGTGTGTATGTGTGTGTGTGAGTGTGTGTGTGTGTGTGTGTGTGTGTCTGTGTGTGAGTGTGTGTGTGTGTCTGTGTGTGAGTGTGTGTGTGTGTGTGTGTGTGTGTGTGGTGTGCGTGTGTGGTGTGTGTGTCTGTGAGTGTGTGTGTGTGTCTGTGTGTGAGTGTGTGTGTGTGAGTGTGTGTGTGTGTGTGCGTATGTGTGGTGTGGTGTGCGTGTGTGGTGTGTGTGTCTGTGTGTGTCTGTGTGGTGTGTGTGTGAGTGTGTGTGTCTGTGTGTGTGTGTGTGTGTGTGTGTGGTGTGCGTGTGTGGCGTGTGTGTCTGTGTGTGTGAGTGTGTGTGCGTGTGTGAGTGTGTGTGTGTGCGTATGTGTGGTGTGTGTGTGTGTGTGTGTGTGTGTGTGTGTGGTGTGCGTGTGTGGTGTGTGTGTCTGTGTGTGTGAGTGTGTGTGTGTGTCTGTGTGTGAGTGTGTGTGTGTGAGTGTGTGTGTGTGTGTGCGTATGTGTGGTGTGTGTGTGTGTGTGTGTGTGTGTGGTGTGCGTGTGTGAGTGTGTGTGTGTGCGTATGTGTGGTGTGTGTGTGTGAGTGTGTGAGTGTGTGTGTGTCTGTGTGTGTCTGTGTGTGTGTGCTGAGCTTCCACTGAGCAGTGTTTCACAGTGGAGCCGTCACAGAATATTTGAACCAATAAAGATGAAGCATTTCGTTGCATCAAAGACGAAGAGAAAATAAAAGAGAACAAACAAACAAACAAACAAACAAACAAACAAACATCTCAAAATGGAAACAAATCAGCAGAAAGTTGAAATACCAATTTACAGTCAACTGCATCTGAAGCAGGATATTAGACATCAAGTTGGCTCTCCCTCCCCTCCCCCCTCCCCCTCCCCCTCCCCTCCCCCTCCCCTCCCCCCTAACCCTCGCCCTCACCCTCACCCTAACCCTCATCATAACCCTCACCCTCACCCTCCCCCTCACCCTAACCCTCACCCTAACCCTCACCCTCCCCCTCCCCCTCCCCCTAACCCTCGCCCTAACCCTCCCCCTAACCCTCATCATAACCCTCACCCTCATCCTAACCCTCACCCTCCCCCTAACCCTCGCCCTCACCCTCCCCCTAACCCTCATCATAACCCTCACCCTCATCCTAACCCTCACCCTCACCCTCCCCCTAACCCTCCCCCTAACCCTCATCATAACCCTCACCCTCATCCTAACCCTCACCCTCCCCCTAACCCTCGCCCTCACCCTCCCCCTAACCCTAACCCTCACCCTCCCCCTAACCCTCGCCCTCACCCTCCCCCTAACCCTAACCCTCACCCTCCCCCTAACCCTCGCCCTCACCCTCACCCTCCCCCTAACCCTAACCCTCACCCTCCCCCTAACCCTCACCCTAACCCTCACCCTAGGAAACGGTCTTTACTAAACTCCCCCTCAAACCCCTTCTGTACTTCCGGTACCTGGATGACATCTTTGGCCTCTGGCACCACACAGAACAGGACTTCCTCACCTTCTCAGACATCCTCAACACACATCACCCTAAAATAAAACTCAAACACCAGTTACATACACACACTGTGGAGTTCCTCGACACTGGGGTGTTTTTCCGCGGCTCCAGCGACCACAGCAAGACACTCGCCACCAAGGTCTTTTTTAAGGACACAGATCGCCACGCACTCCTCCATAAAACCAGCTATCACCCTGGGCACACGTACAGAGGCCTGATCAAGTCCCAGCTGATCCGCTTCCACAGGATATGCACCCTCGCGGAGGATGTGGAGGAGGCTACCAGAATCCTCTTTAGTGCGCTGAGACCCAGGGGCTATTCGAGGCGCTTCCTTAGAAGCATTAAGGTGGAGGTCGGCCGCACCTTCATAGAGAAATACAGAGACATCTCCGCCCGGCCGTCCGGCCCTGCCCTGGTCCCCCTCATTACAACCTACTCCGGGAGCCTGTCCAGCCTCTTGGGCAAACTAAAGGCCCATTTTGAGGGGGCCAGGGGCGGCTGTGACGCGCTGCGGCCGTGCCGGCTGATCTCCGCCTACCGCCGTAATAAAAATCTCCAGGACCTTCTGGTCCATACAAAATTAAATAAAGGCATCAAAACTAGGGAGGCGCCTCGCGTCTCTGAGGTTGGTTTCGTTCGCCTCCCCCACGTTTTCAATCCCTTCTCTCGAGAGGGGAGCAACGTACGGCAGGCCTTGACACCAAACACAAAAAACGCTATTTATGCAATCAGGTGCAAGGCCTGCCAGAGACTCTATGTGGGGGAGACGCGCAACGAGATCAGCCTCAGAATTAAACAACATCAATATCGAATTAGAGACGGGGACGGCACGAGCGTTTTATACAACCATTTTAAACTCCATGGCCTCCAGAGTGTGCCGTCTGTGGGCCTGGAGAGCAGCAGCGGCTGGAGCGCGGGCCAGAGGCGAGCGGGGAGCGGAGGTGGATCCATCGCCTGGGCACCATTGACCCGGACGGACTAAATGAAAAATATAATTAATGGGTCCGCCTCCCACCACTCAAACATGTTCTAACCTGTGTGACGGGGTCTCTCCCTGCAGACGGGTGATTTGGGTTCCCTTCTCTGCGGGTGTGTCAGCCTGTTTTAATCCGCCCTCCACGTATTTTAGCACTTATACTTATTTATTTATTAATTATTTATAGATCCTCCTCATCTGGACTCTTTATCTTAATGGTGTTCATATTTAGGTTTTTATTACTTCTTACATGTTTTATATTTTAAATGTATTTATGTTTTTATCTGAAAATGATCAAGGCCACACGAGGAGGGACGCTTTCATCTGTTTATTTATATTTATTTTAAATTATTTTATTACCTGGAGGCCGGGGAACCGCCCGCAGGGGGCGCTCTTCACCTCCCTGCCACCCTTTTCGATTTGAATGGTTTCTGTTTTTCAGTGGCATCCAGTTCATTATATACGATGTCACTAACCCGGTGTGCCTTCCTTTATTTTATTATGATCAGTTCATTTTAAGACTCCCTTTACTTTTTAAATTCATATCACTGGGGAGAATGTTTTAATTATTTATATTTGTATCATTGCACTTGTGTTTTAACTGCACTTATACTACCATGCACGGCTTTTACTAATAGAACTGGAGTCACTTTTAAATTGGTCATTTTAGATCACGCACGCACGCACACACCCACACACCCACACACACACACACACCCACACACACACACACACACACACACACACACACACACACACACACACCACACACACACACACACACACACACACACACACACACACACACACACACACACACACACACACACCACCCTCCAGATCCTGGGACGGGGAGATCTGCTTTTTAGGCATACTCTGCCGCCGTTCCGCGGTCCGGCTCCGCTCTGCACTTTTAACCCTTCGTCTGAAACGGTCTCGTCCTCGCGGAGCTTTGAAACGGTCTCGTCCTCACGGAGCTTTGAAACGGTCTCGTCCTCGCGGAGCCTTGAAACGGTCTCGTCCTCACGGAGCTTTGAAACGGTCTCGTCCTCGCGGAGCCTTGAAACGGTCTCGTCCTCACGGAGCTTTGAAACGGTCTCGTCCTCACGGAGCTTTGAAACGGTCTCGTCCTCGCGGAGCTTTGAAACGGTCTCGTCCTCACGGAGCTTTGAAACGGTCTCGTCCTCGCGGAGCTTTGAAACGGTCTCGTCCTCGCGGAGCTTTGAAACGGTCTCGTCCTCGCGGAGCTTTGAAACGGTCTCGTCCTCGCGGAGCTTTGAAACGGTCTCGTCCTCGCGGAGCTTTGAAACGGTCTCGTCCTCGCGGAGCTTTGAAACGGTCTCGTCCTCGCGGAGCTTTGAAACGGTCTCGTCCTCGCGGAGCTTTGAAACGGTCTCGTCCTCGCGGAGCTTTGAAACGGTCTCGTCCTCGCGGAGCTTTGAAACGGTCTCGTCCTCGCGGAGCTTTGAAACGGTCTCGTCCTCGCGGAGCCTTTATGACGCTTTAAAGGGTTTTTATAAGGTTTATGTTTACGGAGGTTTTTAATGTTTTATAAACACCTATCTACCGAGAGCCAGTGCACCACGCTTTTCCCCACCCTAACCCTCACCCTGCCCCTCCCCCTCCCCTTCACCCTCACCCTGCCCCTCACCCTCACCCTAACCCTCACCCTGCCCCTCCCCCTCCCCTTCACCCTCACCCTGCCCCTCACCCTCACCCTAACCCTCACCCTGCCCCTCCCCCTCCCCTTCACCCTCACCCTGCCCCTCACCCTCACCCTAACCCTCACCCTGCCCCTCCCCCTCCCCTTCACCCTCACCCTGCCCCTCACCCTCACCCTAACCCTCACCCTGCCCCTCACCCTAACCCTCCCCCTCCCCCTCCCTGCAGACATGTCTTTAAAGGCCGTCTCCAACCTCTCACATGTCAGTCAGTGATTAAGAGGATCATTGAATGACGGATCAGACTGACAGCGTTGCCGCTCCGCAGGGATCCAGGTGTGTCTGGAATCACAATATAGCGTGTGTGAAACTGGTTACAGGTGGTCATGTTCCAGCTCGATGCACACACACTGTCACACACACACACACACACACACACACACACACACACACACACACAGGTCACGCGATGCATGCTGTCATGTTGCATTAAGCTTTAATTAGTGGTTTCTCAGAGAGGATGATGGAGGAGTCGTGATGGAGGATGATGGAGACTTTAGAGAGATTCATTCCTCAGGATAAGTGCAGGTTCGGCTGCCTCTCATTATCTGTCATTATGTGTGGGAACATCTGCAGAGGGGGGGGGGAGTGATGGAGCTATGTGAGGAGGAGTTAGGAGAGTGGGAGAAAGTTGGGAGTTAGTAAATCAATAAAGAACCTCTTTTCTTATCTCTCATCTTCTTGAGTAAAGTCTTGAGTGCAGAAGAGTTGGCATCAGATTGACTGAAAGAATAGTATTTATGAAATGACTGCATTATGATGATTGATGTCTTCACAGCTGACCACGTTTTATTTCGATCTGACCAGAAGTGAGGTTGTTTTTTTGCACTGAGATTAAAGTCAGAATTTAGAACAGAAAAAATCGTTGGAAATTCGGAAAAATCAGCTGATAGTCTTTGTAGAACGGGAGAGGATCAGGACCACGTTTTATTTATATCTGACCAAAAGTAAGCCGTGAGATTAAAGTCAGAATTCTGAAGAAGAAAACGTTTTTGGATTTTTGAAAAAAGGCGGAATATCGATAAAAAAGTTGAACTTTGAAAAAGTGAAACTTCAGAATGTCGTAAAAAGTCAGAATTTTAGGAAAAAATTAAGAGATTTGAGAAAATTAAGTTAATGAATGAAGTTAATTCAAAATGCTTTTACTTGGTGTACAGACGAAGGGTAACGAGCATCCTCACCCCCTCCCCTGTAATGAACCCTTGTGACTGAGTGTGTGAAGTAGAAGCTGAAGTCGCTCTGAATTGATGCTTCATGCCCTCCATGTTTCCTCTCAGGAGTACAAGGTGTCCAGCTTCGAGCAGCGCCTCATCAGTGAGATCGAGTTTCGTCTGGAACGCTCCCCGGTGGAGGAGTCGGACGAGGACGTGCAGCACGACGAGGACTCGGTGGGGGGGGCGGCGCCCTCCTTCCTCCAGAAGATCAAACACTACAAAGTGTTCGAGGGCATGCCGGTCACCTTCTCCTGCAAAGTGACCGGAGACCCCAAACCCAAGGTGAGAGGACCATCCTGAGAGAGGTAGCTGAGGCAGGAGGGCACCATGGAATCTGAGAAACGATGGCTGTTTCCAAGTGGCTGATCAGGACTGCAGAAGTCGTGGAGGACAAGTCCCTGCCTCCTGCAAAGTGTTCCAACAAACGCTTCATCCATCTAGAATCTGTGTGTTTCAATCTGGATCTGAAGTCGGCGTGACGTTGAAGTCGTGCTGCTGGACTCGCCTGTAGTTCCTTTATAGCATCACGTTAGCATTTAGCTTCTGGACGTTAGAGTTATCATTAGAACATTATGAAAGTAGACGTGTGGAGATGATCCGACTGATCAAACATTTATCAAACAGGTTCGTTTCCACAGAGCTTATTTTTTACAATATTCCAAATTCCTCTGGAGAAATCCTGCTGCTTTTTAGTCGAGGGCAAAGCAGCGTCCTTCAGGGTAAACACGTCTTCCCTGCGCCGCTCTATTGGACCATCATTTACTAAATACACTGCATGCTGTCGAGAGGAAGACTTGAAGCCAGAGGTCACACATCAAGCTTTGTTCCCTCGTAGACTTCCGTATCACAGCCTTCTTTCTGTCCTGCTGCAGGTGTACTGGTTCAAAGACGGGAAGCAGATCTCAAAGCGCAGCGAGCACTACCGGATCAGCCGCGGCTCCGACGGGACGAGCTCGCTCCACACCGCCAACGCCTCGCTGGACGACGACGGGAACTACACCATCATGGCCGGAAACCCCCAGGTGAGCCACACCCTAACCCACATTTAGTACGGTAGGAAGAAATAACACAATATCGGTTCTGATTGGTCTACACCAGGGGGGGCCACATACATATAGGTGCGGGCCGCTCACGAGAGGTTTACGCTCATAAGTTGAGTTATTAGTTCGCGAAAACGTAGATAAATGATAATTGATACTTGAACATGCTTTAAGAAAAACAACGGCGTACACCCCAGCTCTCCGGAGGGGTTACTTTACTTGGTTAGCCGCTCATTGCTTAAACACAGAAGCCTCAGGCTGCGGATAATAAGGGGAAATAGGAAGGTTTATTTCAAGCTTGTTATGAAAATAAGTTATTGGGCTTTTTTCTTTTTATCACCTTAGATTTTATAAAACATGTTTTCAACTTGAATTGACTGACTTTATTTGAACCAGTGGGCTTATGGAAGAAGTACAAAACAAGACCGTCCCGGTTTCACCTGAGGGCCATACTCCATCAGAGTTTTTTTAATTTGCTGAGGGCCGATTCAAAATGGCCCGCGGGCCGCATTTGGCCCCTGAGCCGTAGTTTGGACACCCCTGGTCTAAAGCTTTGCACTCAGAACCCAGTTTATCGCCAGGTACGTTTAAACATACAAGGAATGTGCGTTGGTGCCTGGTGCTGCGAACACGAGCTCTGAGACAAGGAGCTGGAGGTAAACACATATATTTATAAGGATAATACAAAATAGGTATTTTTAAGAAACAATTTAGCTTCAAATGGAACTATATGAATAACTATAAAAGCTAAAGAACTAAAACACTTAGTATACGGCAACCAATGTATTGGTACCGATGGGCCGTGCAGAGAGTGGAGCGTGAACATGGCTCACAGCGTTAAGACCAGGACGAACAAGATGTGCACGAATCAAATGAAACATCATAATGATCTCTCTCCCCCCTCCCCCCTCAGGGCAGGGTGAGCTGCACTGGCAGGATGATGGTTCAGGCCGTGAACCAGAGAGGACGCAGCCAGCGCTCTGCACCCGGACACATGCGCAGGTACGTCCAGGAGGAGGAGAAG
>CM070484.1:46059610-46114610 GCA_036324585.1 Champsocephalus esox
GAGACGGCGTGAGATTATTTTATATGTTTGTTTGTTTTATACATGTTTTAGGACAGCTTCAGTCAGTCCTAAACCACACAGACACACACACACACACACACACACACACACACACACACACACACACACACACACACACACACACACACACACACACACACACACACACACACACACACACCACACACACACACACACACACACACACACACACACACACACACACACACACACACACCAGGGTTTCCGTTAGCCGGTAATTACCGTTTTTTAGCTGGTAAAATGTATTAAAAACCGGTAAATAAAAAACCTGCCGGTCAAAATGTCCGGTAATAATTAGGGATGCTCCGATCGATCGGCCGCCGATCATTAACGGCCGATATTCACTCTCGATAGTTTGAACGGTGTTCTCCATAAAGGCCGATCAGGAGAGCTGGAACTGATCGATATGGACATGAACGCGAGTGAAGTGTAGAGAGGCGAAGTCCCTCCCTTTCCGGTGGACCTCCATGGGACCTTATTTCGGAAAGATTATGTATTGACGTCAATGGAGAGAGAAAAGTAATTTTTCGATCCCGTTTGAATTGTGCCACGAATTACACACATGATGTTTGTCAACTTAAAAGATAATTGTGCAAGTAAAAAATGTTTTGCCGTAAAACACTTTTTTTGTGTGAAACCGCTCAATGAACTCCACACTACTATCTCTGGTCTCGCACAACAACACACGTCACCAAGATGGCCGTCACTACTGTCTTGCCAAAAAAGGGATTGACTACCTCACTATCACCAGAAATGGGTCGTTACTAGTGCTGTGTACCTGGACTCACATTCAGGTTCAGGTCCGTACTCAAGTCCAGAGGTTCAGGTTCAGGTCCGGACTTATAAGTCCGGACCTGAACCCATGGCTTGTGTCAAGTTGTGCGAGTAACTAAAGTGAACTTATTGTGAGCTAATTATCAATTGAAAATTAACTCATAATCAACTCAAATTCAAACTCGTCAGGTTTATTGTGCTCCCTTCCAGCTTGTGTCTACATTTCTCTACAAAGTACAAAAGTGCCACTTAGTCTACAAATGACTTATGACAGCAACTACAGTGAACTACTACAAAGTTCAAACATTTATTTCATTTACCAAACTAAAGTAACCAAACAGTCCCTGAGCTGACTGAGCCTAAATCCCTAAAACGTTGCTGAAAGGTAGAGTGTAGAGTAGACTATACGCATTACACTGTTACACACCTACTATACAGTACAGGCTACACAGTCAGAGTGTACTGTACTGTCTGTACACCATGTATTTTCTACAACTGTACATATGTACATTATACAGTACATACTACATACATAGTGATGTACATACTGTTAGAAATTAAAATCAATGTTGTATGGCGTAATTTTGAATTAAATACACTATTTAATTTAAATCAGTTTTATTCTGAAAAAAACGGAAGTTCACACTATTTACTTACTACTTTTATTCTGAAAATTCTTCACTTCCGGTTAGCATTAGCATGTGGCGAAATGCTACGTTTTCAAACCGTGAGTCGAAGGTGAAATGACATGTGATGTTGTACACTGAGCACACTGCGGTGAGCACTCATGTATTGACGCTGAATAACGTTCATCAGGGAATGTTTAAATAACAACAGACACCAGAATATACGTAAGTGCTAGTTTTTTGCGAGTCCAAGTACCGGTTCCTGACGTTCCGGTTTTAACCGGACCTGAACCGAAACTTTTTACAAGTCCAGTACCGGTGCGGCGTACCGGTACGCAGCACTAGTCGTTACTAACAAAAAGTAATATATTACTTTAAAAAAAATAGTAATATACTTCGTTACTCTCTACATACTTTACTTTACTCGTTACTTTACTCGCAGTGCCGGCCCGCCCCTCCCTGCAGGCAGATCACGCAGACTGCTAAAGTTTCAAATGTTCTCTTTAGTTCAGTTATCGCATCAGACTGATCCAGATCCTGAAGGCTCTCCTGTCTGACCGTGGCTGTCCTCTGTCTCCTGCTATCTGACCGTGGCTGTCCTCTGTCTCCTGCTATCTGACCGTGGCTGTCCTCTGTCTCCTGCTATCTGACCGTGGCTGTCCTCTGTCTCCTGCTATCTGACCGTGGCTGTCCTCTGTCTCCTGCTATCTGACCGTGGCTGTCCTCTGTCTCCTGCTATCTGACCGTGGCTGTCCTCTGTCTCCTGCTCTCTGACCGTGGCTGTCCTCTGTCTCCTGCTATCTGCCCGTGGCTGTCCTCTGTCTCCTGCTATCTGACCGTGGCTGTCCTCTGTCTCCTGCTATCTGACCGTGGCTGTCTTCTGTCTCCTGCTATCTGACCGTGGCTGTCCTCTGTCTCCTGCTATCTGATCGTGGCTGTCCTCTGTCTCCTGCTATCTGACCGTGGCTGTCTTCTGTCTCCTGCTATCTGACCGTGGCTGTCTTCTGTCTCCTGCTATCTGACCGTGGCTGTCCTCTGTCTCCTGCTATCTGACCGTGGCTGTCCTCTGTCTCCTGCTATCTGACCGTGGCTGTCCTCTGTCTCCTGCTATCTGACCGTGGCTGTCCTCTGTCTCCTGCTATCTGACCGTGGCTGTCCTCTGTCTCCTGCTATCTGACCGTGGCTGTCCTCTGTCTCCTGCTATCTGACCGTGGCTGTCCTCTGTCTCCTGCTATCCGACCGTGGCTGTCCTCTGTCTCCTGCTATCTGTATGTCGCGCAGTCTATCTCTGAACGATGGTGATGCCACTGTGCAAACGGACAACATTTCCTCTACTATGAAGGATGCTTGTCCATCTCTGCTTTGGTTTCCGCTCCTCCAAATGCTAGTTTGTGTTGCTTCGGGGTCGGCGGCGGCGCACTCACAACATCCTCCCTCTGGGTTCGGGGGTCTTTAGCCGTTAGCTTCACGTTAGCATGTGTTCGTTGCAGGTGCTTGTTGAGGTGTGACGTGGTGTTTCCAGCAGTGGGTGACGGCTTCTGGCCTGGACACAGTTTGCACCTCGCCATCACTTCCTGTCTATTCTTCGGACCAACTCAAAGCAATGGGCACACCTCCACCGCTCGAGAGTTATCGCTGACTCAGCCATGTTTATGATGTTTATGCAGCACTGCATGTGGAGATGTGAACGTGCAAGTTAAAGTACACACACACACACACACACACACACACCTTTTTCAACCTCTTATACATGTTTTAGGAGAGCTTCAGTCAGTCCTAAACCACACACACACACACACACACACACACACACCCTCCCACCAGCACACACACACACACACTCTTGTCAAGGTTCTTTCTGGGCCAACATAATCTCAAGCACCAATATATGTGTACAATGTCTGATTGTTTGGGAAAGGAATAGTTTGTGTGAAATCTTCTTGGGAAAGTAAAGGAGTGAACTCAGGTGTAAGATAAAAAGTGACTCTGTCCTCGTTTACTTCCGAGGCTCTCACGCTCTGTTCAGAAGAAAAATACTTTTCCCCAGAACTCTGATTCGCTGTATTGGGCCCGACCCAAAGTGAATCCAACCTGTAAGAACACCTAGGGGAGTGAGCAGCCGCCCCAACTCCTCCCCACGGACTCTCTGATTCGCTTAGGAGTCAAATGGGACGGAAGAGCCGACACACATCTCCGCCCCAAAAATGTCCATATATACTGTTGTTTATTCATGCCCCCTGTTTCTGACTGGCCGGTCCCGATACCTGTGCCGCACGGCAGGGGAGCGGGGAGCCCGGAGTGCTCTGTTACAGGGCACTCTGTATTTCGTATTGTGTTTTTTACCATTAAAATCAGATTATTGTTATAACTTTTATGCCGGTTTTATAACTCGTTCTCTTATTAATCTGACCGGGCTCATCTAACGGACGGCGCGGAGCGGATGGGCTTTAAGCCACCACTACTGTGTTTGCTCCTACAAACTGGCACAGATTACGTTCATATAAACCTACCTCTTGTCTGTCAGTGTGATGATGGCTGATTTGATAAAAGTAGCGAAGTATGTAAATGTTAGTAACTGTAGTGTAATTACTGAATTATAAAAGTAGCGCGTTACACTACTCCACTACCGACAAAAGTAATACTTACTTACTTTGTAACGCGTTACTTTGTAACCCGACATACAAAGCAAAACAAACTGGGGATTTTATGCGAGCAATATATATATAAATATAAACTCCCCAAACAGGCGAAAACCCTACCCAGTTCCCCCCACTGCCTCTGCCCCCTCCCTCCATGCTGGTTCCTCCGGTTTGTATCCCGGTAATAGTTACTGGTCGTAAAGAACCGGGTGATTTGCTACCGTAACTTCTCGTTTGGAATATGAGGAAATGAACTGCGGTCTGGCTCTCCCTGCTTGCACGCGGTTTGATTGGCTAGCGCTCGTACTGTCAGATTTGCATAAACGGGATTTGATTGGCTGGCGCTTCCAGCTCAGCTTCAAAAGTTGAACATTGCTCAACATTTGAATCCTGGAAATCTTCGCTTTGCTTCCCCACAATGCAGTTCGGCGAAAAGCGAGGCAACGTGACGTCACCCCATTCAAAGTGAAGGGGCAGAAGCGTTGGAAGATTTGTTAACGCTGCTGTGTGGACGGGCCGTTAGGCTTTAATGCTAACTAACGTGCTCACTTACGCGACTCTGGGATTTGTTGTCTTTCTAGTTGAGTATTTTCTGACTTTCTTTTACATGGAAATTATTTTTTAAGATTGACAAACATCATATGTGTAATTCATGGCACAATTTTACGTTTTCTCTCCCCATTGACTTCAATACATAATTTTTCCGAAATAAGGTCCCATGGGTCAGAAGTAGATGGGCGGGACTTCGCCACCCTATAACCGGACGTGAGAGAGCAACACACTCTCACTCCCTAATCGTCCAGGAGCGACGCTTGGTCAGGGTCCCGTGGCGTGCAGTTGTGACGCTCCGAGGCTCCTTCAGCGTCATAAAGGGACGCAAATAGCTTTCAACTGATTGCAATGTATTCGTTTGTGTCGGCTGCCCTTAAAGGCAATGTGAGCGTCCATTCCCATTGGATAACGGAGAATTGTACACCCGGAAGTAAGTATTCCCCTGACTGTCGATTGATTTTACAGTGATATCTGCACTACTCATCGACTAGAAAGCACACGAGTATCCTTGTTAATTACACAACATTGATTGGTTTAAATTGTGTGCAATGCTTTTGTATTTTTCCCCTTCGATTCGGTTTGGAGAAACAAATATTTGTTTATATATTACTCTCAGACTGTGAGGACACAGACAGCTCCTCCTGAAAGACAGAGTGTGTGCCCCTTCTCCCCCACAGCCTCTCTGAAAGCACGAACATGTGTGTGTGGATCACCTCCAGCTAATGGAATATCACACACTGGTGCAGTTTGATACACAGAGCACCACAGGAGGGTATCACACACACTTCAACATGTAAAGGATTCACACACAGCGTCAGTGTGTGTCAGGTGTTGGGAGAGCAGCAGGAAGTTTCATTTAAAGGAGTTAGTTCAATTAGTTAAAGATCAAGTTTAAGTTAGTCAAGTAAATCACACAAAACATTTGAATACTCACCATTTACTACAGAGCTCTTCTCCACACCAATGACCTATCTCAGAAAAACATATTTGAAATTATTTCATTATTCACACACAAATAAAACAAAAATGTTCTGCTCCTTAAAGGCGACATTTACCATTTAATGATGTACCTTTAGGTTAATATGAACCGACTTCGGCCGAGATGGGCGCCTCCAGTGTACAAATCTGCAGTAGCCTACACTAATGCAATGAGTACGAGTTTGTACGGAGCCATACTGTTACAACCTGCCTTAAGGCTGGAACAAACAGGGAGGCCACACAGAGTTAAATGCCAAATATCTGTTTATTTAACAGGTTCAAGGAAAACACCTCTGATGAATAGTGTACGTAAGAATCAGACGGTCAGTAGTGTGAGCAGGGTGTGGGCGTGTGGAAGGTAGTGATGGCAGTTTGACACTGAAGCTTCAAACGGAGCTTCAAGCCTGGTCTTCCTATTCCATAGAAGCATGCTTCGAAGCTTGCTTCAAATCACGTGACATGTGACGTCCGAACCAGCAACTGCTTCATTTCCTGAATGAATCACTCGACTGGTTCGCGGTCCATTCACGCGATTCCACGCACCGCCTCGTCTCGATTCTGACAGGTGACAGGTTGAAACAGTTTCAAACTTGAGCGCTTCAACACTTTATGACCGCTCTAAACAATGCGCAATGTGTGGGTTGTTGTCGTAGTTTGTGTTGTTGCTGTTGAGTTGTTGTTGGTATTGCATTTGAATTGTAGTATCATTATAGAGCAAGCCAGGAAGAGAGAGAGGTCGTTCTGGCTCGGGAAACACTTGGAAATGTGGAGAAGCTGTGAACAGAAAGACAATGAGTATATTAAATTAAAAACACTTCAATGTTCCAAGGAATAGATAGCCCAGTGGGTCGAGCCGGCGGCCCGAATGCGGCGTGTCCTCCGCGCAGCTGGTTCAAAGCCCGGGATGGATGTATTTTAATCTTTGCTTTTCAACTTTAATAACTGATAAAAGGCTCCTCCCAAAGAGATGTCCAGCACTCTCTAGTCCCTTCTCAATAACCCAATACACGCAATTATCAATCTTTAATTGCAAATAGAACATGATATTCAGTCTTTGTGTGTGTGTGTGTGTGTGTGTGTGTGTGTGTGTGTGTGTGTCGAATATTTTTCAAGGCAAAGATACGTTAAACCCACTGCAGCCTTGCACTTCGCCAGGAGAGGTCGCTGTAACTGAAGCTTCGAGAAATGAACCTATTTCCGACACAATTGTCCAAGTGGTTCGACGCTTCATTCAAAGCTTCATTTTGCCAGTGGAAGGGTGTTGGAGGGTGCATCAAACCGAACACAGGCTAGAGGCTGAGGTTGCTGCAGCAGGCCAGGATCAGAATCAGAGACTGATCCTTGCAGCTGGGCAACCTTTATACCTTGAGTATCTAGATGGGCGGGCACAAACAGGACGACACTCCCAGTACCTGCCAGAGGACAGCAAGGCAGGGAGCACGGCCAGGCAGAAGGGGGGAGGGGTCGTCACAATATACATCAGCGTTGCAAGCTCATTTCCATTGGTTTCAATGGAGACGTGCACTGCAGCAGCGCGCACCGCTCGTCATGTGACGAGGAACAACCAATCACAACCGAGAAACATCTCAACTTCCGTAAGCACAAGTGTACGGCAAATATGGATGATGAGTTCATTTCACAGCGGGTGGATCGTAACCCTTACTTTAAGATCTGTCCGGCATGTCCCCCATATTCATTGTATGTGCACCGCTGCTAAAATGTAACACAATAATTAATACTAATAATTAATATGCAATTTTGAAAATGTATTATCTTTTCAATGTACACACGGCATCTATTGCACGTCTGTCCGTCCTGGGAGAGGGATCCCTCCTCTGTTGCTCTCCCTGAGGTTTCTCCCATTTTTCAACCACAGGTGCGCTACCTAACAGGGCCGTGGCGCAACACACTCACTATAACACAGTGAATTATGTCCCGTAATGTTCCACCACAAAAGCAAGCAACTGCCGGACTTCAGCTCTACAAATACTCACACTAAAAACACACGAAACACAAGTCAATCAATATAAACTCACCTTATGATTTTCATGGCTTTATCCTAGCTAACACCAGTGAATGACAATGTTTACAAATTGACAGCTGTATTTACGTTGCTCGTTGTAACGGCAAATGTTAACTCAGCTTTTTGCAAACAATGCGTCTTGTGATAACCTGACGAACATTTGATGATATTAAATCAATTTTAATTACTTTTACCTTGTAGAGATCTCCTCGGAACAGAACCAGCTTACTCCTCCGATGCGGGAAGACAATATGGTGGACCCCCCCCCCTCTTTGTTTAAAAAAGAAAAGCTTCAACATTTTCAAATAAAGATTTTTTGCAATTCTTTCTGCTTTTTATCTTGTCCATTAAAGTGCCACATTGTTCAAGTTAAATTACGAAACTATTAAAGTAGGGTTTTTAGTCCGACCATTTTGATTTGTGAATAAAATATTTGTCAATAATAAGAAGCTGAGTAATCGGCTGCAGAGCAAGCTGCTGACGTATGTGCTCAGTGGGCGGGGTTACAGAGATAAACATAGCTTTTTTCTTATTTCTTAACGTGATTGAGACTTGTAGAACGCACATAAAATAATTCTACATTGATAAATTCTGTCTCATATATTAACTGCATATTAATATATAAGCTTTTCTAGCTATGTCAGCGTTGCGCTTGGTTACATTATCATTCATATAGACCTGTTTTATCAGACTGGTCTTGTGTTTTCTGTTCACAAACCTCGGTATGATAGCCGGATTGTCGCTGTCCTTCCACCTGGGTAGCGGGTGACATGCCTCGATGTTATTGCAATCCAGTTGGACTGTAGGAAAGCAGCCACCTGTTGCTCCGTGGAGCTAGCATCCAGTTCCCCGGTTTCCCCCCCGGCGTCAGCGCCCACAGCCCGGGCATATGACCGGGGCCTTACTTTGAGCCCAGTGACGATCACGTCGTTTATCCGGGTGTACTGCTCCAAGTCCTCCACCCTGTTTTCCAGGTATTCCAGACCCTTGTCTTTTTCCGCGTTCTGAATCTGTAGTATTTTCACCTCCTCAACCAGGATGCCCTTCTGTTGTAGCCTGACAGCAGAGATTTCTCCGGCTATAAAGTCGAGCGACTTTTTGATCTCGTCGACCTCCTCAGCCGACTGGGTCTTCTTGGGTCCCATGAGTTTTAGTTGTTTGTTTTTCTGTGATTGTTTTGTTTATTTACTCCATTTTATTTACTATATTTTATATCACAAGTTTTCTGACAGGTTGTGTTTAAATATGTAAATGAGGCATTATATAAGGGGAGTTTAGGAGAAACCTGCAGACAGAGTTAGAGAAATAAACTCCTAAATGTGGATTTGAGACGTTCTCTTTCCACTCGTCTGAAAGAAGACGAGGCATGGGAAGCAACAAAGTGCTTTGTACATGTCTTTGCCTGTAGTTTCTCAGATGCAGTTTCACATTTGACCCTCATCCTCTTCCGTAGTAGATGTATTTATTTTCAGCGGGACTAAAGAAAGAAGGAGAAGGTCATCTGAGGAATGGTTTAGGTCAGGTGAGGAAGGGTTAAGGTCAGGTGAGGAAGGGTTAAGGTCAGGTGAGGAAGGGTTAAGGTCAGGTGAGGAAGGGTTTAGGTCAGGTGAGGAAGGGTTAAGGTCAGGTGAGGAAAGGTTTAGGTCAGATGAGGAAGGGTTAAGGTCAGGTGAGGAAGGGTTAAGGTCAGGTGAGGAAGGGTTAAGGTCAGGTGAGGAAGGGTTTAGGTCAGGTGAGGAAGGGTTTAGGTCAGGTGAGGAAGGGTTAAGGTCAGGTGAGGAAGGGTTTAGGTCAGATGAGGAAGGGTTAAGGTCAGGTGAGGAAGGGTTAAGGTCAGGTGAGGAAGGGTTTAGGTCAGGTGAGGAAGGGTTTAGGTCAGGTGAGGAAGGGTTTAGGTCAGTTGAGGAAGGGTTTAGGTCAGGTGAGGAAGGGTTAAGGTCAGGTGAGGAAGGGTTTAGGTCAGGTGAGGAAGGGTTTAGGTCAGTGAGAGGTGTCAGGTGAGGAAGGGTTTAGGTCAGGTGAGGAAGGGTTAAGGTCAGGTGAGGAAGGGTTTAGGTCAGGTGAGGAAGGGTTAAGGTCAGGTGAGGAAGGGTTTAGGTCAGGTGAGGAAGGGTTTAAGGTCAGGTGAGGAAGGGTTAAGGTCAGGTGAGGAAGGGTTTAGGTGAGGTGAGGAAGGGTTTAGGTCAGGTGAGGAAGGGTTTAGGTCAGGTGAGGAAGGGTTTAGGTCAGGTGAGGAAGGGTTAAGGTCAGGTGAGGAAGGGTTAAGGTCAGGTGAGGAAGGGTTAAGGTCAGGTGAGGAAGGGTTTAGGTGAGGTGAGGAAGGGTTTAGGTCAGTGAGAAGGGTTAGGTCAGGTGAGGAAGGGTTAAGGTCAGGTGAGGAAGGGTTAAGGTCAGGTGAGGAAGGGTTTAGGTGAGGTGAGGAAGGGTTTAGGTCAGGTGAGGAAGGGTTAAGGTCAGGTGAGGAAGGGTTTAGGTCAGGTGAGGAAGGGTTTAGGTCAGGTGAGGAAGGGTTAAGGTCAGGTGAGGAAGGGTTAAGGTCAGGTGAGGAAGGGTTTAGGTGAGGTGAGGAAGGGTTTAGGTCAGGTGAGGAAGGGTTAAGGTCAGGTGAGGAAGGGTTTAGGTCAGGTGAGGAAGGGTTTAGGTCAGGTGAGGAAGGGTTAAGGTCAGGTGAGGAAGGGTTTAGGTCAGGTGAGGGAATGCTCCGGTTTTGGGACAAAATTAACATGGGATCACTCCGGTCATTGTACGTACTTCGTCTCACTGGAATATTAATGGTCAGATTGAATACAACATCGACCCCATTTCTCCGGTCAATGACGGGAGAGTTTTGAAAGTTTTGGCTCAGCCAGGATTTAATCTCTGTTAAGCAGTCCATCAACTGCTGTAGTGAGTTGGCATTTTGATTGAGAGGCAGATAGATCTGTACATCTTCAGCATAACAATGGAAGGGGATGTTGTGTTTTGTGAGAATTGAGCCTAGGGGCAGTATGTACAGTAGAAAAAGGATGGGGCCCAGAATCGAGCCTTGGGGAACCCCACAGGTAAGAGGGGCTTTAGCAGAGGAGAAGGCACCCAACTGCACTGGGAGGCTACGGTCTGTCAAGTAGGACCTGAACCATGCAAGGGCAGGGCCTGTGATGCCTGCGGACTGTTCAAGCCGTGACAACAGGATGCTATGGTCCACAGTGTCAAAGGCAGCTGTCAGGTCCAACAGCACCAAGACAGCAGGGCTACCTGAGTCGGCGGCTCGGAGCAGATCATTAAAAACTCTTAAAAGGGCTGTTTCAGTGCTGTGCATGGGTTTGAAGCCAGACTGAAACTTTTCGTGGATGCCATGTGTGGTTAAAAACGACTGCAGCTGGACGTAGACTACTCGCTCCAGGGCTTTACATAAAAAAGGTAGCTGTGAGATGGGCCTAACATTTGCGAGAATCGAAGGGTCGAGATTTTTCTTTGTTAAGTAGTGGCTTGACCACGGTATGTTTGAAGGCAGCTGGGAAACATCCTGAGCTAAGAGAGGTGTTTATAAGTAATAAAACACTTGCTCCAACTGATTCAAAAACATCTCTAAGGAAACGAGAGGGAATGCTGTCTGAGATGCAGTTTGTCGGCCACAGGTGCTTGACTACATCCGAGAGAGAAGAGAGGGATACAGGCTCAAAGTGGTCGAGGACAGCAGGGCACAGAAAAGGAGCAGAATCTGGGGTAGCACTAGTGTGGGCTAGCCTAAGCGCAGATACTTTTTTGATAACAAATTTAAGAAATGTATCGCAGAGGGTAGTCGATGGCACAATTGGAGAAGCATCACAAGGATTAATGTTGAGGACATTAAAAAGAACCTGAGGTTTATGGCTGTTTGAAATGATTTGTATTCACTATCATGGGGCTATATAAATCAAATTCCGGGTAATTCAGAGCACAATTGTACCTTTTACTATTTAAATGTATTTGTATTATATATTTTTGGGCTATAAAAGTGACATTTCAGGGTGACTTTGTCAGTTTATGGAGCTTAGCTCACAATTCGTGGAGGTTCCAGGCCGAATTTGGGAGCTCATAGGCGACCTGCAATGCGCCCCCACCCGTGGAAAGAAGAACAAAATGAAGAAAACGGTCAATTATATCTTAAAATAATCAAAAATGAAGTTTAAAAATATTCTGCCAACGGAGAAGGGGCTCAAAAAAGCTCAACCCTTCGGCGCTTCGGGCTGAAGCCCCGGACACTTTTCCACTCCCCCGTTGCAACTTACAACGGAAAGGGGAATCCAAGCCTCCCCTTTTCCGTCAAGAAAATGCATTCATCATTTTCAAGCTACCATCTGCAAGAAATCGGAAACCCGGTTTTTTAGAGGACTCAGAAAAAAATCGGCTGTTTCACTTCATGGAGGAATGTATCCGCTCCATGTGTGCTCTGGCTCGGATACAATTGTTGCATGGAGACCCCCCAGCATGGTTCTTACCAAACTTTAAGTTTTTGAACTGGTCTCTGGAGGAATGCAAGGGGAGTTGTCAGAGGACTCTATCCGCCTTATGAGACACTATTTTCGGATACATTTTTCCAATTTCACCCCTTTTCTATGGTTCTCCAAAAAGTGAACTCAGACTTTTTCTGACTCTGGAGGAATGTAAGGAGAGTTGTCAGGGGACTCTACCCGCATTATGAGACACTATTTTCGGATACTTTTTCTCACGTTCACCCCTTTTCTATGGATCTCCAAAAAGTGAACTCAGACTTATTCTGACTGTGGAGGAATGCCAGGGGAGTTGGGAGGGGAATCTTGCGGGCCCATGATGCACTATTTTCGGATACTTTTTTTTATTTTCAGCCCTTTTCCATGGATGAATTGAAACTTATTTTTTTTTACATTTTGGTCAATTTGACCCAGTTCTGGTACCGCATTGCCTGGAGGATAGGACCGAGAGATGACAGACTCTCTGGCCACCTCACAAGTCACTATTGTCGGACACTTTCTTTGCTTTACCCCGGTTCTATCACTCTTTCCTCCTTTGACCATAAAACATGTTTCCTGCTGGGGTACTGCCGGGTTCCGGGGCACCCCAAACCCTCTCATGGTCGGGGCACCATGAATTGATGCATCGGACCCAATGTTGCCATCACCAGCCTAGCGTTGTTGCGGAGGTGGGACCATTTAACCCGGTGGTAACCCAAGTCCTCCCTTGGTCCGTGTACCAGGCATTGAAGCATCGGACCCATTGTTGCAATCACCAGTTACGCTAACGAATATAAACGGAGAAACATAAAATAATTTAAATACAATTTACTGTGTCTGTTTCAGTAAGGATGTCGTCCGAATACCCGGTGTACAGACTCTTCTATCTGGCTTTGAACAAGCACCTCAAGCACAAACATGCAGTGCGTAACGTGGAGGAAAGAGGCATCATTCTTAAAATGGCCAGTGGCAGAATAAATGTTCGGGACCAAACCCTGTCCCATCACAGAGTGTTCGTATGCTGAGAAGATACTAGACCGTCATGTAACTCATGACCACCCTGAGTTCTCCCTAGATGAGGCACATCAGGTCCTGGCAAGGCTGAAGCATAGTGTGGCCCTGCAGTTGCTCCATGACCTCCGAGAGACTAATCCCATCATTGGAATGGCTACATCATTGGATATAGACAATGAGGAGGAATACCCGGTGCAAGACCCCGGTCAAGACTGTTATGCGGTCTCCAGCAGCCTCTGGTAGTCAGACGCCTCTCAAGACCCCGGTCAAGACTCTCATGCGGTCCCCAGCAGCCTCCTGTAATGAGGACTGGCCCTCTCCTCACTGGTCCACTGGGAAGGGACGGGGGAAAACCATGCGTTAAATCATGTTGCCTCAAAGCATGGAGACGTACATTCAGACATACAGGCATCATTGTGAGGGTGTCGCACCAACAGTAAAATGGAAAGAAAGTTGTCTGTCCAAGGTCAGCCGGATAAAGAACTTCCTCGTATTCATGGCCCATGGCGTTAACCGGCTGTCAGATTGGCTGTTCCTAAAAGACACGAAGAGGGTCCGTGGCTGGAGCGAGTATATTTCAAAGTCCGGCCGGGCAGTCACAACATCGCTGTTGTTCCTGAAGAATGTGAACCATTTCCTGAGGTACTTGTCTGAGTCAAAGCTGGGGGTGCAGGCTCACCCAGTCTGATATGACCCACATCATCAGAGAGGTGACAGCCAACATGAACGACTTGAAAAAGTCTGTCACTGTCCAACAGTTTAAGGTGAAGAGGAACAAGCTGGATCGTCTGCCGAGCCAGGCGGATCTTCTCGCTGCCATGGCGGCCACTGAGAAGCGCATCCCTGATCTCCTTGACCTGATGGCTTGCAATCCGACCTCAATCACCCAGTACCTGCTAAATGGCTATCTAACCCTCAACGGGGACGTACGCCTCCAAGAACCTGAACGCTCAATTGAAGAGGGCTTGGGCTGATGCTGGGCTAGAAACAGCCGTTACCTTCATAATCCTGCGCACTGCCCTGGCTGACAATATCAAGCATCACCAAGATCCAGACACCAGGTCGATTCTCCCCAGGTTTATGTGTCCCGACGTAAGCACTGCAGACCGGTTCTACACGAATATGCCTGGAATAAAGGAGGGTTTGAAGATCCGCTCCATGTTCAGGGCGGCAGCAGCTGCAGCAGCATCATCAGAAGGAGGTCTACCGCCGTCAGATACCGTCAAAGAAGGCTCAGGGGCTGAGAGCAGCGATACCTCTTCTTCAGGGCCGGTTGATACTCCTGACGAGGGGGTAGGGGCCGTGGACTCAACCTTTTCCCCCCGGTACACGTACAAGTTAGACGGCTAATATGCTCCCCGGGCCCTTGCTAATCATGTTTTTATTATGTATATTATGTATATTGTGTAAACTGTTTTTGTAAAAGTCATGTGATAATTAAACAAATAAAAAAACATTTATATAACCTTGATGGTTCTCAGGGGCAGATACAGAGCCAGGTATCAGGCTATTTAAACAAAGTTTACCCAGGATTCAGACACCTTCCCTGGCTTGTAAAATGCGGTGATGCGCCCTGTAGGTATCAGACTATTTTAAACAACTTTTCCCCGCCTTTCAAACACTTATTCCTGGGTTTTAGCCTGTCATTTTGCAAGATATGATTTACATTGAACCTCTCCTGGAAATGGACATATTCTGTGCATTTCCAGGAGAGGTTCAATGTTAAATGATATCGTGCAAAATGACAGGCTAAAACTCTCTTCCAGACGTTTAAAAACACTTTTCCCGACCATTTGTGTGAAATAAGCAGAGTGCCCATGTGAGGGAGACATGCTGGAAGTCTGTAGTCCGTCCTTTGGTGGTCTGTGAGGGGCCTCAGAGAGGTGGTTTTCGCGGTCTCTCTCCTGGAGGTGTGAAATAACCTAAGTGCCCAAGTAATGGAGGCATGCTGGAGATCATTAGTCCGTCTTTGGGGCTCATGGAGCAGCCAAATTGGCCATCATAAGATGCATCACCACATATGATGCATGGTGCAGCACATGTGCTGCAGAGTCAACCTCAACAGCCTGACTCTTCCGCACAGAATGCACTATTTTCGGATATGTTTTGTTCATGTTCCCCCCTTTCTCCTGGTTCTCACTCCAAATGTGACTCTGGAGGAATGCAAGGGGAGTTGTTAGGGGACTTTACCCGCGTTGTGAGGCACTATTTTGGGATACATTTTCTCATTTTCACCCCTTTTCTCTGGTTCTCAAAAAAGTTACTGACAAATGTAGACTCTGGTGGAATGCAAGGGGAATTAGGTCTGTCACTTTGGGTAACTGCACCACTGTCGGACGTCTCCCGAGAGTGGACGTCCATTGCCTCTAAATTAGGGTTAGTGTCTCAGATGCAGTTTCACATTTGGCCCTCATCCTCTTCTGTAGTAGATGTGTTTATTACAGCGGGACTAAAGGAAGAAGGACGGAGATAAAGCAGGTTTCTCATTCTCTCTGTGGTGGTGTCTGATCAAATGGAGATGTGTGATTGTTTTCTCTCTCTGCGGTTCATTAGCCTCTTAAGCCCCACGGACCCGAGCTCGGGTCCGAAAATGCTACATATGTAGCAACAGTGCTAAAACAGAAGTGTCATTCATGAAACTATTAATATTCCATACCCATCTGACCGGAGGAAACTTGGCTAAATGATGATACGGAAAAAAAAGAAAGCTGAGATTCCACAGATGCCACGGGTATACACCCCATCACTACAGGCACAACGTTAACCGAGCTAGCAGCCAGAACATAGCAAGTAAACCATATCAGTTTTCAAATCCATGACGATAGTTAGGTCTTACCTTGGCTGTTTTGTGATCAAAAGTTGTGTTCAAAGGAATAAAAACGCTGCTCAAGGTTAATCCAATGTCTCTTGTCACCAGGGTTGGGAGGGTTACTTTGTAAATGTAATCAGTTACTGATTACTGATTACATGGCTCTGAAAGTAATCCGAATACAGTTACAGTTACGTGTCTTAAAAAACGTAATCAGATTACTTTTGGATTACTTTCTTTTTCCATCACAGATGTATGTTCTGGTGAACAGGAGACACACAAAAGCTAAAGGAAACTGAACGTCTTTTTACTGTTTTAATGGCTTATCAAGAGCACACTGAAACATCACATCTGAAACGATGCAACAACATAATACACTTGTTGGGGATGCAGCTTGGGATGTGAGGAGTGAGGGACACGGCTTAGAACGGGCGTGTCGCCTTCTGTCCTGCCAGTGTAGTGTAGTGTCATGTCCTCCCGGCAGGACATGAATTAAAATGTCGAACTCGGACTTCATTTTAAGGACATTTCGGCCAGGGGTGTAGAGCTATATTTGTTTAAGCACCGGATCGGCAAAACAGGAGAGAGTGTGCACCAGTCTGCCTTGATCTATGAATTCATGTCCGTGACTCTCTCAGTATCTGCTGCCCGCAGCTGTTTTATAGAAGCGACACCTCCTTCACTTCATGACCTCTCTGCAGCGCCAGGAGGCAGCGGGAGGGTTAGCGCTCCGCCTTCACTGTGTATACCTTCAGAGATAATCATTAGTAAGGCTAAAGACTAAAGAGCGACCGCAGGCTGATGTGTTTTAACCACACACACATACACACACACACACACGCGATTTAAACGCAGACTTTTGTTCCTCCATGTTTCGTTGTTATCGTTTCACTGAGCGAGCGGACCCGCGATTTTTTTTCAAACGCTTTTTTGGTCCATCTGCGGCGGCAATAGGTTTTGTGGGCTGTGATGATTCGGCTGTACCTACTTGAATATTAAATGTTGAGAGGAAATCTTTCCACCAATAATTCCAATAAGTAATCCAAAATGTATTCACTTTTACGAAAGTAACTGTAATCAGATTACTCGTTTTTCAAATGTAACGCGAGCTGAATACAGTTACTTGATTTTTGTATTCTAATTACGTAACGCCGTTACATGTATTCCGTTACAACTCAACCCTGCTTGTCACTTTAAAATGATGACTGATAATCAATCCTTTCATTCACGGCAGAAGAGTAGGTCCAACGATTAACAGTCCGTGGCTTCAGCTGCGGGAGATGCAGTTTACGCATAGCTCCCCCTCCGCAGGCGTAATGTATTTACGTATTTTGACTGCCACTCGATTCGATTGGCTCTAACGATTCAAAAAAGGTGTCAATCACCCAAATCGACAAATGGGTTCCAGAGATAGGATCTTGCGTAAGTATAAGTAAAGGCAGTATAGCTGGTTTAGGCACACCCCCTGCACTCTTTT
This sequence comes from Champsocephalus esox, assembly GCA_036324585.1. Taxonomy (NCBI): domain Eukaryota; kingdom Metazoa; phylum Chordata; class Actinopteri; order Perciformes; family Channichthyidae; genus Champsocephalus; species Champsocephalus esox. Next base: position 46,076,996 of record CM070484.1, read on the forward strand.
TACGCAGTATAGCATAGCATAGCATAGCATGTCCCGCAGCGACAGGAGAGCAGAGAACGGCAGATCGATCAGCGAAACAGCAGGATTTGCTTTCTTTGTCTTCATTGTAACACTGGCAGCCAGAAAGAAGACTTTTTTGTCCGTCGAGGAGGCATTGGACATCGTATTTCAGGACTCTCCGTCGGAAGATAGTGATCTCGTCACGCATACAGGGGACAGTAATGACTCTGATTATGAACCTCCGTCACCGGAAAGGTATGACATTTCTCTGTTTGTATCTATTACATATTTATTTGGTGTAAGAGTATTCATGTTTTTATTTTTTTGTTATTTATTTGGTGTAAGAGTGTATTCATCTAGTAATTTCACACACGTGACAATAACACAACGGCATCCATCTTGTGATATAATGTTCTTTCACACACTCAACAACATACAGAGGATGGATGTCTTTTCTTGTTCTTGTTGTTGAAATAAACAAGATATACATGTTGAATTTAACACGGTATTACATTTCATTTAGCTGACGCTTTTATCCAAAGCGACTTACAATTATTACGTATTATATATATAGGCCTATATATACACAAATGTATACATAATATGTATATACACAATATAAATATATGACAGACGGAATATTATTAATTATTGAACAGATGATATGAACCCCGTCTCACATAATTTACACGGTATACATTTTGAGTGATATAATGTTATTTCACACACTCAAAATTGATGTTCTGCTGTTGTTGTAGACAAATTATTTCTGATTTGAGTTACATTTTTGAAAGTACAAGCCAGAGAATTAATCTATTTGTTTTTTCCACATTTGTTTTCACAGTGAGGAAGGCGATGAGGATATGGCTTCTGGATGCCCGAGTATTATGGAGAAGATGCCACCAAGGTCAGGAGGTGCTGCAGGAGGTGCTGCAGGAGGTGCTCTGGTGCTGGCAACAGAAGGGTGAAGACACCTGTGTGCTGCAGGAAGTGGCCGGTCCTTCTGTGCTTCACTCCCAAAAAGAACTGTGACAGGGCATGGCATGACTTACTGGAGTAATACTGTAACATTCAGGGTTTGTATAACGTTTGTTTTTTTACCCAAAAAATGTGTCTCTAATTTTTTTTAAATATATCTGCTCCAGTTGTAGTCAAATATTTCCTAAGTTTCCTAATTTGGATTGTGCAAGTAACATGCATCTCATGCAAAGAGGGAACTTCCCACACACACACTTAATTATTTTATTTTTTTACAATAATATATATATATTTTGTATGGAATGAATACCTATAGTGATAATTAAATGTTATACAATGATTTTTACAGTCTGGTACCTGAAAAAGGTTAAATGACACTGATGGAACCAAATGTGCCCAAATGTGCCCAGATCTTAGTCCGCTTGGACCTTTTTTTGCTAAACCTCTCTAAAAAGGTAAATGCTCACTTGTTTTGCCTCAATCTTGATACAGGGTACTTATTATATGTTGCACTTTGGATTCCTAAAGCTTTGAGGATACTAACCCGTCATTCAAGGGTGGTCTTCACTATGAGTAATGGGTTTTATTTGGGCGGAGACAAGAATTTACACTTTTTGACTATGTTCCATCTGGATTGACTCTGACACTGAAACATCTTTATTGATTCTGACACTTCTACATCCAACTCACAGATGTGACTTTGCTTTGATAAAATAAATTATTAATATAGCCCTTTTAGAAGTTAAGTTATAGTCCTTTGTTTTGGGCATGTCATTTTCGAGCCTGAAACCTGAAAAACGGGCTTGGGGCTGAAGAGGTTAGGGAATGTCCCGTGTGGTTTCAGTTTCACAAACACGTCACAGGTCGTCCTTCTTATTTTTGTATTTTAAAAAAAACAGCAATGTGGACATAAACGATATCAGCAGCCTTTAGTTCGCTGGCGATCTGAATCAGGAAGTTCGAAAGGGATATATTTACGCCTTAAATCACATCGATGCAAACACGCTCTCTGCGCACGTTGCTCTGGACACCACATGTTATCTCTTCTGTTTCCTCTGCTTCAGCTTCTGTGTTTGCACATTTCTATGCCGATCGATGCCTGGATATGGATTTTTCTCCTGAGGATATTTTAGGTTTTGAAAGTTAATAAAGATGAAACTCTTGAGAGACGGCGTGAGATTATTTTATATGTTTCTTTCTTTTATACATGTTTTAGGACAGCTTCAGTCAGAACATCTTTCAGTGAAACAGATTTGATATCTCTGCTGTAACCACACACACCTATACGATGTTGTGTGGTGTGTGTGTGTGTGTGTGTTCGTGGTGTGTGTGTGTTGTTGTGGCGGTGTGTGTGTCGTGTGTGTTGTGTTCGTGTGGTGCCGGGTGTGTGTGTGTGTTGTGTGTGTGTGTGTGTGTGTGTGTCGGTGTGTGTGTGTGGTGTGTGTGTCCGGGCAGACAGAATGTTGGAGAATAAAATAGTTTAAAGAGTTCACATACAGATTTATTCAAGAATCAACACCATGTTATTTACATTCCCATAATGCACTTGTGCTGCTCTGCAGGCGGAAAGGAGAAGTTTATTTATTAGTAAAGCTTCTTATAGGCATCTTTAATGAACAGTTTGTTTCTCACTGTTCACTTTAATCAGATATACAACAGAGAGAAACAACAGACGGCATTCAAACACATCATTTAATGTGTGTGTGTTCTACATGTTGAGATGCAGCCCCCCGTCCACCAGTAGCTCCGCCCCCGTCACATACTGACTCTCCAGCAGGAAGAGGACGGCCTGAGCCACTTCCTGTCCGGTCCCAAACCTCCGGAGAGGGATCGGACGCTCCGAATCCTCAAGACCCTCCGTCATGTTGGTCCGGATAAAACCTGCAGGACGAGGGGGTTCATGAGGTAAGGAAAGTGAGTTGAGATAAGATTTTTAAAACAAATGTTATTTGCATTTGTTTAACTATACACCCACCCTGCAAAAGAGTCGGAAAAACCTAATACATTACAAAATCAAATAAATAAACAGATGTTCATGAATAAATATCATTTGAAAACATTTTACCCATTTAAAATCATCCTCCTTCACACACTTTAAAAACAAAGACTACACCTATCCTTTAACATTTCAATCATAGAGTCCTTCTCCCCAGCCAGCACAGAACCTGCCCACACATCCAGAACCCCTGCAGATGGTTGATCAGCGTACAGTGCGCATGCTCCACCCTCAGACGCGCTGCCACCAGCCCCCTCAGACAGAGCACTGCATCCGTCCATCCCACTCCAGCAACTTGGTTCTTCCTACTTTTCCAGATCGCTCATTTTGCATTAGCAAACAAGAAATGTATCAGTACTAAAGAAGTCCTCTTTTTCAGGGTGTATTTGGGGCCATGGACAAGAAGTGGTATGGAGAAAACCTCCCCGACCCTTCCACCCACTCCTGTAACATGTTTTAAGACCAGACAATCGGGGACAGGACACGACTAAATGCTCCAATGTTTCTGCCATAAAACAGAACGGACAGCGCCCCCTTGTGCCTGGGTCAAAATGAGCTCTGTATTTGTTAGTGGCTATTGCTCCGTGTATAACTCTCCGTTGGATGTCAGCCATCCGTTTCTCAACCGGAGCTTTATACAGGATCCGCCAGCCGCCCTGAGGGGAAGAGCCCAAGCCAAACACATCCGTCCACCTCGACTCTCTGACGCCTGCGAGCGAGCTAAGATGTAGCTTCTTCCCACTGCAGGAGCTGAACCTTCCAGGTGTTAGAGTCCCCAGTGATAGCAGGAGACCCTCCTCCTCTCTCCACTCCCCCACCGCAGGACCCACACTCAAGGCAGGAAAGACAGACTCATGTCCCTTTCTCCACTGGTCAGCCAGATCTGCATCCAGAGCAAAGGTCCAGTGGGATGGCGACAGCGACTGCCACACCTCATCTACCAGGTTCTCCAGAACTCGGCTTGATCGCATGCCCGTCACCTCAGCCAGTTTTTCTGTGGAGACCCCCGTCAAATGGCCAAGTTTTACTACTCCCGCTTCAATGAACGCGTTCTTTAGGGTGGCCGAAGAGAAAAGGCTTCCAGAAAGAAACCCAGTGTCAAACAGTGGCTCCTCAAACAGCCACATCCCAGGCCGGGGGTCGGTGGTCTGGTGAAACTCAGAATCTTCCAGGCATTGATGACCGAGCAGTAAAAAGGTGTAAGTCCAGTTATCTTGTACGCAGAGGCCTTCAGCAGAAACAGGTGTTTATCAAAACCAAAGCCCCTCCCGCCCTCCAGAGCAACAGCCGGGCCATAGCCAGCCGGCAGGGAGAGGCGCCAGACAGCAGCCGCTGAGCTGCCTGCAGTCTAAAAGCAGCAGTCCTCGCAGTAATGTCCACGAGGCCCTGCCCCCCCTCCGCCACGGGCAGGTCCAGGACCGATGCTGGCACCCAGTGATGACCCGACCAGAAGAAATCCACGAGGAGCCGCTGCAGTTGTTTCATGAGGCCCGGCGGTGGGGTTAACACCTGCAGTCTGTGCCACAGAAGGGTCAACAGGTCATGGTGGTGGGTTGTTACAGATAGAGATGTCCCGATCCGATCACGTGATCGGGGATCGGAGCCGATCACGTGATCGGGGATCGGAGCCGATCACGTGATCGGGGATCGGAGCCGATCACGTGATTTTCAAAAAATCGGGGATCGGGATTTTTTTTTAATTTATTTATTTTTTGGATTTAATGTTACAAAACAAAAATGACCATGTTCACGTCTTAAAGTCATCCTGAGGACGTAGCTTTGGTTTAAAATTACACAACATCATGTATGTGTTGCTTTCTTTGGGCTTGTTTTCATAGACCTGGTTGTTTATTTCTCTGAAATCTGCAACAGAGTGGGCGCAGTGTCTGATAGCAGCAGCAAGCTAACGAGAGGCTACGTTCAGCTGGAGACTCGGGAGTCGGGACGGAGGACATGTCAGGAGTTTGGAAGTATTATAAAATTGAAAGCGAACAACCGACACTTTCAGAGACTTTCAGAAGGAAAGAGAAACGGCCCCAGAACAGAGAAAAGGCCACACAATAACAGCCAGAGAGCTGAACTCATCGCGTTGGAGGACCAGCCGTTATCTGTTACCTTTCTTTTCTCTTAATGCATGCATAAAGATCGGATCGGGAAAAATCGGTATCGGCAGATTGTCAAAATCAAATGATCGGAATCGGATCGGGAGCAAAAAAAGGTGATCGGGACATCCCTAGCTACAGACCCCCCTCAGCTGTCAAAGACTCCTTGTCTTCGCTTGCAAATCTTTTATCGCAACTAGACTACAAGGAAATAGTGCTGCTTTTAACTGGGACTGGTTAACTGCAGTGTCAGAGGATTTTAAAAACCTTTGTATCTCTTTGAATGTTACTCAGATTGTGGACAGTCCTACTCGCCCTAACATTAAGTCCCTAATAAATCCTCCCTAATTGATCTCATTCTAACTGATGTTCCCCATAAATACTCATCTGTGGGAGTATTAGAGACTGATGTGAGTGATCTCTGTGCTGTAGCCACAATCAGGGACACTAAGGTCCAAAAGGTTAAACCTCGCATTGTCAGTAAGAGAGTGTGAAGCTGACCGTTGAGCGGCCCAGACCAAGCAAGCAGGCAGAACGTCCAAAATACAACCCGGTGTGGGCATTTATTACATCATGAACACACGACACAGCCTCAATCTGCTGCCCAGTGAACACAGTCACCAGCCACCGCAAGGATCTCACACACTACCAGCTCCTAACAGACAGGGCAACAGAGCCTACAACACACACTAATCAGCAATTAGACACAGGTGGGGGGGGGAGGAGACAACACAGGGCACCAGGTGCACACAATCAACAGCCACAGACATGGGGAAGGGAAAACTTCCAACATAAAACCAGCAAACAGAGACAGACAAACTAAAACACAGACAGATGCACACACTACATACATTTCGCCACCAACGAAGCTACACAATCCGTAACGGAGGCCGAGATCTATGGCTCCGTTACAGGGAGACACAACACATTTTGTGGAGCAGGGTTTTGTGCATGATCTGTTTGGGTTTGATTGGGGAAATGGATCTGTGTGCTGATGTACAAACCGCATGGTCTTATTTTTATCTTGGTTGTATGGAGATCATTGATAGACATGCACCCTGCGTACATTCAGAGTGAAGGGACGAGACAATCCTTGGTTCTCTGCTGAGCTGTCCAGTGTCCTTCAGGAGAGAAACGAGGCCTGGGCGAAGGCTAGAGACCAGGCTCAGAGGTAGAGTGGCTGCGTTCAGGCAGCTAAGGAATAGCTTCACTTCAAATGTCAAAAGTGCTAAATCAAAGTACGATCAGTCAGTTTCCACAGAAAACCTGAACAACCCTGGGACATTCTGGAAAGCCATTAAATCGTTATCCACCGGTGAGATCCGTGATGAGCTCCTCCGTGCCTCACCACAGCATCTGGCTCTCGGACAGGGCTCTATGCTAAACTGCTTTACTGAGCATTTTGTGTCCTGTGGCGCTCTGCTTGATTCTGCTTCTGTGAACACCACAGTCCGTGACTCTGGAAAACCCTTCCAGTTTTACTCCTTTCACTGTTGATGTTGTTCGTGAAGCTTTAACCGAGTTAGATCCTAAGAAGCCGGCCGGCCCGGACAACGTAGAGCCTTTCTTTTTAAAGATGGCTGCAGATGTTATTGCTCCACCTCTCACTTCTCTTTGTAACCTCTCCCTCAGCACGAACACAATTCCAAAAGTATGGAAGTCTGCTTATGTCTTGCCTTTACTGAAAGGAGGGGAGGCAACTATTTTAAATAACTATAGGCCGTCTCTAAGTGGTCAGTTCTGGCTCAGGTTCTCGAACGCTTAGTGAGTGAACAGGTAAAGGAGTTTCTATGTAACCATGACAACCTGTCTGAGCATCAGTCAGGCTTCAGAAAGCAGCGCAGCACCATCACTGCCACGATGAACGTGTGAACGATGTGGAGAGTATCTAGATGATAAGCAGAGTTGTGCAGCTCTGTTTGTTGACCTGTCCAAAGCGTTGGACACGTGGATCATCTCATCTTGAAGCAGAGGCTGCTCAGTGTCGGCATGTCCAGCCGTGCAGTGGGTGGTTTGTGAACTGCCTCTCTGAAAGGTCCCATGTGTTCACTCTGATGGACTGTCTTCTGAGTGGTTAAACATCACTAATGGTGTTCCTCAAGGCTCTGTTTCAGGACCACTTTTATTCTCCATATATATCAACAGCTTAGGTGAACATGTGGATGAAGCTACTTTACATGTGTATGCGGATGATCCCGTGATGTTCTGAGCAGGTCCCTCATTAAAGAGGCTGTTGTTAAATTACTCAGACTCAGCTCTCTGAACTAAAGCTTCTTCTAGATGTGGATCAAACCAAGGTAACGCTCTCTCTAAAGCTACACAGACACCAGAGCCTGTTTCAGATATTGTAACTACGCAAGGAACTAAACTTGAAGTGGTTGCCTGTTACAAATACCTTGGTATCTGCTTGATGATTGTCTCTCTTTTGAACTTCAGGTCTCTAACCTGCTTAGAAAGCTGAGGGTGAGGCTAGGGTTCTTCTACAGGAACAAGTCCTGCTTCTCGCTTGAGGCCAGGAAAGGGCTCTGTGACCTTTGACCTGTGCTGGACTCTGGGGATCTGATGTATATGAATGCTCTGTGATACTATGGGTACTTGTAAATGTTGATAACTATGTAATTGTAGCATGTAAATATAATGTATGATGTCCTTTTATTGTTGTTATGTTATAAAAGGGAGTACCAAGAAGGCAGTGAAGTCGCTTCAGATGATTCAAAATGCTGCAGCACTTACTAACCAGAGTTCGGAAAAGCCTCACTTCTTCCTTCTCTCTGTCTCTACCTGTGTCCTCTCATGGGGACATCTCACTTCTTCCTTCTCTCTGTCTGTACCTGTGTCCTCTCATGGGGACATCTCACGTCTTCCTTCTCTCTGTCTGTACCTGTGTCCTCTCATGGGGACATCTCACTTCTTCCTTCTCTCTGTCTGTACCTGTGTCCTCTCATGGGGACATCTCACGTCTTCTTCTCTCTGTCTGTACCTGTGTCCTCTCATGTTCCATTAACCCAGCTTCCCCACATCTCTTCTTTTGGTGTCTATATACGCCGGGATCCTGAGTCATGGCTGATCGTGTGGCTGTGGTCCTGGATCATCGGTCCTGGATGGATATCCTCGTGGATTCGTCTTCTTATTATACACACATGCATTTCCTAACATTCGGTCTATATGCTGTAAAATGTATTATCTCTTGGATTTACACACGGCATCTATTGCAGTCTGTCCGTCCTGGAGAGGATCCTCCTCTGCTGCTCTCCTGAGGGTTCTCCATGTTCCCTTAAACTGTGGGTTTCTCTGGAAGTGTTTCCTTGTACGATGTGAGGGTCTAAGGACAGAGGGTCTAAGGACAGAGGGTCTGAGGACAGAGGGTCTGAGGACAGAGGGTCTGAGGACAGAGGGTCTAAGGACAGAGGGTCTGAGGACAGAGGGTCTGAGGACAGAGGGTCTAAGGACAGAGGGTCTGAGGACAGAGGGTCTAAGGACAGAGGATCTAAGGACAGAGGGTCTAAGGACAGAGGGTCTGAGGACAGAGGGTCTAAGGACAGAGGGTCTGAGGACAGAGGGTCTGAGGACAGAGGATCTGAGGACAGAGGGTCTAAGGACAGAGGGTCTAAGGACAGAGGGTCTAAGGACAGAGGGTCTGAGGACAGAGGGTCTAAGGACAGAGGGTCTGAGGACAGAGGGTCTAAGGACAGAGGGTCTAAGGACAGAGGGTGTGGTATCGTCATACTGATATTCTGTCAAACTGTGAAGACCACTGAGACAAATGTAACATTTGTGATATTGGGCTATGAATAAACATTGATTGATTGGTTGATTGATTGATTGATTGGTTGATTGATTGATTGGTTGATTGATTGATTGATTGGTTGATTGATTGATTGGTTGATTGATGTTGATTGGTTGATTGATTGATTGATTGATTGATTGATTGATTGATTGATTGTAGGCCTTGTAACTAACTCACTGATTATGGTATGACTCGCTTGAAGTGAATATTTCCTACCTTGTTGTTCAGAGTTTGGTTATTTATGGTTTTTGCACTTATTGTGAGTTTCTTTGGATAAAAGCGTTGTTGTTGTTGTTGTTGTTGTTGTTGTTGTGTTGTTGTGTACCTGGAAGCAGCAGGTTGACTCTGACGTTTCTTGAAGCCACTTCTTTAGCCAGAGAGCGAGTGAAGCCCTGCAGACCGGACTTCGAGGCGCTGTAGACGCTCTGACCCGCGTTCCCCTTCAGACCCACCACAGAGCCTGGGACGACAACAACAACAACAACAACAAACAGGAAGGTTGTAAATAAGCTCTGGCAGCAAGGTTCATGTGTTTACTGCACTTAAAAGATTAGAGGTACTTTATTGATCCCAAATTGGGAACTGCGTTGCACATGAGAAGAAATTAAAGAGTAGAAATAAACAATACTAGAATTGAAACATCTCAAAATAGAATTAAAACATATACAGTCGACCGTGAAGATAAGAAATCGTATAAAACTTGTCAATGTGAACATTAATGTGTAAAGAAACAAGATTCATCATTTTCCAGTTCTTTGTTTATTTTTAGGGTTAAAATAAATTCAATGTAATGGCCTCTAAATCCTAAAGTGATGCACGCTGCCCCCTAGTGTCCAGAATAAGAACCACAGCTGTATTTCCTCACCGATGTTGACGATGGCGCCGCCTGGTGGCCGCAGCATGCTGCGCAGCGCCGCCCTGCAGGTCAGCATGGAGCCCAGCAGGTTAGTGTGGAGCATAGAGACCATGAGGTCAGGGGGGGTCCTCAGGAGGAGGGAGTCCCTGCACACACACACACACACACACACACACACACACACACACACACACACACACACACACACACACACACACACACACTTTTTACCTCATATTCGTAAACCATATTAAACTGTTTACATACAGTTGTATTTATAATAATAATAATATTTTTTATAGTGTAATTATAGTGCAGAGATGTGTGTCTGAATCCCCCATGATGCATCAGCAGCTCAGGTGTTCTCACCTGTTGATGCCGGCGGCGTTCACCAGGTACGAGACGCTGCCGCAGGTTTTCTGGATGGTCTCGAAGCTCCTCTGCACTTCCTGTTCTTTAGAGACGTCACAGCTGAGGGACAGGTGGTCTCCTGAAACATGGGACAAGTCAAAGTTAAAAGCTGTCGGAACAATAAGTCGTGGAGTAAAGTACTGACACCAGAAACATGTACTTCAGTGCAGTAACTACGTATTTGTACTCCACTACTTCCCTTCTCTGGTCGCATCTACTCTGCAGCTGCTAATGACGATACAGCTTTGGGACTTGAAACGTTTTGTTCCTGTCAGCTGTTTCTCACCAACACATCCCAGCTCTCAGATAGATCCAGAGCCTGTCTCTGATTGGCTGAAACACCAAACATAATCCCAGGGGACACATGTTGGTGTAGAAGAGACATGAAGAAGAGGGGACACATGGTGATGTAGAAGAGACATGGAGAAGAGGGGACACATGTTGATGTAGAAGAGACATGGAGAAGAGGTGACACATGTTGATGTAGAAGAGACATGGAGAAGAGGGGACACATGTTGATGTAGAAGAGACATGAAGAAGAGGGGACACATGTTGATGTAGAAGAGACATGAAGAAGAGGGGACACATGTTGATGTAGGAGAGACATGGAGAAGAAGGGGACACATGTTGATGTAGAAGAGACATGAAGAAGAGGGGACACATGTTGATGTAGAAGAGACATGGAGAAGAGGGGACACATGTTGATGTAGAAGAGACATGAAGAAGAGGGGACACATGGTGATGTAGAAGAGACATGGAGAAGAGGGGACACATGTTGATGTAGAAGAGACATGAAGAAGAGGGGACACATGGTGATGTGGAAGAGACATGAAGAAGAGGGGACACATGTTGATGTAGAAGAGACATGAGGAAGAGGGGACACATGTTGATGAAGAAGAGACATGGAGAGTGGGTTCGTTTCAGCACCCTAACCCTCTCGTTATCGATCAGACTGACGCGGTGAGGAGTGCAGGTGTGACTCCATGAATGTCGCTGAACAGACGGTACGTGGTTTGTCGTGCTTTGCTTTCTGCTCTTTTCTTCATGTCTGCCCGTGACACACACATCTCACGGGCTTTATCCTGACCAACACATTTCTATATCGTGATTATATATTGTATAATACGGCGTGTTGTTGCTCCTTACCTCCGGGCAGAGCCTCCATCGCGGCCCGGGCAGCGTCCTGGTCCCTGGAGAGGACCACCACCCTGCAGCCCCTCTCTGCCAGCAGCAGGGCCACGGCCCCCCCGATGCCTCTGGAGCCCCCGCACACCACCGCCAGCCGGGACATCGTGGAGAGAAACGCCCCCTGGAGGAGAAACCAGTAAACAACAACAACAACAACAACAACACAGCGAGTGTATAACTGCACCTTGTTGTCAGAGACCAGGGGCCTGTCCTACGAAGCCGGTTCAACCTGACCTGGATGTTGGAGTTAGCCGGTCGGCCTGATCCAGAACACACGCGCTCTCGCTAAGCGGTCCTACCACGCGGGTCATCAAGTGGATCGCTGAGCACTGAGCTCTGATTGGTCAGCAGGCGGTGCTTTCACTGAGGCCCTTTCTCATTTCATCAAATCCCCCTCCTCGACTCCTCGACTCCTCTGTCCTCCGGTAGTGACCCGGAAATGAATTTTAGCGCGCCATGTTGAAGGACATCTCATTTCTCTAAATGCACTTCGAGGACCGAGCATCGAGCGTCGAGGAGGCTCTCTGGAGGAGCTCTAACCGAGGATACACTGATGGCTCCTCCTCGGCTCCTCCTCGGCTCCTCCGCGGCTCCTCCCGGATGCATTTCCGGGAACAGAGATGTCAAAGAGTCGTGACGCACGGCCGGACTTATCTCAGCCAATCACAGCTCTGCATCCCCTGGATATTATTTTAGAAACTGCTTTCATCGAGACGCGATGTTTCAGAACAGCTGTGAGGTGCAGAAAGCAGAGCAGCGTGTAGAACATATATCTCTCAGTGGAACAGGCCGACTCTCTTTCTCTGCTTTAGTTTAGTAGATATCTACAAACACAGAGTCCAGATGTTTCTAAAACCATTCAGTGCTTCACAAAATAAAATACACAACAGCTGTAGCCTGATTACATGTAGGTGTGTGTGGTTCAGTGTGTAGGTGTGTGTGGTTCAGTGTGTAGGTGTGTGTGAGAGAGAGAGAGGGGTATATCCAGTCTCTGGTAGTGTTACGTTATTATGAATGCTCTGTTTGATTCTGAAATTGTATATCTATATATAAATATATACGTATATATGTGTGTGTCCACATCTGCAGCCTGTTGTCGTCTCATGACCCGCCCTGTGAATGAATCAAAGTAAATATAGAAGTGGTCTTGAAGACGTGTGTCCTCAGACAGAGGGTGAGCCTCCTGTCATCACTAATGGACGTCTCTTTAAGATGACCGCTCAGAGGAGAGGAGTTCTCCTTTCTCTAACCGCCTGCTGCTTCCCCTCCTCTCTCCTCGGTTCCCCTCCTCGGCTCCTCCGCTCGCATCTCCTGTGGGCGGGACTAAGTCTTGAGGATAGGAGTCGAGGAGGGGAGTTAGAGAAATGAGAAAGGGCCTGAGTTGAGCTCTGAGCCTGCAGCCCAACCTGCTCCGGGGCAGGTTAGCCGCTCAGCATCCGTTACCATGGAGATCCAGCCGCTAAGAAGAGAACCAGCTTCGTGGGACCGGAGACCCAGAGTGACCCTGAAGTCAGCCGCTAAGAGGACATCGGGCTTCGTAGGACAGGCCTCTGGACTCCTCCAACAATGCAACATATAATAAAATACAAAAATAAAAAATAGTGCAAGAAGTCTATATAAATGTAAATAGAATGTGATATGTAGAAGAACACAATATGAGATTGAATAATGAACATTAAGACACAATTAAATAAGGGTTATTGCGGTGATAACTATCTATATAAATAACAGGTAGATTGCAAGATGACAAACAGATGAATATTTATCGAGAACACATATTTTAAAATATTCATATTATTTATTACACAGTATATAAAAAGAAAAAAATGCAAGAAAACTATATTTTGCACAAAAAGTGCAGTTTCTCATGAAAATGTTCAGAAGTTGGACTGAATCAAAAGACTTGCGCTGCGGGTTGCATTGATCTGGAATCACTGAGTGAGGAGAGAAACGTGTACAAATACTGTAGAGAAACTACTAGTATTACGAGAGTTAAGTACAATTAGTTAACGTTCCTAATACTGGAGACACTCCGAGTACTGGCTGTGCTTAAGACTCTATCAGGTGTTATGTGGATTATACATAGAGTTAAATTGCTTTATGATTACATATATTAACCCTTATTTCCAGTGTTGTGTCCACGTGCTGACAGCTGTGTGTACTTCAGGCTCAGCCTGTGGTTTAGAGTCTCTGCAGCTGAGATTAAAAACTAAAGTGTATTCTGTAACCCACCTGTTTCAGATTCCTCTGTTTCTTTGAGAAGAAGCTCCCTGAATGGCAGAAGCGGAGAGTCAGACGGGCGGCGCCATGTTGGTTTCCACTGTTGTTGTGATGACGCTGGTCAACCGACAGGGGGCGCTGTGGTCCCACAGAGACACACTATACTGAGAGCTGACTCTCTCCCTCTCCTTCCGGGGGACCTCCATGGGACCTTATTTCGGAAAAAGTATGCATTGAAGTCGATGGAGAGAGAAAGATTATCTTTCGATCCCGTTTGAATTGTGCCATGAATTACACACGTGATGTTTATCAATCTTAAAACATAATTTCCGTGTCAAAAAGTCACAGTTTGTCGTAAAACTGTTGAAATGAAGAGTTTGGTTCCAAAACGCTATAAATCCATGTTGATTAATTTGAGTAAAAATGTATTTCTTTACCAAGAAAAGTGGCAAGTGAAAACCACTATTTTCTGTTTCAAACGTTCACATAGCATCTTGAGGTTATAATAACATTACAAATTAAAATCCAGAATTAGATTTTCAAAGATTTATTTTAAAAACTGATCATTTTTTCTCCAAAATGCAATAAATCCATGACACGTTTTTTTCCCTCGAAAATGCAATAGATCTATTTTCTTTTTCATATTGAAACTGTGCAAAAATACACAACAGTAACAGAGTTCCCGTTTGCCGGCAAATCTAAATCTCTTCGGTCAAAATCATTTCCTATTAGCGCAATACCGCTTCAGTTGCGCCACTTATGTGACGGACAAGAAGAGTCAATTCTAATGGCCATCACTTAATGTGGAGAAATAGATGTCCTGTGTGGGTTGATTGTGCGTTGATCTGTTGGTAATGCCTCGGGGCTCCATGTAAACAAATGCATAATGCTGCGCAATACTTTGTGGCCTCATCCAGTTGCACAGCGACACTTATTGTGTAGGTGTCTTTTAATAAGCAGGTAGTCATATCATTAGCTATAACTAGCTGGATCTGATCGATATGGACATAAACGCGAGTGAAGTCTAATCTGACGGGAGAGACAGATCAGCTGCTGCTGACGAGTGGACACGCAGCTCTGCATGACCACATGCAGCGGTGAGCGGACAAAACACACACACGTCAGGTTAGAATATCACACGTAGCTATTTTAATTACCTCTCAAACTACCGTAAACTAGTTATAGATAGGCCTATTTTTAGTTTTACTGTCGGGTCACTCATTACTGATCCGCGAGCTGCATGATACTGGCATAATAGATTGCCCGATCGGGCAACCAGCAGGTGAGGCTTCATTGCCCGAGCTAAACACTAGATGGCCCCGGGACTTGATCCTGCTCGATGTGAGTAGATCCAGAGTAAAAACACTGAACGTGTTGTAATAGATCCCCTGGGGTCAATGTGTCTGCGTGACAGGAGTTTGCTTTTGTATGAGAATGATAACAAGCGACAGCCGCCATTCTTTCATCCTCCCGAGTGTCTCATTTTCTTAATCTCCTCACGTACACGATTACATTTCCATGGCTTGCGTTTCTTCCCCACCGCAGAAACCACCACAGGTTCATCAATGCCGTCAAAAGTATTCATGTTTTTATTGTTTGTTGAAGTAGATAATGACGAAATACCGTACCGGTATTCAGGGTGCCGCCATTATTGTTTACACTGCGTGGAATGCTCTGTGATTGGTTGAGGTGCGTGGAATGGTGCGCTGTGATTGGATGAGCGGATATATCGCATTCTGTAGAGAAGGGAGACTGGCGTTTGTCGCTGTTTGGAAAGAAAGTGAGAAAACGGGACAGAATAACACGGCGGATATCGCGTTTTGCGGAAAATTGAATGTTGACTTTTCAATACCGACGAAATACAATACTGATTTCGGCGGGAACTCATATTTTTCAAAAGTGGCGTTTATCGCGTTTTGGAACCAAACTGTTGAAATATAAGACGAGGTTCAGGTTCAGGTTATTTATTTGTACCGTAGGTAGATTCTGTTTGCAGAGAAAAAGACAAGGGTTCCACCCGGACACACGAACCACAGACACGTCTCGAATAAAGGACGAGGACAAGGACACCCGCTCAACCAAATCTCAAACATATTCAAAAAACATTTTAAGAAGGAAAACACGAGTACAAACACGGACATTCAAAATTCACAATTCAAAATTAAATACATAAATAGAAATAGTCATCAGTGAGACGCTCCATGATGTTAATGTGTGCAGCAGCTGCTGGGACACACTGTCTCTATCGCGCTTCGTTCTGCTGCTCGGGACGAGTCACCTCGGCCCGGAGGAAGAAGCTTGAGCTCTGAGTGCAGAGCGTGGGAGTCATCAGACTATGAAAAATACGCAACTAGAAAGACTACAAATCCCAGAGTCCCGGTCCCGCGTGCCGGCTCTCACGGAACCGACTCACTCCCCGTGTGTGTGCACAGCTCTCAACGCGCCCAGACTCGGAGTGATTTCCACCTCGTTCTGAGAGAAAGAGGTGAAATGTTTCAACGTGACGGCCGTCTGGGTGTGTGGTGCATGATGGGAGATGGAGTTCATTCGTCCACACACACAGTACCAACACTTCACAGTTTGACTTGCAAAATGATCTTTTAAATGGACAAACATCATGTGTGTCACTCGCGGCACAATTCAAACGGGATCAGAAGGTAATCTCTCTCTCTCCATTGGTCTCATGGAGCTCCACCGGAAGGGGAGGGACTTCGCCTCTCTATTATGTCAAGTAAGTTAAATAGAAATAAAATAAAATAAAAATATGAAAAACAAAAAGTTAATTAAAACATTAAGACATTTAAAATACATTACAAATATATATATTTACCAACACAAATGATCACTTTTCCGCTGTATGTAAAAAACACGTTTTACTTAATTGTTACGTATAAAGTGTTTAATTATCAAAACATTTGTCATGGAAATTCTGAAATGCTGGATTTGAAGAATGAGCCATTTTGATGACTTTCGGTACATTTAGGAGAAATCTACAGACGAAGTCAAACGAACTCCTGGTTGGGACTTCGGATGTTTTCTCGGCACCTGTCTGAGACGTTAAGATACAGACCCTACATCTCATTAAAATGGTGTTTAATTATCGTTATTATCCACAGACTCAGAGATCGATGAGAAGCGTCTGCTCTGCAGGGAGGAAGCAGCCGCTTCTCTCGTCAAGCTCCACTTTGTGGAACCAGCTTCCAGTTTGTGTTCGGGCGGCAGACAGCCTCTCCGTTTCTCAGAGTGCGCTGAAGACCTTCCTTTCTGATGGAGCTTAGAGTTAGGGCTGATTAGATTCAGCCCCTAGTTCTGCTGATATAGGCTTAGTCTGTCGGGGGACATCTCACTTCTTCCTCCTCTCTGTCTGTCCCTGTGTCCTCTCATGGGGACATCTCGCTTCTTCCTCCTCTCTGTCTGTACCTGTGTCCTCTCATGGGGACATCTCACTTCTTCCTTCTCTCTGTCTGTACCTGTGTCCTCTCATGGGGACATCTCGCTTCTTCCTTCTCTCTGTCTGTACCTGTGTCCTCTCATGGGGACATCTCGCTTCTTCCTCCTCTCTGTCTGTACCTGTGTCCTCTCATGGGGACATCTCACTTCTTCCTTCTCTCTGTCTGTACCTGTGTCCTCTCATGGGGACATCTCGCTTCTTCCTTCTCTCTGTCTGTACCTGTGTCCTCTCATGGGGACATCTTGCTTCTTCCTTCTCTCTGTCTGTACCTGTGTCCTCTCATGGGGACATCTCACTTCTTCCTCCTCTCTGTCTGTACCTGTGTCCTCTCATGGGGACATCTCGCTTCTTCCTTCTCTCTGTCTGTACCTGTGTCCTCTCATGGGGACATCTCACTTCTTCCTTCTCTCTGTCTGTACCTGTGTCCTCTCATGGGGACATCTCACTTCTTCCTTCTCTCTGTCTGTACCTGTGTCCTCTCATGGGGACATCTCACTTCTTCCTTCTCTCTGTCTGTACCTGTGTCCTCTCATGGGGACATCTCACTTCTTCCTTCTCTCTGTCTGTACCTGTGTCTTCTCATGGGGACATCTCACTTCTTCCTTCTCTCTGTCTGTACCTGTGTCCTCTCATGGGGACATCTCACTTCTTCCTTCTCTCTGTCTGTCCCTGTGTCCTCTCATGGGGACATCTCACTTCTTCCTTCTCTCTGTCTGTCCCTGTGTCCTCTCATGGGGACATCTCGCTTCTTCCTTCTCTCTGTCTGTACCTGTGTCCTCTCATGGGGACATCTCACTTCTTCCTTCTCTCTGTCTGTACCTGTGTCCTCTCATGGGGACATCTCACTTCTTCCTTCTCTCTGTCTGTACCTGTGTCCTCTCATGGGGACATCTCACTTCTTCCTTCTCTCTGTCTGTACCTGTGTCCTCTCATGGGGACATCTCACTTCTTCCTTCTCTCTGTCTGTACCTGTGTCCTCTCATGGGGACATCTCACTTCTTCCTTCTCTCTGTCTGTACCCTGTGTCCTCTCATGGGGACATCTTACTTCTTCCTTCTCTCTGTCTGTACCTGTGTCCTCTCATGGGGACATCTTCCTTCTCTCTGTCTGTACCTGTGTCCTCTCATGGGGACATCTTACTTCTTCCTTCTCTCTGTCTGTACCTGTGTCCTCTCATGGGGACATCTTACTTCTTCCTTCTCTCTGTCTGTACCTGTGTCCTCTCATGGGGACATCTCACTTCTTCCTTCTCTCTGTCTGTCCCTGTGTCCTCTCATGTTCCATTAACCCAGCTTCCCCACATGTCTTTCTTTCTGGTGTCTCTATACGCTGGGATCCGGAGTCATGGATGATCCTGCGGTCCTGTGTCCTGGATCTTGAGTCGTGGCTGTGGTCCTGGATCATCGGTCCTGATGGATATCCTCGTGGATTCATCTTCCTGTCACACACACATGCATTTCAAACATCTGGACTACCTATGTTGCAAATGTATTATCTCTTCAATTCACACACGGCATCTATTGCAGTCTGTCCGTCCTGGAGAGGATCCTCCTCTGCTGCTCTCCTGAGGGTTCTCCATGTTCCCTTAGACTGTGGGTTTACTGGAAGTGTTTCCTTGTACCATGTGAGGGTCTAAGGACAGAGGGTTTGAGGACAGAGGGTCTGAGGACAGAGGGTCTGAGGACAGAGGGTCTAAGGACAGAGGGTCTGAGGACAGAGGGTCTGAGGACAGAGGGTCTGAGGACAGAGTGTCTAAGGACAGAGGGTCTAAGGACAGAGGCTCTGAGGACAGAGGCTCTGAGGACAGAGGGTCTGAGGACAGAGGCTCTAAGGACAGAGGGTCTGAGGACAGAGGGTCTGAGGACAGAGGGTCTGAGGATAGAGGGTCTGAGGACAGAGTGTCTAAGGACAGAGGGTCTGAGGACAGAGGCTCTGAGGACAGAGGGTCTGAGGATAGAGGGTCTGAGGACAGAGTGTCTGAGGACAGAGGGTCTGAGGACAGAGGGTCTGAGGACAGAGGGTCTGAGGACAGAGGGTCTAAGGACAGAGGGTCTAAGGACAGAGGGTCTAAGGACAGAGGGTCTGAGGACAGAGGGTCTGAGGACAGAGTGTCTAAGGACAGAGGGTCTGAGGACAGAGGGCTCTGAGGACAGAGGGTCTGAGGACAGAGGGTCTGAGGACAGAGGGTCTGAGGACAGAGGGTCTAAGGATAGAGGGTCTGAGGACAGAGTGTCTAAGGACAGAGGGTCTAAGGACAGAGGGTCTAAGGACAGAGGGTCTAAGGACAGAGGGTCTGAGGACAGAGGGTCTGAGGACAGAGGGTCTAAGGATAGAGGGTCTGAGGACAGAGTGTCTAAGGACAGAGGGTCTGAGGACAGAGGGTCTGAGGACAGAGTGTCTGAGGACAGAGGGTCTGAGGACAGAGGCTCTGAGGACAGAGGGTCTGAGGACAGAGGGTCTGAGGACAGAGGGTCTGAGGACAGAGGGTCTGAGGACAGAGTGTCTAAGGACAGAGGGTCTAAGGACAGAGGGTCTAAGGACAGAGGGTCTAAGGACAGAGCGTCTGAGGACAGAGGGTCTAGGGACAGAGGATCTAAGGACAGAGGGTCTGAGGACAGAGGGTCTGAGGACAGAGGGATCTGAGGACAGAGGGTCTGAGGACAGAGGATCTGAGGACAGAGGGTCTGAGGACAGAGGATCTGAGGACAGAGGATCTGAGGACAGAGGGTCTGAGGACAGAGGATCTGAGGACAGAGGGTCTGAGGACAGAGGGTCTGAGGACAGAGGGTCTGAGGACAGAGGATCTGAGGACAGAGGGTCTGAGGACAGAGGGATCTGAGGACAGAGGGTCTGAGGACAGAGGATCTGAGGACAGAGGGATCTGAGGACAGAGGATCTGAGGACAGAGGGTCTGAGGACAGAGGATCTGAGGACAGAGGGTCTGAGGACAGAGGGTCTGAGGACAGAGGGTCTGAGGACAGAGGGTCTAAGGATAGAGGGTCTGAGGACAGAGTGTCTAAGGACAGAGGGTCTAAGGACAGAGGGTCTAAGGACAGAGGGTCTGAGGACAGAGGGTCTGAGGACAGAGGGTCTAAGGATAGAGGGTCTGAGGACAGAGTGTCTAAGGACAGAGGGTCTGAGGACAGAGGGTCTGAGGACAGAGTGTCTGAGGACAGAGGGTCTGAGGACAGAGGGCTCTGAGGACAGAGGGTCTGAGGACAGAGGGTCTGAGGACAGAGGGTCTAAGGATAGAGGGTCTGAGGACAGAGTGTCTAAGGACAGAGGGTCTAAGGACAGAGGGTCTAAGGACAGAGGGTCTAAGGACAGAGCGTCTGAGGACAGAGGGTCTAGGGACAGAGGATCTAAGGACAGAGGGTCTGAGGACAGAGGGTCTGAGGACAGAGGATCTGAGGACAGAGGGTCTGAGGACAGAGGATCTGAGGACAGAGGGTCTGAGGACAGAGGATCTGAGGACAGAGGATCTGAGGACAGAGGATCTGAGGACAGAGGGTCTGAGGACAGAGGATCTGAGGACAGAGGGTCTGAGGACAGAGGGTCTGAGGACAGAGGGTCTGAGGACAGAGGGTCTGAGGATCTGAGGACAGAGGGTCTGAGGACAGAGGGTCTGAGGACAGAGGATCTGAGGACAGAGGGTCTGAGGACAGAGGATCTGAGGACAGAGGGTCTGAGGACAGAGGATCTGAGGACAGAGGATCTGAGGACAGAGGATCTGAGGACAGAGGGTCTGAGGACAGAGGATCTGAGGACAGAGGGTCTGAGGACAGAGGGTCTGAGGACAGAGGGTCTGAGGACAGAGGGTCTAAGGATAGAGGGTCTGAGGACAGAGTGTCTAAGGACAGAGGGTCTAAGGACAGAGGGTCTAAGGACAGAGGGTCTGAGGACAGAGGGTCTGAGGACAGAGGGTCTAAGGATAGAGGGTCTGAGGACAGAGTGTCTAAGGACAGAGGGTCTGAGGACAGAGGGTCTGAGGACAGAGTGTCTGAGGACAGAGGGTCTGAGGACAGAGGCTCTGAGGACAGAGGGTCTGAGGACAGAGGGTCTGAGGACAGAGGGTCTAAGGATAGAGGGTCTGAGGACAGAGTGTCTAAGGACAGAGGGTCTAAGGACAGAGGGTCTAAGGACAGAGGGTCTAAGGACAGAGCGTCTGAGGACAGAGGGTCTAGGGACAGAGGATCTAAGGACAGAGGGTCTGAGGACAGAGGGTCTGAGGACAGAGGGATCTGAGGACAGAGGGTCTGAGGACAGAGGATCTGAGGACAGAGGGTCTGAGGACAGAGGGATCTGAGGACAGAGGATCTGAGGACAGAGGATCTGAGGACAGAGGGTCTGAGGACAGAGGATCTGAGGACAGAGGGTCTGAGGACAGAGGGTCTGAGGACAGAGGGTCTGAGGACAGAGGGTCTGAGGATCTGAGGACAGAGGGTCCACTGAGACAAATGTAACATGTGTGATATTGGGCTATAAATAAACATTGACTGACTGGTTGGTTTAGTAGAACAAGATGAATTATAGAAACCACCAATAAATCCTGAGACCCCCGAGGCGCGCACACACACACACACACACACACACGCACACACACACACACACACACACACACACACACACACACACACACTGTCTGTCTGCACAGGAACAACACACTCTTTTATTCTGCCTTCTTTGGAGCGCGTTGTTTTTAATCTGCGTCTAGAGACGTGAATCTTTTTTGTCATTTCACATTTTCTTGTTGTGTTTTTTTGTCTCTAGTAATTTCAACGTTGTTTTAAATCTAGAAAGGGATTTTACTATTATAGGTTCTGTTTTAGGTCTCTTCTTGTCGATCAAGTATTTATAATCATCTTTAGTCCATTTTCTGTTTTCTTGTAGTGTCTCTCCTTTAAAGAGTCCTCTCCTGCTGATGTTCAGGTGTATATCAGTATGTAGTGTCTCTACTTTAAAGAGTCCTCTCCTGCTGATGTTCAGGTGTATATCAGTATGTAGTGTCTCTACTTTAAAGAGTCCTCTCCTGCTGATGTTCAGGTGTATATCAGTATGTAGTGTCTCTACTTTAAAGAGTCCTCTCCTGCTGATGTTCAGGTGTATATCAGTATGTAGTGTCTCTACTTTAAAGAGTCCTCTCCTGCTGATGTTCAGGTGTATATCAGTATGTAGTGTCTCTACTTTAAAGAGTCCTCTCCTGCTGATGCTCAGGTGTATATCAGTATGTAGTGTCTCTACTTTAAAGAGTCCTCTCCTCTGATGTTCAGGTGTATATCAGTATGTAGCGTCTCTACTTTAAAGAGTCCTCTCCTGCTGATGTTCAGGTGTATATCAGTATGTAGTGTCTCTACTTTAAAGAGTCCTCTCCTGCTGATGTTCAGGTGTATATCAGTATGTAGTGTCTCTACTTTAAAGAGTCCTCTCCTGCTGATGTTCAGGTGTATATCAGTATGTAGTGTCTCTACTTTAAAGAGTCCTCTCCTGCTGATGTTCAGGTGTATATCAGTATGTAGTGTCTCTACTTTAAAGAGTCCTCTCCTGCTGATGTTCAGGTGTATATCAGTATGTAGTGTCTCTACTTTAAAGAGTCCTCTCCAGCTGATGTTCAGGTGTATATCAGTATGTAGTGTCTCTACTTTAAAGAGTCCTCTCCTGCTGATGTTCAGGTGTATATCAGTATGTAGTGTCTCTACTTTAAAGAGTCCTCTCCTGCTGGTGTTCAGGTGTATATCAGTATGTAGTGTCTCTACTTTAAAGAGTCCTCTCCAGCTGATGTTCAGGTGTATATCAGTATGTAGTGTCTCTACTTTAAAGAGTCCTCTCCTCTGATGTTCAGGTGTATATCAGTATGTAGTGTCTCTACTTTAAAGAGTCCTCTCCTGCTGATGCTCAGGTGTATATCAGCGTGTAGTGTCTCTACTTTAAAGAGTCCTCTCCTGCTGATGTTCAGGTGGATATCAGTATATAGTGTCTCTACTTTAAAGAGTCCTCTCCTGCTGATGTTCAGGTGTATATCAGTATGTAGTGTCTCTACTTTAAAGAGTCCTCTCCTGCTGATGTTCAGGTGTATATCAGTATGTAGTGTCTCTACTTTAAAGAGTCCTCTCCTCTGATGTTCAGGTGTATATCAGTATGTAGTGTCTCTACTTTAAAGAGTCCTCTCCTGCTGATGTTCAGGTGTATATCAGTATGTAGTGTCTCTACTTTAAAGAGTCCTCTCCTGCTGATGTTCAGGTGTATATCAGTATGTAGCGTCTCTACTTTAAAGAGTCCTCTCCTGCTGATGTTCAGGTGTATATCAGTATGTAGCGTCTCTACTTTAAAGAGTCCTCTCCTGCTGGTGTTCAGGTGTATATCAGTATGTAGCGTCTCTACTTTAAAGAGTCCTCTCCTGCTGGTGTTCAGGTGTATATCAGTATGTAGTGTCTCTACTTTAAAGAGTTCTCTCCTCTGATGTTCAGGTGTATATCAGTATGTAGTGTCTCTACTTTAAAGAGTCCTCTCCTGCTGATGTTCAGGTGTATATCAGTATGTAGTGTCTCTACTTTAAAGAGTCCTCTCCTGCTGATGTTCAGGTGCATATCAGTATGTGGTGTCTCTACTTTAAAGAGTCCTCTCCTGCTGATGTTCAGGTGTATATCAGTATGTAGTGTCTCTACTTTAAAGAGTCCTCTCCTGCTGATGTTCAGGTGTATATCAGTATGTAGTGTCTCTACTTTAAAGAGTTCTCTCCTGCTGATGTTCAGGTGTATATCAGTATGTAGTGTCTCTACTTTAAAGAGTCCTCTCCTGCTGATGTTCAGGTGTATATCAGTATGTAGTGTCTCTACTTTAAAGAGTCCTCTCCTGCTGATGTTCAGGTGTATATCAGTATGTAGCGTCTCTACTTTAAAGAGTCCTCTCCTGCTGATGTTCAGGTGTATATCAGTATGTAGTGTCTCTACTTTAAAGAGTCCTCTCCTGCTGATGTTCAGGTGTATATCAGTATGTAGTGTCTCTACTTTAAAGAGTCCTCTCCTGCTGATGTTCAGGTGTATATCAGTATGTAGTGTCTCTACTTTAAAGAGTCCTCTCCTGCTGATGTTCAGGTGTATATCAGTGTGTAGTGTCTCTACTTTAAAGAGTCCTCTCCTGCTGATGTCCAGGTGGATATCAGTATGTAGTGTCTCTACTTTAAAGAGTCCTCTCCTGCTGATGTTCAGGTGTATATCAGTGTGTAGCGTCTCTACTTTAAAGAGTCCTCTCCTGCTGATGTTCAGGTGTATATCAGTATGTAGTGTCTCTACTTTAAAGAGTCCTCTCCTGCTGATGTTCAGGTGTATATCAGTATGTAGTGTCTCTACTTTAAAGAGTCCTCTCCTGCTGATGTTCAGGTGTATATCAGTATGTAGCGTCTCTACTTTAAAGAGTCCTCTCCTGCTGATGTTCAGGTGTATATCAGTATGTAGTGTCTCTACTTTAAAGAGTCCTCTCCTGCTGATGTTCAGGTGTATATCAGTATGTAGTGTCTCTACTTTAAAGAGTCCTCTCCTCTGATGTTCAGGTGTATATCAGTATGTAGTGTCTCTACTTTAAAGAGTCCTCTCCTGCTGATGTTCAGGTGTCTATCAGTGTGTAGTGTCTCTACTTTAAAGAGTCCTCTCCTGCTGATGTTCAGGTGTATATCAGTATTAAGAATAAACAACAACAACATGTAAACAAACACACACCGAGCGGGTCGTTATGGAAACCATTAGCTTTTATTGTTAGAGATTTATTTTTTTTACAAAATGTGCTATTCCCTCAAATATTTCAGAATGTTTTTCTGAATAGATTTGTGCCAATTTTCAGTTTCACCATCTTCAGACGGACAACAGACTAGCTACAGACAAAAAACAAAAACAATCAAGTAAGTCACCTTGGCATGAGGACGCCGGTTAGAGCTGAGTCCTGGTGGTCCAATCAATGAACATGTCGTTCATGGCCGGTAAGGAAAGCTTCATGTTTGTGCAGCCTATGCATGACGGCCACTTTATTACACGTTCGAGAGATATAGTGCATTACGGTGAATATTAAAGGCTTACAGTGAAACGAAGGACACTGAGAGCCCGAGGTCGCTGGTGCCAAGACAACGATGCAACGCCAGATTCAATCTACATATTCAGAAAGGATAATCATAATAATAAAAAAGGCCCTAACAGTGATTCGTACCATCCTTTTCCCACAATCTCAAACGCACTACAAGTTCCAGCAGTCAGTTACACAGAGGTCCCCTCGACGACAAACCACCCACTAGCATCCGGCGTCAGCCCTTCGCGCGTTTCAAAACCTCGCCGACGGAGGAATGAGTCACGTTATATTAATGTGGCGGGCTCCACTGAGGCTAGAGTAATACTTTCTCATCATTTGTCCAATTCATTTTAGAGAAAACAACAAGAGAACAGGAACAACGCGACCTTATTGCCCACATCGATGATTCATTTCGTTTCTAAATGTTTGGTACGGAGGCTAACAGATGCTAACGTGCTAAAACAAACCTCGGCCACCAGGAGAAACGCTGCAGCTTCCGGAAGGATTCAGATATAAAACCACAAAGGTTACACAGCTGGGAGACCAGGGGACACTAAAGAGTGACGCACACAGCTGGGAGACCAGGGGACACTAAAGAGTGACGCACACAGCTGGGAGACCAGGGGACACTAAAGAGTGACGCACACAGCTGGAGACCAGGGGACACTGTGTGCGTCCCTCTTTAGTGTCTCTAGACGCTTCACGTGGAACCTTTGTGGGTTTATACCGACTCCTTCCTGAAGCTGCAGAGCTCCTCCTGAAGAGGTTTAGCCGTTGTAGCTCGTTAGCATCTTTCTTCCTCCGTAGTTTACCAAGCACCAAAACTACGACCCGGTCCCCTCCAATCACAGACAGTAATTCAAGTCAACACAATATTTAAACCTTTGTATAACGTACAACAAAACCCAAACACTAAATAATACAATAATAAATCAGGGGGTCAAAGTGATTCGATACATCTCTGTCCTTCCTGTGGAGCGTTAGCTAGCTGCGCTGTATTGCCACGAGTCGCGTTAGGAATGAGTTTAAGTTACAACAGCTGCTTAAAGTAGGGCTAGGGTGCATCGATGAAGTCCAAGGGGATGAGTTTAAGTGTCTCGTTTTGTCTCTCAAGATGATTTAAGACAGAGAAAAGCAGCATTTAAAGACATTACTGAGAGACAGGCCTCAGATCAGTTCATAGATGAAGTTATTAAAGTCCAATGTTCATAGGATATCAAACTGAGAGAAGCAGCATTTAAGAGGCTGAAAACGGAATATTCTGACATTTCTTTCACGTGAAATGACTTATATTTCAAGCGATAATGAATATATTTGTCGATGATCTCTCCTGATGTGTGCAGGGGTTAGTGACGCTGTGAGAGCAGCCTCAGGAGTGTGTAACTGCAGTGTGTGCAGCTCTAACGCAGAGAGACGTCTCCTCAGCTCGGAGGGAAGCAACATGTGGCTGCAGAGAGACGGCTCAGAGGGAAGCAACATGTGGCTGCAGAGAGACGGCTCAGAGAGAAGCAACATGTGGCTGCAGAGAGACGGCTCAGAGGAAGCAACATGTGGCTGCAGAGAGACGGCTCAGAGAGAAGCAACATGTGGCTGCAGAGAGACGGCTCAGAGAGAAGCAACATGTGGCTGCAGAGAGACGGCTCAGAGGAAGCAACATGTGGCTGCAGAGAGACGGCTCAGAGGGAAGCAACATGTGGCTGCAGAGAGACGGCTCAGAGGGAAGCAACATGTGGCTGCAGAGAGACGGCTCAGAGAGAAGCAACATGTGGCTGCAGAGAGACGGCTCAGAGGGAAGCAACATGTGGCTGCAGAGAGAAGCAACATGTGGCTGCAGAGAGACGGCTCAGAGGGAAGCAACATGTGGCTGCAGAGAGACGGCTCAGAGGGAAGCAACATGTGGCTGCAGAGAGACGGCTCAGAGGGAAGCAACATGTGGCTGCAGAGAGAAGCAACATGTGGCTGCAGAGAGACGGCTCAGAGGGAAGCAACATGTGGCTGCAGAGAGAAGCAACATGTGGCTGCAGAGAGAAGCAACATGTGGCTGCAGAGAGACGGCTCAGAGGAAGCAACATGCGGCTGCAGAGAGACGGCTCAGAGAGAAGCAACATGCGGCTGCAGAGAGGCGGCTCAGAGGAAGCAACATGCGGCTGCAGAGAGACGGCTCAGAGGGAAGCAACATGTGGCTGCAGAGAGACGTCTCAGAGGGAAGCAACATGTGGCTGCAGAGAGACGGCTCAGAGGGAAGCAACATGTGGCTGCAGAGAGACGGCTCAGAGAGAGAAGCAACATGTGGCTGCAGAGAGACGGCTCAGAGAGAAGCAACATGCGGCTGCAGAGAGACGGCTCAGAGGAAGCAACATGCGGCTGCAGAGAGACGGCTCAGAGGAAGCAACATGCGGCTGCAGAGAGACGGCTGCAGAGGGAAGCAACATGTGGCTGCAGAGAGACGTCTCAGAGGAAGCAACATGCGGCTGCAGAGAGACGGCTCAGAGAGAAGCAACATGCGGCTGCAGAGAGACGGCTCAGAGGGAAGCAACATGCGGCTGCAGAGAGACGGCTCAGAGGGAAGCAACATGTGGCTGCAGAGAGACGTCTCAGAGGAAGCAACATGTGGCTGCAGAGAGACGGCTCAGAGGGAAGCAACATGTGGCTGCAGAGAGACGGCTCAGAGGAAGCAACATGCGGCTGCAGATCCTTAGGAGTGTGTAATGCATTATATAAGGCCTGCAGCACAGGGTGTGTTCCTACAGGCAGATTGAGCTGCAGGTGATTCCTTTAAAGAGAGGACAGACGCAGCTTTAATATGATCGCCTGTCTTTTCACCGTTTTGAGTGTGTTCGTTGGTTCTCGTCTACTCAGAGCGAATTCATGTCTCCTCGTAGCCTTCCTGGCCGTGGGAAGTCGTCACTGTGCCTCTGAGTGTTCGGAGTGTATTTGTAGTCATGTCATGTCTGTGTGGGTGTCAGCGTTATCTTAGAGGAGGCTTCTCTGTAAAGCGTGTTCTCACCCCTGGAGGCGTGAGAGTAAAACAGAGTGATCTTCCTGACTTCAAAGCAACACGGGGAGAGAGGACCAGAGGATCCTCTGAAGCGGCTCAGCCCTTTGACCCCTGCAGTGTGATGCACCGGAGGAACAGAGTGGATAAGTTAAGGTGTGTAGCATGAGCCGCTCATACTGGCGGTCAGGACTTATTCTCTCCGGGTCCGTGTGTGCATCAAAGTGAGACGAGGCACACGTCCCACAGCTGAGCGCCAGAGATATGAATAACGCACAAAAAGGAAACAGTTCGCGAGGCGCTGCTCTCACTGTCCAGCGTCACTTCCTGTCCAGCGTCACTTCCTGTCCAGCGTCACTTCCTGTCTCCAGACTCCGTTCGTTTCTCTTTAAAGTGTCAGAGGTGGCGCTGTTTGTCTCCCAGCATCCTCTCTGTTGTGCAGCGTGTTTCCCAGCATGCTCCCTGTTGTGCGGCGTGTTTCCCAGCATGCTCCCTGTTGTGCGGCGTGTTTCCCAGCATGCTCTCTGTCAGATGGAGTCCACGAAGCTGCCGGGGAACAGGCCCGTGCGTCCGTTCCTCTGCAGCGTTCCTTTGAACCAGCCGTCCTCTCTCTTCCGGTGGACGAACACCACGTCGCCCTCCTTCAGCTCCAGCTCCGCCTCGCTCTGGGGGGGGTAGGACACCACCACCCTGTACCTGCACACACGCACGCACGCACGCACACACACACACACACACACACACACACACACACACACACAGTCAGAGCTCTGTGTAGGGGGGGGGACGACAGCTACCTGAAAACTCGTGAAAAATGCCCCTGTGTTGCTCAGTGTTGTTGTGGTCTGCGTTGAGAAGACTACAACTCCCATGATGCCATGCAGCACAAACGCGGAAATAAAACCTTCTCTCTTTCCCTCCGTACCCACATCTCTAAAAACGGGGGAACAACGGAGCAGATCCAGAATCATGTCTTTAGTAACAGCTGGAAGAGAGGGGGATGAGGCGTGAATGATCCGTTTGATGTTTTGAGCAGAACACTTCAGAGACATGTTTGTATAGTCGAGCCATAATGTATGCCTAAAAATGAGGCTTGTAACGATGCATCGTGAACCGGTTAAAAATCGGTACAGATGCCAGTTGAGCTACAAAATAAATCGCGATTAAAAAATGTAAACGGCACAGGACGTGAACACATTTAGATTTGATTTGATTCGCTGGAACAGCAGTCTGGACAGAGAGAGCGCACCGGTACCGGGGGTTGTTGTTGTTGTTAGCATCTGGTTAGCTAGCTAAGCTAACAGATAGCAGGAGCTCAGTGAGGCAAAGGACTTTTTTTAGACAGTTAACTATTAAGTTAAAGTTATCTCGGTCTCAAACAGTTCTAACAATCTAAACAAGTATTTCCGAGGCAGACCTTTGTATGATCATTATAGTTATAAAAAAATAAGAGAATAAATGAAAAACAGGTATGAAATACTACATGACAGTAAAGCTGGATAGATAGATGCATACGTACTTAATTGATCCCAATTTGAGACATTTTTTAATACAGTTTAAAAAGGGAGTGATTATTAAAATATCCATTAAGAAAAATAAACTGTCGACAGTTCTGTTTCATATTCAGGAGAGATGGATCTGGCCTCTCAGTGTTGCCCTCAAAGTGCACCAGATTGATGCTTCTCACTGATCAGAACATGTATCTTTATGTTATTTAAGATAAAATACAGTTTACAGTTTCAGTTGCACTTTTGATGAGAACATGTACGTTGTTTTGTGCAGTTTATATAAATACAGAAATATTTGTCATAACTTGTCCGCAGCTCATTCTGTTAAAAAAAGAAAAACATCGTGAGAAAATCGTATCGTTACATCCCTACTATAAATAGCATGAGAGGAGACCTTTAACTGAGAGGAACTCCACACCGAGCGCTAAACCACTGAACAGATCTCGTACCTCTCGCAGATGATTGGCCGGCTGTCCTGGTGCTGGGAGAGGAGGGAGGAGCATGGCTGGCGGGGGGGCGGGGCGATGGGAGCCCCTCCCTCTGAGGGGCCGCTCCTCCTATAGGAGACCTCTGGAGGGGGGGGGGTCAGGGTCCTGGATCCCAGAGGAGGGGGAGGAGCCTGTTGTTTCAGGGCCTGAAGCCCCGTGAAGCCCCTCCCCTGCAGCAGCTAGCTCCGCCTCCGGCGTGGGGGAGGAAGGCGGAGAGGGGCGGGGCTTCTTCTTATTGGACAGCAGCTTCAGGAGGCTCTTCTTCTCTCTCTGCAGAACAGAATGAATACTTGTCTTTAGCACCTCTTTTTAATGCTAAATTATTTCTTAAAAATACTTACTACTGAATAAATCCTTGTTTGGTAAAAAAAACATAATTATTTTAACATATTTTTGGTTTCAAGTGTAAATAATGCTCAAAAAATAGTAGTTTCTGCAAAGAAATCTAATTATATCAGAATTGCAATATCCCCAAAAAGTATTAAAGTATAAAAGCATTATCAAACAATGAGAGCTGCATGATTATAAAAATGTAAATAAATGGTGGTTATGAAGGAGCGTCCCCCCACCTTGCCGTCCTTGTCCAGCCTGCAGGGGGGGGCGATGTTGACGGCCAGGGGTCTCAGCACGTCTTCCTCCAGGGAGGCGGCGCTGACGTTGGGGGGGGTGAGCGAAGCGGCGGCACAGCCCATGGCCGCCGCCACCCCCCCCTCGGCTGCAGCACTGAGAGGGGGGGGGCTGCAGGGGGAGGAGGTAAGAGCCGGGGGGGGGGCGGCTGCAGGGGGGTCGCCGGGGGCCGCTCCTGACACGCTCCTGGAAAACAACATTTAAGTTTTTATTAAGATGAATTTATTTTATATAACATTTTTAAATAATTTGTTCCGCATTGTAGAAACCGTTTTATAGACAAAGATATCCACTAGGACAGCGGTTCCCAACCTGTGGGCCGCGGCCACCTAGTGCAGTGGTTCCTAACCAGGGGGGGGGCGCCAAAGATCGCAGGGGGGGGCGCCAGGCCTCAGATGGTTTGAGGCCAAATATCATATTCAGACTTTATTTTTTTTACATATAATTGTAAAGCAATACATGATTGTCTCTACATCACAATAAAATATAAAAAATAATTCATTTTAATAACAATTCAAGTTAGTAGCTATTAAAGGCATAAAAAGACAGAAATGTATAGTTCTTTCTTTAATATAAATGTTTCTTTCTTCTATTCTGTACAAAGTGTGAAGTCCACTGAGACAAATCTAACATCTCTGATATTGGCCTCTATAAGTAAACATTGATTGATTAAATCCCCACCTGTCCTGGCTGCGTTTCTCGCCTGATTGACGGTCATCATGGAGCTGAGGTGGGGGGGGGCTTTGGGCTGCTGGCCGGTGGCTGTCTGCCCTGCAGGGGGTGGGGGGTTAGCAGGGGGAGGGGGGTTAGCAGGGCCTTTCTGTGGGTCTGGAGCCCCCCCTGCAGGCGACGAGGGGCTGACGATGGAGACGCCTCGGCCCGCCTGAGAGGCCAGAGTCAGGGGGACTTTGGGCTGAGAGCTCCCTGAAGCCGTCCTGGAGGGGGGGGGAGGGGTTAGCATGCTTTGGAGAAACAATAGCTAGCTTTAAACACGATCAATATGCAAAACACCAAGACAAGTTCACCCTAAACATGTAATGGATCTTCGTGGGGAAGTTCAGGGTCAGAGCATCAACAGAAACACCTTATATAACCCATGTTTTATTTGATTTGAGTTATACCTGTGTTATTTACGTTCTCAGTGTTGATTTGATTTCATATTCTCATGTGGAATTATTAGGATTTGAGACCTTCTACATGTTCTCCTCGTTAAAGAAACTGATCAGCTACATTGGAGGACTAATGGATGTAAAGGGGAATGTGAGAAAATAACTAATAAAGACCAAGTTTAAAATAAAGAAACCCAGGTAGCAGACATGGGAATAAACCCGGGATAATACCAAGACAAATTAAATACGAATCCCAACATTAATAACTCTAAATAAGTACATTAAAGGGCAACGAGTTATGAAAATAATAGAGCAAAGGAATCACAGGAGAGCTGCGACGGACCCCACACCTGTGTTTATTAGATATCCAGCATTATTAACATAGAGCAGGGGGGCCCGACTCAACTTCATCACCGGTCACATCAGCATTAAGGTTGCACTCAAAGGGCCGGTTGTAACTTTACGACCATATAAATATACATATAAAATGATCGCCTCGTATTGGATTATTATCTGATAGGGTAACTAGCGTTAATTAAGATTAATTAATTCCACACTTATTTTTGCACAGCGGAACGTTTCTCACCGGATGAGTTTCAGGCGGACCGATTATACTGGAGCACCAACTAACGTTCATGACTTCAGCATGGGACTTCAAACAACAACAAACCACGGTGAACAATAGTCAAACATGAACGAACAAGCTGATGAGACGCTTTGGTCGCCCCGTGGATGGGACACTTTGTTTAAAAAACGGACGGATGGAAGCGTCGACAAGAGCCGCAGCACATCAAGCCTAAAGTATCACCTAAATGCAAAGCATGTAGCAGCTAGCATGTGGCAGTTAGCATGTAGCAGCTAGCATGTAGCAGCTAGCGTGGACGTTAGCATGTAGCAGCTAGCATGTAGCAGCTAGCATGTAGCAGTTAGCATGTAGCAGCTAGCATGTAGCAGCTAGCGTGGACGTTAGCATGTAACAGCTAGCATGTAGCAGCTAGCATGTAGCAGCTAGCATGTAGCAGTTAGCATGTAGCAGCTAGCGTGTAGCAGTTAGCGTGTAGCAGCTAGCGTGTAGCAGCTAGCGTGTAGCAGCTAGCGTGGACGTTAGCATGTAGCAGCTAGCATGTAGCAGCTAGCATGTAGCAGTTAGCATGTAGCAGCTAGCATGTAGCAGCTAGCATGTAGCAGCTAGCGTGTAGCAGCTAGCGTGTAGCAGCTAGCGTGTAGCAGATAGCGTGGACGTTAGCATGTAGCAGCTAGCATGTAGCAGCTAGCATGTAGCAGTTAGCATGTAGCAGTTAGCATGTAGCAGCTAGCATGTAGCAGCTAGCATGTAGCAGCTAGCATGTAGCAGCTAGCGTGGACGTTAGCCCGACTCCGAGGGCAAGGAGCCACACCCTGACCCGACCCACACTCAACCAGAGGACTGGGCTTCAGGGCCAGGATCAGTCAGTCCACGTCTGAGAGGATAACCAGCTCCCTGGCTCTCTGCACTGCACTCGACTGTCGACCACCTGGAGTAACGTCCATGTGAAACTGCTTCTCCCTGTTCTCAGGTCAGATATGTAAATGCGATTAATTTCGATTAATTAATTACAAAGCCTCGAATTAATTAGATTACTTTTTTAATCGAGTCCCGGCTCTAGTAATAACTTCATAATTAACTTCGTCTGAAGGCAGAAGTCTGGGGCGAATAATTGCAAGTCTCCTCAGTGAGAATGTCACAAAATGATTGAAAAGTCAAATTCTGGAAAATAAGTCAAAAAAAAGAAATTCTAATTCTGAGAAAATGCTAGTTTTAGGAAAAAGCCAAATGTTGAGGCAAAAAAGTCAAATTCTGAGTTTAAAAACATTGAGATGCATTGTGGGACATGTAGTTTATGGTCAAAGGGCTTCTGTAAAGCGGCATGTCACCGTATAATAAAGTTATGATATTCTTTCAGAGCTCTTGCGGGGCGACATACAGGTGGTGGACTGGATAGGGAACGGTTAAGGTCTTGGCCATGAGGAACCAGAGTGAGATGACGAGGCCTACCTGCTGACGGGGCTCATGTAGTTCCCGGGGAACACTCCGATCTTCCCGGTGTGCATGGAGGTGCCTTTGAACCAACCGTCCTGACAGCGCTCCAGGACCAGGAACATCTCCCCCTTCCTCAGCTCCAACTCGTCCTCCTTACGGGGGGCCGTAGGGGAACATCGCCACGTAGCTGCAGCGAGGACACACAACTCTTTAAAACACTGTTTGGAAAGGTCTCAAGGCTGCAGGGTGTACCTCCAGCTACAACGGCGTTCCATTGGACTCCGCACGAGGACGGTCAGCCTTAACCGATGTTTAACAGAAACGGCTCTTGGCTCTGAGAAACCAGAAGGAAACTACATTGAAATCAGATTAGAAAGATACATTTGGAATAGAAATGATTAAGAGAGTGATGAATTATATTCCCCTGATTTAGCAGACTGTAAAGAAGTGTCGTTTCTTTGATGTTAGTCTTCATTCAGTCGTCAGAGCTCATCCTAACGGTACGTCCACACGGCAGCTTCACGGTACGTCCACACGGCAGCTTCACGGTACGTCCACACGGCAGCTTCACGGTACGTCCACACGGCAGCTTCACGGTACGTCCACACGGCAGCTTCAGACGAATCTTCCAACGCTTCTCTGCCTGTTGACTTTGAATGGGGGTGACGTCACTTTGCCTCGCTTTTCGCCGCACTGCATTGTGGGGGAGCGAAGCGAAGATTTCCAGGATGTCCAGGATTCAAAAGTTGAGCGATGTTCAACTTTTGAAGCTGAGCTGGAAGCGCCAGCCAATCAAACACGTTTATGCAAATCTGACAGTAGAAGCGCCAGCCAATCAAACACGTTTATGCAAATCTGACAGTAGAAGCGCTAGCCAATCAAACCGCGTGTAAGCAGGGAGAACCAGACCGCGGTTCATTTCCTCATATTCCAAACGAGAAAATACGGGAGCAGATCACCCGGTTCTTTACGACCAGAACTATTACCGGGACACAAACCGGAGGAACCAGCATGGAGGGAGGGGGCAGAGGCAGTGGGGGAACTGGGAGGGTTTCGCCTGTTTGGGGAGTTTATATATATATATATTGCTCGCATAAAATCCCCGGGATTTTTGCTTTGTATGTCGGGGGCGGGACATTCATGGGATTGGTTGTTGGTCGCGTTGCTCGCAAAAAATCCCCAAGCTTTCAGACACGCCCAGCTCCAAGATGTTCAAGATGTTTGAAAAGCTGCTGTGTGGAGTCGTGTCAAATGATCATACAGTCATTTAAAACATATAGTCTCATACTCCGATTGCCTTTTGTTAAACTGTATTGTTAGTCTTGTGTAGGGCCGCACGATTTTGGGAAAAAATCTAATTGCGATTTTTCCGACAAATATTGCGATTCGAATTGCGATATTTATTTGTAAGCGACCCAATGGAAGTTTATTGTAAAATGCGGCCATAACTCCGGCTAGGAAGGTCGTGTCAACGTACTCCTGTCTCCAGCGCCCCGAGCTACGAGTGAAAGAACTAAACTTACATGAAGCTTCCGTTGGGTTGCTTTAAAGTCGAGCTCCAGTTAGAGACTCTCCCTGATGTAGAAACACGGGATGGAGCGTCTCTGACCTGACTCAGACGGTTCACCAGACCATCTGAAGCTCCACTGGAAGCCGTCTGGAAAGGACAGGCACTTTCAAGAGCACTTGGCAGGTGATTGGATCAATCTGTCTATCACCTTCTATCAGGGGCCACTTCTGATTGCTTAACAATGGCTGGTACATGTGGAGCACAGCACTTCTGATTGGTTAGCAATGGCTGGTACATGTGGAGCACAGCACTTCTGATTGCTTAACAATGGCTGGTACATGTGGAGCACAGCACTTCTGATTGGTTAGCAATGGCTGGTACTTCTGATTGGTGGGGAGGACTGACACACAAGAAGAAAAAAATTTCATAATCGCATCATCTCGAATCACGATTTCGATTTAAAATCGATTAATCGTTCAGCCCTAGTCTTCTGTGAGTTTAACAGAGACAGATGATTTACACGTCAGGAGGCAAAGGAAGTAAGAGGTGGATTCAGATGGGACTGGAGGGTTTCTGGTTTGAGGGTGGGCGACTGAGGGCAGAGCCTCCCTCTCCTCTGAGGGGGGAGCGGCCCTGCTCCTGCACTTCAGATCCTTCTCACTTCATGTTGACTTTCTGTATTACTTTATTACATATAACAAAAGACACACTTTGTCCCTCTCTCAGTGTCTCTGGAGACCTTCAGAGGACGGGGGTCTCGGTCGGGGGGTCTCGGTCGGAGTGTGTTGTAGGGGTCGGAGCAGAACCGAGTGACAGATGAAAACAAGACGGAGCATGTAATTCTTCTCAGGTGTTCGGGGAGTAATGAGGTTAAAGGTCAGATGAGACCCAGGAGACCCTCAGGATCTGACCCTCTCACCTGTGCACATGCTCTCACTGACAGACGACATCTCACTGCACATGCTCTCATTGACAGACCCCGACATCTCACTGCACATGCTCTCATTGACAGACGACATCTCACTGCACATGCTCTCATTGACAGACCCGACATCTCACTGCACATGCTCTCATTGACAGACGACATCTCACTGCACATGTTAAGCCAGCGGAGTCCACACTTTTCCCCGAGGGACACATACAGGAAAATATACGCAGAGAGGGCTAAAGTACACGCATTCTTTACTCAAGTAGGAGTACACGCATCCTTTACTCAAGTAGGAGTACACGCATCCTTTACTCAAGTAGAAGTACACACATCCTTTACTCAAGCAGAAGTACACACATCCTTTACTCAAGTAGGAGTACACACATCCTTTACTCAAGTAGAAGTACACACATCCTTTACTCAAGTAGAAGTACACACATCCTTTACTCAAGTAGAAGTACACACATCCTTTACTCAAGTAGGAGTACTCACATCCTTTACTCAAGTAGGAGTACACGCATCCTTTACTCAAGCAGAAGTACACACATCCTTTACTCAAGTAGGAGTACACACACCCTTTGCTCAAGCAGGAGTACACACATCCTTTACTCAAGTAGGAGTACACACATCCTTTACTCAAGTAGAAGTACACACATCCTTTACTCGAGTAGAAGTACACACATCCTTTACTCAAGTAGAAGTACACACATCCTGTACTCGAGTAGAAGTACACACATCCTTTACTCGAGTAGAAGTACACACATCCTTTACTCAAGTAGAAGTACACACATGCTTTACTCAAGTAGAAGTACACACATCCTTTACTCAAGTAGAAGTACACACATCCTTTACTCAAGTAGAAGTACACACATCCTTTACTCAAGTAGAAGTACACACATCCTTTACTCAGGTAGAAGTACACACATCCTTTACTCAGGTAGAAGTACACACATCCTTTACTCAAGTAGAAGTACACACATCCTTTACTCAGGTAGAAGTACACACATCCTTTACTCAAGTAGAAGTACACACATCCTTTACTCAAGTAGAAGTACACACATGCTTTACTCAAGTAGAAGTACACACATGCTTTACTCAGGTAGAAGTACACACATGCTTTACTCAAGTAGAAGTACACACATCCTTTACTCAGGTAGAAGTACACACATCCTTTACTCAGGTAGAAGTACACACATCCTTTACTCAAGTAGAAGTACACACATCCTTTACTCAAGTAGGAGTACACACATCCTTTACTCAAGTAGAAGTACACGCATCCTTTACTCAAGTAGAAGTACACACATCCTTTACTCAAGTAGAAGTACACACATCCTTTCCTCCAGTAGAAGTACACACATCCTTTACTCAAGTAGAAGTACACACATCCTT
>CM070484.1:46119610-46134610 GCA_036324585.1 Champsocephalus esox
TTTACTAGATAAAGAATATGTGTAACCTTGGAGTGAAGGATTTATTCAGAAATGTTCCCAAATTTCTTCAGATATTTCTTTTGATTTTTTAAAACATATTCTTTAATATCTTTCGGGGTCATTCTTCACATATTCATTTTGTCATTTTTTATTTATTCTTAAGACATTTTACATACTTTCCCCAATGTTTGAAGGTAACCCTTTGAACATGTCACAACCGATGCCGAGCGTGAAAGGAGTTGAAAGCAGTCATTAAAAGCCTGTTTCTGCATGCATGACGGCCTGTGATGACACACCATCACATCAACATGAAAGACTAGAGATCCACTTCAGTGCAGACGTCTCCTCTCACTGAGCGCTGCAGATAAAAGATTCATGGAGGAGCTAATGGGCGGTTTTCAGAGAGACGTTACAGAGCGTCTGCGGCACAGAAAGAACCTTTGGGTGGAAACACAAACAAAGGAAATGATCACCAAGCAACAAGCAGACGCTTTGAGTGGGAATCAATGCAGCGGGGAAATATTAATATCCACAGAAACGTCTCCGATGGAGGACCACACCCTCTTTCTTTTGTCAGTACAGGGACATTGGACCCATCGGTGCCTTGACATGTAAAGGAAATATTTGAGATCTAAACTAAAGTGATTTGATTTTTAGTTCCCACCATTCTGAAATGTTTGTCTCTGAATTCTCAGAAAACAGAAATCTGAGTTATATTTTGATCTGAAATATTCGAAGAAATTGTTGATTGACTTTTTCCTCAAAATTCTGACTTTAATCTTCAAATTCTTATAAAAAATATTCTGACTTTTTTCTGAGAATTAGGATTTTTCGGGTTCGGTGCCTTGCTCAAGGGCACCTCGGCAGTTACCAGGAGGTGCACTAGCACCTCTTCAGCTACCTCTGACGTGTGGAAACCTAAAACATCAGTTTACTATATTTTGAATCTTTTTTAAATCGAACTTTAGAGTGAAGGATTTTTCAGACATTTTCCAATTTCTTTCCAGATATTTCAGTATTTTTTTGGACATATTCCTGAATATTATTTGGGGAAACTAATATTTCACATATTCATTCTGGAAACAATGCAACATAAAACACAGCAAAGCTACCCTTTAGTGAGTCAAAGCTACTTAGAAAGGGTGGGGGGAGCTGGCCTAATTGCTGAACAGCACACACGTCTCAGGGAGATCACTCTGATCACTGAGGTCCAACTCACGACCGCTGACCCGGATATTCACTCATTAGCCTTTTAAAGGGAGTCGTCTGCAGAACATCGGATTAAAGGGGACCACGAACAGCCTTTAGGACAACGAGGTGTTAGCTGTCACCGTGGTAACAACAGTCAAAAGCATGACGGGGAAATCGATTTGCCGTAGATCTGCCCCGTTCCTCGAGGTGGAGTTTTATATAACGTGTGACGCATAAAAACATTTGACTCTCCGAAATATAATACCGGTGTTTTTAGACTCATAGAAGGAAGTAAAGGTGCGCTGCAGGTTACCTGTGCTCTCTGTCTCACCTGTGAAGGAGCGCTGCAGGACAGCCCCCCGCTGATCTCCCCTATGCGAGCAGCAGCTGTGGGGTTGCTGGAGCTGATGAGCACGGGGCCGCTGATCTCCATGGAGTGCCTCTGAGGGGGCGGAGCCAGCAGGGGCTTGTGGGACATGGTGAGGGAGGTGAAGGAGTGTCTCTTCTTGCTGTTCTTCTTCTCTGATGCTCTCCCATTCATCTGAGAGGACGCCCCCTCCCCCGAGTCCCCACTGCACTCTGAAGGCTTGTCCAACTCGATCAGCTGACGGGCCGCAGAGTTAAACTGAGAGGGAGGAGAGAGGTACACACATGCTTTACTCAGGTACAAGTACACACATCCTTTACTCAGGTAGAAGTACACACATCCTTTACTCAAGTAGAAGTACACACATCCTTTACTCGGGTAGAAGTACACACATCCTTTACTCAGGGTAGAAGTACACACATCCTTTACTCAGGTACAAGTACACACATCCTTTACTCAGGTACAAGTATACACATCCTTTACTCAAGTAGAAGTACACACATCCTTTACTCAGGTAGAAGTACACACATCCTTTACTCAAGTAGAAGTACACACATCCTTTACTCAGGTATAAGTACACATATCCTTTACTCAAGTAGAAGTACACACATCCTTTACTCAAGTACAAGTACACACATCCTTTACTCAAGTAGAAGTACACACATCCTTTACTCAAGTAGAAGTACACACATCCTTTACTCAAGTAGAAGTACACACATCCTTTACTCAAGTAGAAGTACAGATACTCGTGTTTAAAATTCTCTGGTAAAACTAGAAGTACTGACTGAACTTATTTACTCTGGTAGAAGTAAAGAAGTATGGGCTGAGAGATGTACTTCAGTAAAAGGAACCATTAAAATAATCAGATAACAATATAATAATATTTATATATATATTAATATATAATCTTTTATAATCTTCCTCTCTGAAGAACCAGCACCTCACCGTGGTAGAGAGGTTTGTGTGCCCTGATGAACCTGGGGGCTGTGATGTCTGGAACCTTGTGTTCCTGGTAGGGTCTCCCATGGCAAACTGGTCTCAGGCAAGGGGCCAGACTAAGATTGGTTCAAAAGACCTCATGAAAGACGACACAGGAAGTGAGGATACCCGGCCCGGAGGAAGCCCGGGGTCCCCTTCTGGAGCCAGGCCCAGAAGGAGGACTCGTCGGCGAGCGTCTGGTGGCCGGGCTTGCCACGGAGCCCGGCCGGGCCCAGCCCGAAAAGGCAACGTGGGCAACACCTCCGCTTCTCCGTCCCGCGGGCCCACCACCTACGGGAAACATCGATGGGGTCGGGTGCGCTGCCAGAAGGGTGGCAGTGAAAGCGGAGGGTCTCGACGGACCAGACCCGGGCGGCAGAAGCTGGCTTTGGGGACGTGGAACGTCACCTCTCTGGGGGGGAAGGAGCCGGAGCTTGTGCGGGAGGTGGAGCGGTACCAGTTGGATCTGGTTGGGCTCACCTCTACGCACAGCGTCGGCTCTGGAACCTTACTTCTGGATAGGGGTTGGACTCTATTCTTCTCCGGAGTTGCTCACGGTGTGAGGCGCCGGGCGGGTGTGGGGATACTCACAAGTCCCCGGTTAGGTGCTTCGTTGTTGGAGTTTACCCCAGTGGACGAGAGGGTCGCCTCCCTACGCCTGCGGGTTATGGGGGGGGAAACTCTGACTGTTGTGTGTGCTTATGCACCCAACAGCAGTTCAGAGTATTCGGCCTTCTTGGAGACCCTGGAGAGAGTCCTGTATGGGGCTCCTGAAGGGGACTCCTTAGTCCTGCTGGGAGACCCTGGAGAGAGTCCTGTATGGGGCTCCTGAAGGGGACTCTTTAGTCCTGCTGGGAGATCCTGGAGAGAGTCCTGTATGGGGCTCCTGAAGGGGACTCCTTAGTCCTGCTGGGAGACCCTGGAAAGAGTCCTGTATGGGGCTCCTGAAGGGGACTCCTTAGTCCTGCTGGGAGACCCTGGAGAGAGTCCTGTATGGGGCTCCTGAAGGGGACTCTTTAGTCCTGCTGGGAGACCCTGGAGAGAGTCCTGTATGGGGCTCCTGAAGGGGACTCTTTAGTCCTGCTGGGAGACCCTGGAAAGAGTCCTGTATGGGGCTCCTGAAGGGGACTCCTTAATCCTGCTGGGAGAC
The DNA here is from genome assembly GCA_036324585.1 of Champsocephalus esox. Taxonomy (NCBI): domain Eukaryota; kingdom Metazoa; phylum Chordata; class Actinopteri; order Perciformes; family Channichthyidae; genus Champsocephalus; species Champsocephalus esox. The sequence continues at coordinate 46,123,297 of CM070484.1, forward strand.
TTCAACGCACATGTGGGCAATGATGGAGACACTTGGAGGGGCGTGATTGGGAGGAACGGCCCCCCTGATCTGAACCGGAGTGGTGGTTTGTTACTGGACTTCTGTGCTAGTCATGGATTGGCCATAACAAACACCATGTTCGAACATAAGGATGCTCATAAGTGTACGTGGTACCAGAGCACCCTAGGCAGAAGGTCCATGATCGATTTCGTTATCGTATCATCGGACCTGAGGCCGTATGTTTTGGACACTCGGGTAAAGAGAGGGGCGGAGTTGTCAACTGATCACCATCTGGTGGTGAGTTGGGTCGAGTGGCGGGGGAAGCCTCTGGATAGACCTGGTAAGCCCAAACGTGTAGTTCGGGTGAACTGGGAACGTCTGGAGGAGGCCCAAGTTCAGGAGGCCTTCAACTCACACCTCCGGCGGAGCTTTTCGGGCATTCCTGTGGAGGTTGGGGACATTGAACCAGAGTGGTCGGTGTTCAAAGCCTCTATTGCCGAAGCCGCGGCGGGGAGCTGTGGTCTCAAGGTCCTAGGCGCCTCAAGGGGCGGTAACCCTCGAACCTCCTGGTGGACACCGGTGGTCAGGGAAGCCGTCCGACTGAAGAAGGAAGCCTTCAGGGATGTGTTATCCCGGGGGACTCCCGAGGCAGCTGCAAGGTACCGACAGGCCCGAAGGGCAGCAGCCTCAGCCGTGGCCGAGGCAAAGCAGCGGGTGTGGGAGAAGTTCGGAGAAGACATGGAGAAGGACTTTCGGGCGGCACCAAAGTTGTTCTGGAAAACTGTCCGACACCTCAGGAGGGGGAAGCAGGGGACCATCCAAGCTGTGTACAGTAAGGATGGGACGTTGTTGACCTCAACTGATGGAGTGTTGGGGCGTTGGAAGGAACACTTTGAGGAACTCCTGAACCCGACAACTCCGCCCTCCATGTTAGAGGCAGAGCTGGAGTATGACGGGGGATCAACGCCAATCTCCCGGGGGGAGGTCACTGAGGTCGTTAAACAACTCCACAGTGGCAAGGCCCCGGGGGTGGATGAGATCCGCCCGGAGACGCTGAAGGCTCTGGGTGTTGAGGGACTGTCATGGTTGACACGTCTCATCAACGTTGCGTGGAAGTCGGAAACAGTACCGAAGGAGTGGCAGACCGGGGTGGTGGTCCCCCTTTTTTCAAAAAGGGGGTTCAGAGGGTGTGTGCCAATTACAGAGGCATCACACTACTCCGCCTATTCAGGCCGATTGTCGAACCTCAGATTGAAGAGGAACAATGCGGATTCCGTCCTGGTCGTGGAACGACGGATCAGCTTTTTACTCTCGCAAGGATCCTGGAGGGGGCCTGGGAGCACGCTGATCCGGTCTACATGTGTTTTGTAGACTTGGAGAAGGCGTATGACCGGGTTCCCAGGGAGTTACTGTGGGAGGTGCTGCGGGAGTATGGGGTGAGGGGGTCTCTACTCAGGGCCATCCAATCTCTGTACTCCCAAAGCGAGAGCGGTGTCCGGGTCCTCGGCTGGAAGTCGGACCCATTTCCGGTGAGGGTTGGCTTCCGCCAGGGCTGCGCTTTGTCGCCAATCTTGTTTGTAATATACATGGATCGGATTTCGAGGCGTAGTCGTGGGGGGGGGGTCTGCAGTTCGGTGGACTAAGGACCACTGCTTTTTGCAGATGATGTGGTTCTGATGGCTTCATCGGTCTGCGACCTTCAGCACTCACTGGATCGGTTCACCACCGAGTGTGAATCGGCTGGGATGAGGATCAGCACCTCCAAATCTGAGGCCATGGTTCTCAGCAGGAAACCGATGGACTGTCCACTCCAAGTAGCGAATGAGTCCTTACCCCAAGTGAAGGAGTTCAAGTATCTCGGGGTCTTGTTCTCGAGTGAGGGAACAATGGAGCGTGAGATGGGCCGGAGAGTCGGAGCAGCGGGAGCGGTACTGCAGTCGCTTTACCGCACCGTGTGACGAAGAGGGAGCTGAGCCAGAAGGCAAAGCTCTCTGTCTACCGGGCCGTTCCTACCCTCACCTACGGTCATGAAGGATGGGTCATGACCCAAAGAACGAGATCGCGGATACAAGCGGCCGAGATGGGTTTCCTCCGCCGGGTGGCTGGCGTCTCCCGTAGGGATAAGGTGAGAAGTTCGGTCATCAGGGAGGGACTCGGAGTTGAGCCGCTCCTCCTTCGCGTCGAAAGGAGCCAGTTGAGGTGGTTCGGGCACCTAGTTAGGATGCCACCTGGGCGCCTCCCTAGGGAGGTGTTCCAGGCACGTCCAGCTGGGAGGAGACCGAGGGGTAGACCTAGGACCAGGTGGAGGGACTATATCTCTTCTGGCCTGGGAGCGCCTTGGGACCCCCCAGTCAGAGCTGGTTGATGAGGGGAAAGGAACGTTTGGGGCTCTCTGCTGGAACTGATACCCCGAGACCCGACCACGGATAAGCGGAGAAGATGGATGGATAATCTTTTACTTTTAAAGTAATAAAATATACAAAATAAATAAAATAATAAATGTAAAATATTCTGTAATTAATCAAATGTATATTTTTTTTAAGAATAGAATCATTTTTAAATCTAAAAAAGAACATTTCTTGAGGCAATAAAATCATTGTTATGGTGCTCTTTGATATCCATGTAAAGGCTGCGCACACGGAGCGTCGCCACAGCCAGGGTTCATGACCTCCATCAGGTGAACCCGCTCAACACGAGCCGGACGTAACTCACCCTCAGGACCCATCCACACACACACACACACACACACCATCCCTCCCACCCTCAGGACCCATCCACACACACACACACACACACCATCCCTCCCACCCTCAGGACCCATCCACACACACACACACACACACCATCCCTCCCACCCTCAGGACCCATCCACACACACACACACACACACCATCCCTCCCACCCTCAGGACCCATCAACACACACACACACACACACCATCCCTCCCACCCTCAGGACCCATCAACACACACACACACACACACCATCCCTCCCACCCTCAGGACCCATCAACACACACACACACACACACACACACACACACACACCATCCCTCCCACCCTCAGACCCATCAACACACACACCATCCCTCCCACCCTTAGGACCCATCCACACACACACCATCCCTCCCACCCTCAGGACCCATCCACACACACACACACACCATCCCTCCCACCCTCAGGACCCATCCACACACACACACACACACCATCCTTCCCACCCTCAGGACCCATCCACACACACACCATCCCTCCCTCACATTACTGAGGGCTCTGATCTGTATTTAATAAAGAGCTCTAACTCACAGGACGCCGTCAAGAGGAAGAGCAACGGAGAAAGATATAGCACGAGTTCTGTGGCTCTGATCTTCTTTATAAGATATATGAAGATAACATGACCCGTATACAAGAGGCCTGTGTCCTACGAAGCCGGTTCACCCTCACCTGATGTGTTGGAGTTAGCCGGTCGGCCTAATCCAGAACACACGCGCTCTCGCTAAGCGGTCCGACCACGCGGGTTATCCAGTGGATCGCTCAGCCAGCCGTGTCCTCTCTAGCTAGGTGTTCACATGAGAGGGGCGGGATCTGGAGCATTCGACCAATCACAGACATGGAGAAGCTACTGACAGCGCAGCGTCATACTTCCTGAATGAAAAGTGAACTCTAATATCAGACACTGAAGAAGTTAAACTTTAAACATGACTCAAACACTTGATCAGGATCAGAGCCTCAGAGCTGCAGCTGCAAGGTGAACACAGCTGGAGCAGAGCAAGTGTTGGAATGCGTCCATCAGCAGGTTCATGATGTCACGGCCCGTCTAACACACCGTCTGACTGGGCTTAGTGTACTCTGATCCGGGTACTGATGCTGACTGGACTTAGTGTACTCTGATCCGGGTACTGATGCTGACTGGACTTAGTGTACTCTGATCCGGGTACTGATGCTGACTGGACTCAGTGTGCTCTGATCCGGGTACTGATGCTGACTGGACTTAGTGTACTCTGATCCGGGTACTGATGCTGACTGGACTTAGTGTACTCTGATCCGGGTACTGATGCTGACTGGGCTTAGTGTACTCTGATCCGGGTACTGATGCTGACTGGACTCAGTGTGCTCTGATCCGGGTACTGATGCTGACTGGACTCAGTGTACTCTGATCCGGGTACTGATGCTGACTGGACTTAGTGTACTCTGATCCGGGTACTGATGCTGACTGAACTTAGTGTACTCTGATCCGGGTACTGATGCTGACTGGACTTAGTGTACTCTGATCCGGGTACTGATGCTGACTGGACTTAGTGTAATCTGATCCGGGTACTGATGCTGACTGGACTTAGTGTACTTCGTAGGACCGGAGACCCCGAGTTACCCTGAAGTTAGCCGCTAAGAGAACATCCGGCTTCGTAGTACAGGCCTCTGGTGTCTCCTGACTTAAACAACGTGACGTAAACAACAACGTGGCGTATACAAAATGTCTCCTGACGTAAACAACAACGTGACCTAAACAACAACGTGACGTAAACAACAACGTGGCGTATACAAAATGTCTCCTGACGTAAACAACAATGTGGCGTAAACAACGTGACTTAACAACAACGTGGCGTAAACAACAACGTGGCGTAAACAACAACGTGGCGTAAACAACAACGTGGCGTAAACAACAACGTGGCGTATACAAAATGTCTCCTGACGTAAACAACAATGTGGCGTAAACAACGTGACGTAAACAACGTGACGTAACGTAAACAACGTGACGTAAACAACGTGACGTAAACAACAATGTGGCGTAAACAACAATGTGGCGTAAACAACAATGTGGCGTATACAAAATGTCTCCTGACGTAAACAACAATGTGGCGTAAACAACGTGACTTAACAACAACGTGGCGTAAACAACAACGTGGCGTAAACAACAACGTGGCGTAAACAACAACGTGGCGTAAACAACAACGTGGCGTAAACAACAACGTGGCGTAACAAAATGTCTCCTGACGTAAACAACAATGTGGCGTAAACAACGTGACTAACAACAACGTGGCGTAAACAACAACGTGGCGTAAACAACAACGTGGCGTATACAAAATGTCTCCTGACGTAAACAACAATGTGGCGTAAACAACGTGACGTAAACAACGTGACGTAACGTAAACAACGTGACGTAAACAACGTGACGTAAACAACGTGACGTAAACAACAACGTGGCGTAAACAACGTGACTTAACAACAACGTAGCGTAAACAACGTGACGTAAACAACAACGTGACGTAAACAACGTGGCGTAAACAACAACGTGGCGTAAACAACAACGTGGCGTAAACAACAACGTGGCGTAAACAACAACGTGGCGTAAACAACAACGTGGCGTAAACAAAATGTCTCCTGACGTAAACAACAATGTGACGTAAACAACGTGACGTAAACAACGTGACGTAAACAACGTGACGTAAACAACGTGACGTAAACAACAACGTAACGTAAACAACGTGACGTAAACAACAACGTGACGTAAACAACAACGTGACGTAAACAACAACGTGACGTAAAACAACGTGACGTAAACAATGTGACGTAAACAATCTGACGTAAACAACGTGACGTAAACAACAACGTGGCGTAAACAACAACGTGGCGTAAACAACAACGTGGCGTATACAAAATGTCTCCTGACGTAAACAACAATGTGGCGTAAACAACGTGACTAACAACAACGTGGCGTAAACAACAACGTGGCGTAAACAACAACGTGGCGTAAACAACAACGTGGCGTAAACAACAACGTGGCGTAAACAAAATGTCTCCTGACGTAAACAACAATGTGGCGTAAACAACGTGACGTAAACAACGTGACGTAAACAAACAACGTGGCGTAAACAACGTGACGTAAACAACGTGACGTAAACAACAACGTGGCGTAAACAACGTGACTTAACAACAACGTAGCGTAAACAACGTGACGTAAACAACAACGTACGTAAACAACGTGGCGTAAACAACAACGTGGCGTAAACAACAACGTGGCGTAAACAACAACGTGGCGTAAACAACAACGTGGCGTAAACAAAATGTCTCCTGACGTAAACAACAACGTGACGTAAACAACGTGACGTAAACAACGTGACGTAAACAACGTGACGTAAACAACAACGTACGTAAACAACGTGACGTAAACAACAACGTGACGTAAACAACAACGTGACGTAAACAACAACGTGACGTAAACAACGTGACGTAAACAATGTGACGTAAACAACTGACGTAAACAACGTGACGTAAACAACAACGTGGTGTAAACAAGATGTCTCCTGACCTAAACAACAACGTGACGTAAACAACAACGTGACGTAAACAACAACGTGGCGTTAACAACAACGTGGCGTTAACAACAACGTGAACAAGATGTCTCCTGACCTAAACAACAACGTGACGTAAACAACAACGTGGCGTTAACAACAACGTGGCGTAAACAAAACGTGGCGTACAACAACGTGGCGTAAACAACAACGTGGCGTTAACAACAACGTGGCGTAAACAACAACGTGACGTAAACAACGTGGCGTAAACAAACAACGTGGCGTAAACAACAACGTGAACAAGATGTCCTGACCTAAACAACAACGTGACGTAAACAACAACGTGGCGTAAACAACAACGTGGCGTAAACAACAACGTGGCGTAAACAACAACGTGGCGTAAACAACAACGTGGCGTAAACAACAACGTGGCGTAAACAACAACGTGAACAAGATGTCTCCTGACCTAAACAACAACGTGGCGTAAACAACAACGTGGCGTAAACAACAACGTGGCGTAAACAACAACGTGGCGTAAACAAGATGTCTCCTGACCTAAACAACAACGTGACGTAAACAACAACGTGACGTAAACAACAACGTGACGTAAACAACAACGTGGCGTAAACAACAACGTGACGTAAACAACAATGTGGCGTAAACAACAACGTGGCGTAAACAAAATGTCTCCTGCGTAAACAACAACGTGACGTAAACAACGTGACGTAAACAACGTGACGTAAACAAGATGTCTCCTGACCTAAACAACAACGTGACGTAAACAACAACGTGACGTAAACAACAACGTGACGTAAACAACAACGTGGCGTAAACAACAACGTGACGTAAACAACAACGTGACGTAAACAACGTGACGTAAACAACAATGTGGCGTAACAACAACGTGGCGTAAACAAAATGTCTCCTGGCGTAAACAACAACGTGACGTAAACAACAACGTGACGTAAACAACAACGTGGCGTAAACAATAACATGAACAAGATGTCTCCTGACGTAAACACAACGTGGCGTAAACAACAACGTGAACAAGATGTCTCCTGACGTAAACAACAACGTGGCGTAAACAACAACGTGGCGTAAACAACAACGTGGCGTAAACAACAACGTGACGTAAACAACGTGACGTAAACAACGTGACGTAAACAACGTGACGTAAACAAGATGTCTCCTGACCTAAACAACAACGTGACGTAAACAACGTGACGTAAACAACGTGACGTAAACAACGTGACGTAAACAACGTGACGTAAACAACAACGTGGCGTAAACAACAACGTGACGTAAACAACAACGTGACGTAAACAACAACGTGACTTAAACAACAACGTGGCGTAAACAACGTGGCATATACAAAATGTCTCCTGGCGTAAACAACAACGTGACGTAAACAACGTGACTAACAACAACGTGACGTAAACAACAACGTGACTAAACAACAACGTGACGTAAACAACGTGACGTAAACAACGTGACGTAAAACAACGTGACGTAAACAACGTGACGTAAAACAACGTGACGTAAACAACGTGACGTAAACAACGTGACGTAAACAAGATGTCTCCTGACCTAAACAACAACGTGACGTAAACAACGTGACTTAACAACAACGTGACGTAAACAACGTGACGTAAACAACGTGACGTAAACAACGTGACGTAAACAACGTGGCGTAAACAACGTGACGTAAACAACGTGACGTAAACAACGTGACGTAAACAAATGTCTCCTGACCTAAACAACAACGTGACGTAAACAACGTGACGTAAACAACGTGACGTAAACAACGTGACGTAAACAACGTGACGTAAACAACGTGACGTAAACAACGTGACGTAAACAACGTGACGTAAACAACGTGACGTAAACAACAACGTGGCGTAAACAATAACTGAACAAGATGTCTCCTGACGTAAACAACAACGTGACGTAAACAACAACGTGACGTAAACAACAACGTGACGTAAACAACAACGTGACGTAAACAACACGTGACGTAAACAACAACGTGACGTAAACAACAACGTGACGTAAACAAGATGTCTCCTGACCTAAACAACAACGTGACGTAAACAACGTGACGTAAACAACGTGACGTAAACAACGTGACGTAAAACAACGTGACGTAAACAACGTGACGTAAACAACGTGACGTAAACAACGTGACGTAAACAACGTGACGTAAACAACGTGACGTAAACAACAACGTGGCGTAAACAACAACTGAACAAGATGTCCTGACGTAAACAACAACGTGGCGTAAACAACAACGTGGCGTAAACAACAACGTGGCGTAAACAACAACGTGACGTAAACACAACGTGACGTAAACAACAACGTGGCGTAAACAACAACGTGGCGTAAACAACAACGTGGCGTAAACAACAACGTGGCGTAAACAACAACGTGAACCAGATGTTTCCTGACGTAAACAACAACGTGAACAAGATGTCTCCTGACGTAAACAACAACGTGGCGTAAACACAACGTGGCGTAAACACAACGTGGCGTAAACAACAACGTGGCGTAAACAACAACGTGGCGTAAACAACGTGGCGTAAACACAACGTGGCGTAAACAACGTCGTCCGACGTAAACAACGTGGCGTAAACAACAATGTGAACAAGAAGTCTCCTGATGTAAACAACAACGTGACGTCAGAGCTCCGTAAAAACATCTGTATATCATTTTCATTGCATCTTTAATTGTATTCATCTGTGCTGTTTGTCATTCTTACCCTGTTGCTGTTTAAACTCCTGAAGGTCCATCCTATCTTTTTCCACTGACGCTTGGTGACATTTCAAGAACTTACCTCAACATATGAGATGGGGAATATTCCAATTTTGTCTCCCAGCATGCCCTCTGCCCAGTTGTCGTCCACTCTGCGGATCACCGTCAGGACGTCGTCCTGCAGGGAGACAGAGGAGGAGCAAGGTCATTAAGAATCTGCAGACTAAGAGCTGCTGGAGCTGAGCGAGGAAACACTGAGGTAAGGAGGGGGGGGGCTTCATGAAAGGGGCTTTCAGGAGGAAAACACAGGCTGGATCAGCAAGTCACTGTGTATTGCTCACATAGAGAGGGCGGGGACGGACTCAGAATGTGTTCTTGAGTAAAAGTACTCAGTGCAGCTCGTTTGAATGGCTTTGTATTCTGCAGGGTAGCTTGTGACTCCAGGTGGAACTCAAGCGCCTCACCTTAGAGAAGGAGACCTCAGAGGAAGCGAGTGTGTGAGTTTTACCTCAGCTCCTCACCTTAGAGAAGGAGACCTCAGAGGAAACGAGTGTGTGAGTTTTACCTCAGCGCCTCACCTTAGAGAAGGAGACCTCAGAGGAAACGAGTGTGTGAGTTTTACCTCAGCTCCTCACCTTAGAGAAGGAGACCTCAGAGGAAGCGAGTGTGTGAGTTTTACCTCAGCTCCTCACCTTAGAGAAGGAGACCTCAGAGGAAGCGAGTGTGTGAGTTTTACCTCAGCTCCTCACCTTAGAGAAGGAGACCTCAGAGGAAGCGAGTGTGTGAGTTTTACCTCAGCTCCTCACCTTAGAGAAGGAGACCTCAGAGGAAGCGAGTGTGTGAGTTTTACCTCAGCTCCTCACCTTAGAGAAGGAGACCTCAGAGGAAACGAGTGTGTGAGTTTTACCTCAGCTCCTCACCTTAGAGAAGGAGACCTCAGAGGAAGCGAGTGTGTGAGTTTTACCTCAGCTCCTCACCTTAGAGAAGGAGACCTCAGAGGAAGCGAGTGTGTGAGTTTTACCTCAGCTCCTCACCTTAGAGAAGGAGACCTCAGAGGAAGCGAGTGTGTGAGTTTTACCTCAGCTCCTCACCTTAGAGAAGGAGACCTCAGAGGAAACGAGTGTGTGAGTTTTACCTCAGCTCCTCACCTTAGAGAAGGAGACCTCAGAGGAAGCGAGTGTGTGAGTTTTACCTCAGCTCCTCACCTTAGAGAAGGAGACCTCAGAGGAAGCGAGTGTGTGAGTTTTACCTCAGCTCCTCACCTTAGAGAAGGAGACCTCAGAGGAAGCGAGTGTGTGAGTTTTACCTCAGCTCCTCACCTTAGAGAACGGCAGGCAGTCTTTGTCCGCCTCCTTGTCTTTCAGCTCAAAGTCGTACAGAGCCTTGCACTGAGGGGGGGGCAGCGGCAGCGGCTTGATGACCTGCACAAAGTTAGTGGGAAAGAAGCCGTGCACCCCCCCCATCTCTCCGTGGTACCAGTTCTCGTCCACCTGCCGGCGCAGGATGATGATGTCACCCTTGATGAACTTGAGATCTCCTGGTTCCTTGCCATCGTAGTTGTAGAGTGCCTTAGCACAGGGCAGCTGGGGGACACCCTGGAAGAGAGAGAGAGAGAACATGAGGAACAGAGAGAGAGAACATGAGGAACAGAGAGAGAGAGAACATGAGGAACAGAGAGAGAGAACTTGAGGAACAGAGAGAGAGAGAGAGAGAACATGAGGAACAGAGAGAGAGAGAACATGAGGAACAGAGAGAGAGAACATGAGGAACAGAGAGAGAGAGAACATGAGGAACAGAGAGAGAGAACATGAGGAACAGAGAGAGAGAGAACATGAGGAACAGAGAGAGAGAACAAGAGGAACAGAGAGAGAGAGAACATGAGGAACAGAGAGAGAGAGAGAACATGAGGAACAGAGAGAGAGAACATGAGGAACAGAGAGAGAGAGAACATGAGGAACAGAGAGAGAGAGAACATGAGGAACAGAGAGAGAGAGAACATGAGGAACAGAGAGAGAGAGAACATGAGGAACAGAGAGAGAGAGAACATGAGGAACAGAGAGAGAGAGAACATGAGGAACAGAGAGAGAGAGAACATGAGGAACAGAGAGAGAGAGAACATGAGGAACAGAGAGAGAGAGAACATGAGGAACAGAGAGAGAGAGAACATGAGGAACAGAGAGAGAGAGAACATGAGGAACAGAGAGAGAGAACATGAGGAACAGAGAGAGAGAGAACATGAGGAACAGAGAGAGAGAGAACATGAGGAACAGAGAGAGA
>CM070484.1:46139610-46164610 GCA_036324585.1 Champsocephalus esox
GAAAGTACAGGTATTTGAGTTCAACATGAGAGAAGTAGAAAGTACAGGTATTTGGGTTCAACATGTAAGAAGTAGAAAGTACAGGTATTTGAGTTCAACATGAGAGAAGTAGAAAGTACAGGTATTTGGGTTCAACATGTAAGAAGTAGAAAGTACAGGTATTTGAGTTCAACATGAGAGAAGTAGAAAGTACAGGTATTTGAGTTCAACATGTGAGAAGTAGAAAGTACAGGTATTTGAGTTCAACATGAGAGAAGTAGAAAGTACAGGTATTTGAGTTCAACATGAGAGAAGTAGAAAGTACAGGTATTTGAGTTCAACATGTAAGAAGTTGAAAGTACAGGTATTTGGGTTCAACATGTAAGAAGTAGAAAGTACAGGTATTTGAGTTCAACATGAGAGAAGTAGAAAGTACAGGTATTTGGGTTCAACATGTAAGAAGTAGAAAGTACAGGTATTTGAGTTCAACATGAGAGAAGTAGAAAGTACAGGTATTTGAGTTCAACATGTAAGAAGTTGAAAGTACAGGTATTTGAGTTCAACATGTGAGAAGTAGAAAGTACAGGTATTTGAGTCCAACATGAGAGAAGTAGAAAGTACAGGTATTTGAGTTCAACATGTAAGAAGTTGAAAGTACAGGTATTTGAGTTCAACATGTATGAAGTAGAAAGTACAGGTATTTGGGTTCAACATGTAAGAAGTAGAAAGTACAGGTATTTGAGTTCAACATGTAAGAAGTAGAAAGTACAGGTATTTGAGTTCAACATGAGAGAAGTAGAAAGTACAGGTATTTGGGTTCAACATGTAAGAAGTAGAAGAGACATGGAGAAGAGGGGACACATGTTGATGTAGAAGAGACGTGGAGAAGAGGGGACACATGTTGATGTAGAAGAGACGTGGAGAAGAGGGGACACATGTTGATGTAGAAGAGACATGAAGAAGAGGGGACACATGTTGATGTAGAAGAGACATGGAGAAGAGGGGACACATGTTGATGTAGAAGAGACATGAAGAAGAGGGGACACATGTTGATGTAGAAGAGACGTGGAGAAGAGGGGACACATGTTGATGTAGAAGAGACATGAAGAAGAGGGGACACATGTTGATGTAGAAGAGACATGGAGAAGAGGGGACACATGTTGATGTAGAAGAGACATGAAGAAGAGGGGACACATGTTGATGTAGAAGAGACGTGGAGAAGAGGGGACACATGTTGATGTAGAAGAGACATGAGGAAGAGGGGACACATGTTGATGTAGAAGAGACATGAAGAAGAGGGGACACATGTTGATGTAGAAGAGACATGGAGAAGAGGGGACACATGTTGATGTAGAAGAGACATGAAGAAGAGGGGACACATGTTGATGTGGAAGAGACATGGAGACGAGGAAGGGGTTAAGGCTCTGCAGGCGTGCTAGAGGCTAATGAAGCGTCTCCGGGCTCAGAGGAGAATAAAGTACAGAATGAGGCGTGATGGTGAGCCGGGCTGACATTACCCGCTGCACAGAATCACACAGACGGATCAGAGCTCAGCACCAAACTGGGCCTCTTTTCGTCTCCTGATCCAAATTCAAATGAAAGTAGAACGTGTTCCTGCTGCAGAGGACAGGCTGCAGCGGACAGGACCCTTCAAAGGACCCTTCAAAGGTCTGTAGGACTTTCGTTATGCAGTTATTTAGCACACTGTAAAAGTCAATGCACTCATAACAATGAAATGAAGTCTTGAATGTACAACAACAACAACAACAACAACAACAACAACAACAGGGCTCGCTTATCTTCATGTTATCTTCTACGTTAGGCTATAAAGTGTCAGGAAACACATCTATCTTTCTTAAGGTCCAAATGCTTTGTTTAAAACCAATCTGCTTTTGGAAGACATGTTGGCACGTTGTCGGAGTTCCCATCTCCCCACGGGTTATGTTGCCAGTTAAAAGCTGAAGGCTATTGTTTTTAAACTGAAAAGCAGAAAATCACCATTTTTAAAAGACGCTCAAAACCAGATTTTCTGACTTTATTTTGTGGAAAAACTTAAAAATCCAGAAAGTTGGAATCTTTTCCCAATCTCCATTTTGAACACAGAGGCCACGACTTGACTCTAAAGGTCTACTACAGTAGTTTCTGTTAAACGAGCAGAACGACTTCTACTTTTACTCAAGTACCAGACCCGAGTACTTCTACTGTTACTCAAGTACAAGATCTGAGTACTTCTACTTTTACTCAAGTACAAGACCCGAGTACTTCTACTTTTACTCAAGTACAAGACCTGAGTACTTCTACTTTTACTCAAGTACCAGACCGAGTACTTCTACTTTTACTCAAGTACCAGACCTGAGTACTTCTACTTTTACTCAAGTACCAGACCCGAGTACTTCTACTGTTTACTCAAGTACAAGATCTGAGTACTTCTACTTTTACTCAAGTACAAGACCCGAGTACTTCTACTTTTACTCAAGTACAAGACCTGAGTACTTCTACTTTTACTCAAGTACCAGACCGAGTACTTCTACTTTTACTCAAGTACCAGACCTGAGTACTTCTACTTTTACTCAAGTACCAGACCCGAGTACTTCTACTTTTACTCAAGTACCAGACCTGAGTACTTCTACTTTTACTCAAGTACCAGACCCGAGTACTTCTACTTTACTCAAGTACAAGACCCGAGTACTTCTACTTTTACTCAAGTACAAGACCCGAGTACTTCTACTTTTACTCAAGTACAAGACCTGAGTACTTCTACTTTTACTCAAGTACCAGACCCGAGTACTTCTACTTTTACTCAAGTACCAGACCTGAGTACTTCTACTTTTACTCAAGTACCAGACCTGAGTACTTCTACTTTACTCAAGTACAAGATCTGAGTACTTCTACTTTTACTCAAGTACAAGATCTGAGTACTTCTACTTTTACTCAAGTACCAGACCTGAGTACTTCTACTTTTACTCAAGTACCAGACCTGAGTACTTCTACTTTTACTCAAGTACAAGACCTGAGTACTTCTACTTTTACTCAAGTACAAGACCTGAGTACTTCTACTTTTACTCAAGTACCAGACCTGAGTACTTCTACTTTTACTCAAGTACCAGACCTGAGTACTTCTACTTTTACTCAAGTACAAGACCGAGTACTTCTACTTTTACTCAAGTACCAGATCTGAGTACTTCTACTTTTACTCAAGTACAAGACCTGAGTACTTCTACTTTTACTCAAGTACCAGACCTGAGTACTTCTACTTTTACTCAAGTACCAGACCTGAGTACTTCTACTTTTACTCAAGTACAAGACCTGAGTACTTCTACTTTTACTCAAGTACAAGACCTGAGTACTTCTACTTTTACTCAAGTACCAGACCTGAGTACTTCTACTTTTACTCAAGTACCAGACCTGAGTACTTCTACTTTTACTCAAGTACAAGACCTGAGTACTTCTACTTTTACTCAAGTACAAGACCTGAGTACTTCTACTTTTACTCAAGTACAAGACCTGAGTACTTCTACTTTTACTCAAGTACAAGACCTGAGTACTTCTACTTTTACTCAAGTACCAGACCTGAGTACTTCTACTTTTACTCAAGTACAAGACCTGAGTACTTCTACTTTTACTCAAGTACAAGACCTGAGTACTTCTACTTTTACTCAAGTACAAGACCTGAGTACTTCTACTTTTACTCAAGTACAAGACCCTGAGTACTTCTACTTTTACTCAAGTACCAGACCTGAGTACTTCTACTTTACTCAAGTACAAGACCTGAGTACTTCTACTTTTACTCAAGTACAAGACCTGAGTACTTCTACTTTTACTCAAGTACAAGACCTGAGTACTTCTACTTTTACTCAAGTACAAGACCTGAGTACTTCTACTTTTACTCAAGTACAAGATCTGAGTACTTCTACTGTTACTCAAGTACAAGATCTGAGTACTTCTACTTTTACTCAAGTACCAGACCTGAGTACTTCTACTTTTACTCAAGTACCAGACCTGAGTACTTCTACTTTTACTCAAGTACCAGACCTGAGTACTTCTACTTTTACTCAAGTACCAGACCTGAGTACTTCTACTTTTACTCAAGTACAAGATCTGAGTACTTCTACTTTTACTCAAGTACAAGATCTGAGTACTTCTACTTTTACTCAAGTACAAGATCTGAGTACTTCTACTGTTACTCAAGTACAAGATCTGAGTACTTCTACTTTTACTCAAGTACAAGATCTGAGTACTTCTACTTTTACTCAAGTACAAGATCTGAGTACTTCTACTTTTACTCAAGTACAAGATCTGAGTACTTCTACTTTTACTCAAGTACAAGATCTGAGTACTTCTACTGTTTACTCAAGTACAAGATCTGAGTACTTCTACTTTTACTCAAGTACAAGATCTGAGTACTTCTACTTTTACTCAAGTACAAGACCTGAGTACTTCTACTTTTACTCAAGTACAAGACCTGAGTACTTCTACTTTTACTCAAGTACCAGACCTGAGTACTTCTACTTTTACTCAAGTACCAGACCTGAGTACTTCTACTTTTACTCAAGTACAAGACCTGAGTACTTCTACTTTTACTCAAGTACCAGACCCTGAGTACTTCTACTTTTACTCAAGTACAAGACCTGAGTACTTCTACTTTTACTCAAGTACCAGACCGAGTACTTCTACTTTTACTCAAGTACCAGACCTGAGTACTTCTACTTTTACTCAAGTACAAGACCGAGTACTTCTACTTTTACTCAAGTACAAGACCTGAGTACTTCTACTTTTACTCAAGTACCAGACCTGAGTACTTCTACTTTTACTCAAGTACCAGACCTGAGTACTTCTACTTTTACTCAAGTACAAGACCCTGAGTACTTCTACTTTTACTCAAGTACCAGACCTGAGTACTTCTACTTTTACTCAAGTACAAGACCGAGTACTTCTACTTTTACTCAAGTACAAGACCTGAGTACTTCTACTTTTACTCAAGTACCAGACCTGAGTACTTCTACTTTTACTCAAGTACAAGACCCGAGTACTTCTACTTTTACTCAAGTACAAGACCTGAGTACTTCTACTTTTACTCAAGTACAAGACCTGAGTACTTCTACTTTTACTCAAGTACAAGACCCTGAGTACTTCTACTTTTACTCAAGTACCAGACCTGAGTACTTCTACTTTACTCAAGTACCAGACCTGAGTACTTCTACTTTTACTCAAGTACAAGACCTGAGTACTTCTACTTTTACTCAAGTACAAGACCTGAGTACTTCTACTTTTACTCAAGTACAAGACCTGAGTACTTCTACTTTTACTCAAGTACAAGATCTGAGTACTTCTACTTTTACTCAAGTACAAGATCTGAGTACTTCTACTTTTACTCAAGTACCAGACCTGAGTACTTCTACTTTTACTCAAGTACAGACCTGAGTACTTCTACTTTTACTCAAGTACCAGACCTGAGTACTTCTACTTTTACTCAAGTACCAGACCTGAGTACTTCTACTTTTACTCAAGTACAAGATCTGAGTACTTGTACTTTTACTCAAGTACAAGATCTGAGTACTTGTACTTTTACTCAAGTACAAGATCTGAGTACTTCTACTGTTACTCAAGTACATGATCTGAGTACTTCTACTTTTACTCAAGTACAAGATCTGAGTACTTGTACTTTTACTCAAGTACAAGATCTGAGTACTTGTACTTTTACTCAAGTACAAGATCTGAGTACTTGTACTTTTACTCAAGTACAAGATCTGAGTACTTCTACTTTTACTCAAGTACAAGATCTGAGTACTTCTACTGTTACTCAAGTACAAGTTCTGAGTACTTCTACTGTTACTCAAGTACAAGACCTGAGTACTTCTACTTTTACTCAAGAACAAGACCCGAGTACTTCTACTTTTACTCAAGTACAAGACCTGAGTACTTCTACTTTTACTCAAGTACAAGACCTGAGTACTTCTACTGTTACTCAAGTACAAGACCTGAGTACTTCTACTGTTACTCAAGTAAGTACAAGACCTGAGTACTTCTACTGTTACTCAGGAACAACACCTGAGTACTTCTACTTGGTGAAGTACACAGTAACTTCACTAAGCCTCAGCTGCTCCCTCTCTGCCTCAGAGGAGTCAGCAGGTAGATCTCCATGTTCCACTTGGCTTAACATAGAGAGGGAGAGGGGGGATACAGGGGCCTGTGTGTGTGTGTGTGTGTGTGTGTGTGTGTGTGTGTGTGTGTGTTAATATCCGGTGTGCAGCCATGGAGACGGAGCTGTTGTGTCTGCCCCCCCCTGCTGTAGACGCGGGGCTGTTCTTGAACAGGAATGTACAGCAGAGAGTAAAAGCTGCAGTAACGTGTTTATATCTCGACGGTCACAGAGCGTGTTGAGAGAGAATGCATCATGTCCTCTGGAGAAGCTCCTCAGCGGCTCTCTGGACATCTCACTTTTAGATTTAATGTCATTTCATATTCCATTCGCTGCACTCTCCATGCAGACACCGTCCTGCTTCAACAGCGCCTCGACATGTTGCACCATCACCACGGCCCTCTGGATACTCTCTACTTCTTAATGCCGTTTACAATCCTAGTATTGTTTATTTCCACACATTGGGACAATAAAGTGCCTCTGATCCGAGCACACACACACGTCACCAAAAGGCAGCGCTCGTGTCGTCTGGTTTGAAAGTGCTCGGCCCGATGGAAGCTGCTGGTGTGGTGCTCTGTCCGTCAGGCGAGTCGTCACCTCTCATTGGGCGACGGTGACGGTTGACGCGGCTCACCCGCTCTATTTACTCTCTGTGACGTCTGAATGAAGTGTTTTAACGAGGTGTCTCCGTCTGACACACACACACACACACACACACACACACACACACACACACACACACACACACACACACACACACACACACCACACACACACACACACACACACACACACACACACACACACACACACACACACACACACACACACACACACACACACACACACACACACACACACACACACACACACCACACACACACACACACACACACACACACACACACACACACACACACACACGGCTGGGCGGATTGCAAACCACGCCTCGTAAAACGTTTTGTGAAGCCGCCATTTTATTTGCTCGCATTAGCATTATTAGCATTAGCCCAGCGCACCAAACAAAATAAAACATGGGAACGGTGGAGATGAGGAGGTGTCGGCGCTTCTGGTGATTTGCCCCGGACTTCGGGGGGCGATTTACTGCCATAGTCCGGGCGGCAATAAACCCAAAGCAGCAGAAGAAGAAGTGACGCCAGCGGCTTCATTAGCCTAATCCTCCCTCGGGGACTTATCCCGGTGTGAACGCGATCTGCTAGGACCGTTGCAGGACTAAAGAGTTTGCGGGGACTAAGCACGGCAAAGTACTCGGGGTGAAAGTGCTCAGATCATTCTCTCTCATAGAAGTTTCCTAAATATAAACCACGATGAAAGAAGCGCAGGCTGTTAACAGCGATAACATTCATCCGTTTGCAACTTATATCAATATTCCAATTACTAAGAAGTATATAGACTATTTATATTCTATTTCATTTACTTGCACTATTTGATCAGTTGGAGGAGCCTCAGATGTGCATTGTCATACCTACCCTGTAGCTACCCTCCAGAGCCACGCACACCCCCCAGAGCCACACGCACCCCACTGACACCCCCCAGAGCCACACGCACCCCACTGACACCCCCCAGAGCCACACGCACCCCACTGACACCCCCCAGAGCCACACGCACCCCACTGACACCCCCCAGAGCCACACGCACCCCACTGACACCCCCCAGAGCCACACGCACCCCACTGACACCCCCCAGAGCCACACGCACCCCACTGACACCCCCCAGAGCCACACGCACCCCACTGACACCCCCCAGAGACACACGCACCCCACTGACACCCCCCAGAGCCACACGCACCCCACTGACACCCCCCAGAGCCACGCCACACGCACCCCACTGACACCCCCCAGAGCCACACGCACCCCACTGACACCCCCCAGAGCCACACGCACCCCACTGACACCCCCCAGAGCCACACGCACCCCACTGACACCCCCCAGAGCCACACACACCCCACTGACACCCCCCAGAGCCACACACACCTGAACACCTGGCTCTCACTGAGGCTCAGAGCTGCAGGGATTCATCCACTCCTGGGGAATTATTACATTCATCTTTTGATATTCCAAGAGAAATTATCTGGTTCCAGCTTCTTAAAACATCGTCTCTGTATGGTTTCCTTCCAACAGGACTCCTACAGCGTACGGCAAGTCAGACGTAAGTATTCACAGACGTTTAAATGCTATTGTGTATTTACTATCCGAATCATGTAGAGTTAAGGCGAGACACATCTTGGTAAATGACTTAAAAACCATTCATTATTGAGGTTTCACAATGCAACTTCGATGCTAAATGATTAATAAAACCCGTCGTTATTTTTGAAAAGACTCAAAGATATTGTTTTATCCTTTATGGACATATTGAGACATCCATGGGAACCTTTCCTGACACTTTGTTGGCCAATACCTCAAGCAATATCTAGATTTCCCCTAAAACCATGACCTCGGGTTCAGACCTACCAGCTCAACCAGTATCAAGTCCTACATGAGCCTCGTTCATTCAACACGATGTATGTTCCGGTAACTGCTAGAATCCACTTCAAGACCCTGGTGCTTGCGTACCGTGCTGCGAATGGATCTGGCCCTTCCTACATCCA
This sequence comes from Champsocephalus esox, assembly GCA_036324585.1. Classification (NCBI taxonomy): domain Eukaryota; kingdom Metazoa; phylum Chordata; class Actinopteri; order Perciformes; family Channichthyidae; genus Champsocephalus; species Champsocephalus esox. The sequence goes on from CM070484.1 coordinate 46,148,337, forward strand.
GGACACGGTTAAACCGTGCACCCCAGCACGTGCACTCCGCTCTGCATCAGCCAGACGGCTCGCTGCACCCTCGCTGCGAGGGGGACCCAAGTTCCCATCAGCAGGAAACACGTGGGTTTGCTGTCCTGGCTCCAAGATGGTGGAATGAGCTCCATTGACATCAGGACAGCAGAAAGCTCACACACCTTCCAGACTGAAGCTCATCTCTCTCGACTCCACCTCGAGGATAGAACTACTAACAAAGCACTTATATACTAACAAAGCACTTATATACTAACAAAGCTCTTATATACTAACAAAGCACTTATATACTAACAAAGCACTTATATACTAACAAAGCACTTATATACTAACAAAGCTCTTATATACTAACAAAGCACTTATATACTAACAAAGCACTTATATACTAACAAAGCACTTATATACTAACAAAGCACTTATATACTAACAAAGCTTTTATATACTAACAAAGGACTTATATACTAACAAGGGGCTGGCTCCTCTAAAGCCAGCTGAGCAGCACTTGAAATGTTTGGCTCTATGAAACCTGATGTACTTTATGATTCTGTTTTCTTCAAGGTTGTGTCTTGTTGGTCGAACGCACTTATTGTAAGTCGCTTTGGATAAAAGCGTCAGCTAAATGCAATGTAACGTAATGTATGTATTAATGACATATCTTTAAAGCTGCTCCAAAAGTGATGCAAACGCCACCATGTTCTAGACAGTGTGTAAACCAGCTGATCAACAATCACACCACGTCATAAACCTGTTCTTTAACTGCTCTGTCAGGAGTTCAAGGGTCGCAGACAGAGACCTTTAAACTCTTTAAAGGACTCTATAAAGTGGACACACTACATACTGACATACACCTGAACATCAGCAGGAGAGGACTCTTTAAAGTAGAGACACTACATACTGATATACACCTGAACATCAGCAGGAGAGGACTCTTTAAAGTAGAGACACTACATACTGATATACACCTGAACATCAGCAGGAGAGGACTCTTTAAAGTAGAGACACTACATACTGATATACACCTGAACATCAGCAGGAGAGGACTCTTTAAAGTAGAGACACTACATACTGATATACACCTGAACATCAGCAGGAGAGGACTCTTTAAAGTTGAGACACTACATGCTGATATACACCTGAACATCAGCAGGAGAGGACTCTTTAAAGTTGAGACACTACATACTGATATACACCTGAACATCAGCAGGAGAGGACTCTTTAAAGTAGAGACACTACATGCTGACATACACCTGAACATCAGCAGGAGAGGACTCTTTAAAGTTGAGACACTACATACTGATATACACCTGAACATCAGCAGGAGAGGACTCTTTAAAGTAGAGACACTACATGCTGACATACACCTGAACATCAGCAGGAGAGGACTCTTTAAAGTTGAGACACTACATACTGATATACACCTGAACATCAGCAGGAGAGGACTCTTTAAAGTAGAGACGCTACATACTGATATACACCTGAACATCAGCAGGAGAGGACTCTTTAAAGTTGAGACACTACATACTGATATACACCTGAACATCAGCAGGAGAGGACTCTTTAAAGTGGAGACACTACATACTGATATACACCTGAACATCAGCAGGAGAGGACTCTTTAAAGTTGAGACACTAGGGGTGTAACGGTACTCGTGTGTACCGAACGAATATAACGTTAAACGTAAACAAATTGAGAACATGAACAACTTCTTGGAAGTAATCTCAGGTGCTGCGTCGCAGCATTCAGAGTAATTTGCTCCCATTGGGTTCAACGCGTCATCGAGCGACCAAGTCATTTCATTGGACGAGAGGCATACTATGAGAGCTGGTCAGAGGGATGCGTTCAAATGTAGTCAGTAATTTGAGGAACTATCGAAATGGCGAACGCAGATAAAGTTGAGCTGAAAATCCTCCAGCATCATTGAAGTCTCCGGTTTGGGAACATTTTGGTTTCGCAGTTACGAACAAGGCTGACGGACAAAGACAGGTGGACCGAACCAAAGCTGATGGTCGGCATTGTTCAACTAACATTGGTTACGCGGCTGGCGATACATCAAACTGCACACTCATTTGAAAAGGCATCACCCGAACGTGAATATCACCGGTACCAAAAGACTGAAGTGCAAACCCAACTCCCGCTAGCATGTAGCCTCCACCGCTCGCAGAGAGTTCAGACCGAGCCAGAGCTATGACCAACACCAAGTATCCTCGTGTTGCCATGGTAGCAAAGCGCTACCTGGCTGTGTCTGCTGCCTCTGTCCCTAGAGGGTGCTCTCCACAGCAGGAGACATCAGTGCCAGCAGATCTGCCCTTTCTGCAGCCATGAGGACGAGTTCATCTTTCTCTAAAACAACATGGCTGCTTAGGAACGAGTACAGTTCAAATACAGATTATTTCAGTTCATCGAAATGCTGCACCTTAATGTTTATTTTATTGTATTTATTTGAGTGAATACATTATTCACAGTTTAATAATAATTTAAAAAAACCAAAATATAGTTTATGTTTTGTGATAATTGTTTCTGCTGTACCGAAAACGTACCGAACCGTGACCTAAAAACCGAGGTACGTACCGAACCGAAATGTTTGTGAACCGTTACACCGCTAAGAGACACTACATACTGATATACACCTGAGGACTCATTAAAGTAGAGACACTACATACTGATACACACCTGAGGACTCTTTAAAGTAGAGACGCTACATACTGATACACACCTGAGGACTCTTTAAAGTAGAGACGCTACATACTGATAAACACCTGAGGACTCTTTAAAGTAGAGACACCACACTGATACACACCCTCACACCAACAGGTGCTTGTTGGACAGTTGTTGCTCATTCACAGGTCTCTGCCACCAACAGTGGAGCGTTGACGCGTGACGGGAGGATTCCTGCCATCTTGACTGCATTACTCTAAATTGATTCCTAATGGGTTTTTTAATGAGCACGGAAGGTCTGAGATCAGAGGGTCTAAGGACAGAGGGTCTAAGGACAGAGGGTCTGAGGACAGAGAGTCTAAGGACAGAGGGTCTGAGGACAGAGGGTCTGAGGACAGAGGGTCTGAGGACAGAGGGTCTGAGGACAGAGGGTCTAAGGACAGAGGGTCTAAGGACAGAGGGTCTGAGATCAGAGGGTCTGAGGACAGAGGGTCTGAGGACAGAGGGTCTGAGGACAGAGGGTCTGAGGACAGAGGGTCTAAGGTCAGAGGGTCAGAGGGTCTGAGGACAGAGGTTCTGAGGACAGAGGGTCTAAGGACAGAGGGTCTGAGGACAGAGGGTCTGAGGACAGAGGGTCTGAGGACAGAGGGTCTGAGGACAGAGGGTCTGAGTGGTGTTGTCCGGGTGCTGCGGGACCGCCTGCCAGAACACAGGCCGCATCCTGAACATCTCCCTTTAATAAGATTCACCGTCACCGACACACACATCGCCCCCAGAGAGGCCCCTGTGTGCCGTTACCATGGGAACCAGAGAGGAAGACAAATGAGCTGTTCATATGACCAATGGAAAAGCATTACGCCTGTTCACGTAAAACATTTGATTACACCGTTTAATAACTTACATTTCCTCCTTTTCCAACTGCTACGGTGTGACACGAAGTATCGTACAGTAAGAAGAGATGAAACACGGTTGTCACGGTGATAACTATTCAGATGGATAGCCAGATGACGAACAGATGAATGGTAGTGGAGGCTCTTTCTCTGCTGCCTGTGCTGCAGCTCCTCTTTTCACCCTCTGTCTGAAACCAGAGCCCAGTCTGCTCCGATTGGTTCGCTGTAGCTCTGTTCTGATTGGTCATTGGAGGCGTGTGGCGCAGTGGATAGAGAGTAGGTGTTCGGATCAGTGGACGGGTTCAAACCCCGCTGCAGTCAGCATGTCGTCGTGCCCCTGAGACGCTTCACCCCAAAGTGCTCCTGTGGGGTCGCCCTCAGTGCTGAGTGTGTGAGTCGCTTTGGATAAAAGCGTCTAACAAGTGACATGTGATGTAATGTCAACCAGCTTAGAGATGTCCCGCCCCCTTAGCTTATCATGTGTAGCGCTAGCCAATAGGAGCGCGAGTGGTCTACAGTGATGTCTTTATGCTCTGGAAGTAAACAAATGGGTCCAATTTGGTGACTTTTTACCATTTACATGCACTAAATGTATAAAAGGCAGTTCAGGGGAGGGGTAACCACAACAAAAGGAATAGCCTTTTACTGGATCTTTAAAACCCATTCGACTCTGCAGCAATTTGAGTTGTGTTTACTCAAATGAAAAGTGCGCAGAATAGGGCCTCTTTAAATATTCTGCCGCTGAGCAGACCTGAGATCTGTGTGTGTGCGTGTGTGTGTGTGTGAGTGTATGCCTGTGTGTGTCTGTGTGTGCGTGCACGTGCGTCTGAGTGTGTGTCTGTGTCTGTGTGTGTGTGTCTGTGAGCGTGAGTGTGTGTGTGTGCGTGCGTGCGTGCGTGCGTGTGTGTATGCCGGTGTGTGTGTGTGTGTGTGCAGAAACCAGTACAGGTGAGGCGTCCTCTCTCTTTGATCTCTCCCTGCTCCTCTCGTTGCTGATACTCGGCTTCACCTCTGAAATGTGAGCGCAGCTTTAAAGCCGGCTGTGTGAACTGGCACGGAGTTAAAGAGTCCCGTTGCTTCAGTTCCAGACGGAGGGGTCAGAGGCCCACCCAGACCCCCCTCGTGTGAGGCCAGGTAGAGAGCCTATAGAGGGCTATAGGCGGGACTCTGATCATCATAGGTTCTTTGGACAGAAGTTCAAACACGTCTTCACCGACGGAACATGTTTGAATGATTTTGGGGGATATGAACGAGTCTGAGCTTTCCAGGATCTTAAATGCAGAGAGAGGCCACATCCGTACGCTCTGTGGGCTGATTGGATTGATTGTGGGTCCATTTGGAAGACTTGGGGCACTCTGGATCATTAGCCGCGTTCACACTGCGGTACTTTCCCCACAAAGGTTCATGCGAACTTAGTTCTTGATCGCGTTCACACCAAAAAGAGCCGGGACTAAAGTAGTTCATGCGAACCTTTTTACCCGCTCGAAAGTCCCTGCTGGGAGCATGCGAGAGCATGCTAGAGAGCATGCTAGAGAGCATGGACTTTGGAGCGGCTCTTTAGTGAGAAAAGAGCTATATTCCTGATTGGCTGGCGGATTGCAAACCACGCCCCGTAACACTCCCAAAGAGTTTTGTGAAGCCGCCATTTTATTATCCTCGCATTAGCATTATTAGCATTAGCATTATTAGCATTAGCATTAGCATCAGCCCAGCGCAGAAACGCAGAGAGACTAACTTATGGCAACACAAATAAAACGTGGGAGCGGTGGAGATGAGGAGGTGTCGGCGTTCTGGAGATTCACTCGGAAGGCTTCAGTAGCAGCTGCTGGGAGTCCCAGCAGCTGCTACTGAAGCCTTCCCCAACTCCGGGGACTTCCGGCCTGGGACTCCGGGCGGCAGTATACGCCGTGAAGTGGGTTGCGGCCTGCCAGTAAACCCAAAGCAGAAGAAGAAGAAGTGACGTCAGCGGCTTCATTTGCCTAATCCACCCTCAGGGACTTTTTCCCGGTGTGAGTGAGTTCTGATGAACCTTTGTGGGGAAAGTCCCGCCGTGTGAACGCGGCTCATGGGATTGGACAGATTGCTAAACATTACTTGACCACAGTCGAGGTAATGAGCGGCATCGTGTGCTCTCCGTGTCCAGTCAACACTCCTACCCAGGTGGTCAGAATCAGCCCCGTGTCTTTCTCCACATCTGTCCCATCAAAACGGGGTTAGCGCCACAGTTAGCAACTAAAGCTAAGGCTACGTTCACCCTTTCCCACGAGTCCCTGCTCCTTCCTGGTCACTAATCTGCAGCTTTATGCGCGCACTCCACTCACACGTTAACATCACGTCTGTCAAGCCCCGCCCACTACAGGGTCATGTGTCCAGACCAGTAAGAAACCAGTATCACCAGCACAGCCCTGCCAGCAACTCATTACACTACCGTTGTTGCTATGGCGCCTTACCGATATGTATCTGCTTCATATTTAAGTGGTGCCAATTCTTCATTTAATATAAGTGGAAGCCGATGCGTGTCTCCTTGCATGTAAGGAAGGCCAGTCTGTTGTACATCGTGCGGTGATGTGCACGGTATCGACTGTAGTCTGCGTTCAGTGGAGCAAGGTCTGATTTACGTGCATTGACGACATCCCAGAGAGAAGTGAGCTGGAACACCACGGTGATCAGAGGAAACCTCGGCAGTTTCCATGCGAGGGTTCATCCGCGCTCGGGCCGCACGATTTTGGGAACAAATCTAATTGCGATCTTTCTGACAGATATTGCGATTGCGATATTTGTTTTAAGCGACCCAACGGAAGTTTATGTGGCTAGGAAGGTCGCATCAACGCGCTCCCGTCTCCAGCGCCCCGCAGCCCGAGCTACGAGTGAAAGAACTAAAGTTACATGAAACGTGCGTTGCTTTAAAGTCGAGCTTCAGTCTGAGATTCTCCCTGTGATCGAAACACGTGATGGAGCGTCTCGAACCTGACTCAGACCATCTGAAGCTCCGTTGGAAGCCGTCTGGAAAGGACAGGCACTTTCAGAGATACTTGGCGGGTGATTGGATCAATCTGTCTATCACCTTCTATCAGGGGCCACTTCTGATTGGTTAACAACGGCTGGTGCATGTGGAGCACAGCACCTCTGATTGGTGTGGAGGTCTGACTCACGAGAAGAAGAACAAAGAAAATGGCAGGCTTTGCGATTTGATAATTACATCATTTAAAATCGCGATTTCGATTTAAAATCGATTAATCGTTCAGCCCTACTCTGCGCTCCAGACCGGGTGGTGGAGCAGCGAGGACAAACAGCCCGACGCGTCTCTGGGGGAAGCTTCAGTGCTGCCGTGCCTCTGCAGAGTGCGGTGGAGCAGATCAATGTTCCCGCGCTGCGGCCGAGTGTCGCTCCGTGTCCACCCAGACTCCGCTTCTGGTCCCGCGCTCATTCGGCTCTGACTCACGGGTTCCGAGGCTGGCTCCGAGTCCCTCCGTTTCACACACGGGGATTATTATCACTACCAGCCGCTTCCTGGATGAGTCAGTGACTTGTTCGGGTTATAAGCGGTCGGGGAATGCTCCCTTTTGAATAAAGGTCAAAAGCACGACTTTACCAGAGGTGTGCTCAGATGGAAGAAATCACTTGAAAAAGGATCGCCGTTGTAGAACAATCTAAACGAGCTGTATAAAACGATATGCATGCACTGGTATGGAAGAAGGGTCTCTGCACATGTGTTCAGTGCAGGTGTGAGGTTCTTCAAGGCTGCGTCTCCTACAGAGGGAAGCAGCAACACGACCACCGCTGCCAAAGATTTAGAAATACTGGACAGTTTACGCTGGCGTCGAGTCATTTAGGACGCACGAGTTACCCTGTATATTCAAACTGTCCCTCTGGCATCAAACCAGCATACGAGTGCACTGCAGAGGAGACTCACGCGAGCGGCTCTGCCTTCAGCTGATGTGGTGTCGCTGCCTCTACGTCCCGCTGGGGAACCCGTTCAGAGCTCTCGCACGGAACCAGACCCCAGCTGGCTGAGCCTGAGATCAGAGACACTTCCATTACAGTGTATTTAATCACCTGGATTAGCACTGAGAGCTACGAGCTGAATACTACAGTCCAGGGGCAGACTGTGGGGGGAGTGGCCCGGGGATTAATTGACAGACAGGCCCACTCAATGCGCGGCATGTATCGGCCGGCCGGCGACGAAAGTATGTTACTTAACAAAAAAACCTGCATTTTATGTTATTTTGGACAATTATTCATATAGTAATCACATCACCTGAGCAGCCCTTGAGTCGCCTAGAGCAAAATAGTTACAGCATATATTTAGTGATTTTAATGTTAACAGATCTTTGATGCAATAACATTTTGACCCAATTTGCCTGACTTGACACATGGAATAAAACATGGGCGACGTACGAAGCATCCTCACTGTGGCTGAGACAATTTAACAGGGGGTGTGGGCAGGTGATGGACCTCACCTCCTCTAGGGGGGTCCGGGGGCAAGCTCCCCCGGGAAGATTTTTTTTTAAATGTCGAAGTTAAATGCATCAATCTGGTGCATTTTGAGAGCAAAGGGACGAAATCTATGGCAGTCAGTCGGGGCTTGGACTGTGAGCCGTAGGGTCGCCGGTTCAAGTCCCCGACCAGACCTATTTGGAGTGTGGACTTCTACTTGGAGAGGTCCCAGTTCACCTCCTGCCCTGCCGTGGTGCCCTTGAGCAAGAAACCAGACAAGGCTGTGCCTTTAGTAATGAATATTACATGTTGAGAGGAAATCTTTCCACCAATAATTCACAATAAGTAATCCAAAATGTATTCACTTCAGGTTTACCAAAGTCACTGTAATCAGATTACTCGTTTTTCAAATGTAACACGAGCTGAATACAGTTACTTGATTTTTGTATTCTGATTACGTAACGCCGTTACATGTATTCCGTTACAACCCAACCCTGGCCACACCCCACTGGGCTGGGCCGGAACTCTTACAAATGTGGGCCGGTAGGATTTAGGTAAGCCCTCCGGCCCACACACAGCACCAACCCACCGGGGAAACTCCCGGTATTCCCGATGGCCAGTCCGCCCCTGCTACAGTCTGAGTACTACAGTCTGAATACTACAGTCTGAATACCACGAGCTGTATACTACAGTCTGAATACTACCGTCTGAATACTACGAGCTGAATACTACAGTCTGAATACTACGAGCTGAATACTACAGTCTGAATACTACGAGCTGAATACTACGAGCTGAATACTACGAGCTGAATACTACGAGCTGAATACTACAGTCTGAATACTACGAGCTGAATACTACAGTCTGAATACTACAGTCTGAGTACTACGAGCTGAATACTACAGTCTGAGTACTACGAGCTGAATACTACGAGCTGAATACTACGAGCTGAATACTACGAGCTGAATACTACGAGCTGAATACTACGAGCTGAATACTACGAGCTGAATACTACGAGCTGAGTACTACGAGCTGAGTACTACGAGCTGAATACTACGAGCTGAATACTACGAGCGGAATACTACAGTCTGAATACTACGGTCTGAGTACTACAGTCTGAGTACTACGAGCTGAGTACTACGAGCTGAATACTACGAGCTGAATACTACGAGCGGAATACTACGATCTGAGTACTACAGTCTGAGTACTACAGTCTGAGTACTACGAGCTGAATACTACAGTCTGAATACTACGGTCTGAATACTACGGTCTGAATACTACAGTCTGAGTACTACGAGCTGAATACTACAGTCTGAGTACTACGAGCTGAGTACTACAAGCTGAGTACTACGAGCTGCCTCTCTTTCCTGCGAGCGGCTGAAAGCCTGCAGTGATGAGAGGAAGCTCTTAGTACTCAGATCGTCCGTCTGACTTTTGTTCCCAAAGTCTTTCAGGAGGAGCCACCTGCTCCCCGAATGATCCAGAGAGAGAGAGAAACCATCTACCTCCTGATGTACTATATACACATTATATATCATCTCCCTCCTGATATACTATATACACATTATATATCATCTTCCTCCTGATATACTATATACACATATATCATCTACCTCCTGATATACTACATATACATTATATATCATCTACCTCCTGATATACTATATACACATATATCATCTACCTCCTGATATACTATATATACACATATATCATCTACCTCCTGATAGACTATATACACATTATATATCATCTACCTCCTGATATACTATATACACATTATATATCATCTACCTCCTGATATACTATATACACATTATATCATCTACCTCCTGATATACTATATACACATTATATATCATCTACCTCCTGATATACATTATATATCATCTACCTCCTGATATACTATATACACATTATATCATCTACCTCCTGATATACTATATATACATTATATATCATCTACCTCTTGATATACTATATACACATTATAAATCATCTACCTCCTGATATACTATATACACATATCATCTACCTCCTGATATACTATATATACATTATATATCATCTACCTCTTGATATACTATATACACATTATAAATCATCTACCTCCTGATATACTATATACACATATCATCTACCTCCTGATATACTATATATACACATTATATATCATCTACCTCCTGATATACTATATACACATTATAAATCATCTACCTCCTGATATACTATATACACATATCATCTACCTCCTGATATACTATATATACACATTATATATCATCTACCTCCTGATATACTATATACACATTATAAATCATCTACCTCCTGATATACTATATACACATTATATATCATCTACCTCCTGATATACTATATACACATTATATATCATCTACCTCCTGCTGAATCTAAAATATCTGCTCTGGTGTCTCCACGCTATCTGACAGAGGGGGAGAAGTACTCTGGTCTTTAGTTAAAGTAGAAGTACTCATATCTTTAAGTAGAAGTACTCACCTTTAGTTAAAGTAGAGTACTCATATCTTTAAGTAGAAGTACTCAGCCCTTTAGTAAAGTAGAAGTACTCAGACCTTTAGTTAAAGTAGAAGTACTCAGATCTTTAGTAAAAGTAGAAGTACTCAGACCTTTAGTTAAAGTAGAAGTACTCAGACCTTTAGTTAAAGTAGAAGTACTCATATCTTTAAGTAGAAGTACTCAGATATTTAGTAAAAGTAGAAGTACTCAGATCTTTAGTTCAGGTAGAAGTACTCAGATCTTGTACTTGAGTTAAAGTAGAAGTACTCATATCTTTAAGTAGAAATACTCAGCCCTTTAGTAAAGTATAAGTACTCAGACCTTTAGTTAAAGTAGAAGTACTCAGACCTTTAGTTAAAGTAGAAGTACTCAGACCTTTAGTTAAAGTAGAAGTACTCCTATCTTTAAGTAGAAGTACTCAGATCTTTAGTAAAAGTAGAAGTACTCAGATCTTTAGTAAAAGTAGAAGTACTCAGATCTTTAGTAAAAGTAGAAGTACTCAGACCTTTAGTTAAAGTAGAAGTACTCAGATATTGTACTTGAGTAAATGTACTTCGTGACTTCCCTCCTCTAACGAGTGTTGCTTGGCGGACTGCGACTGAGGAGCGCTGCTTTCTCCGGCCGGTCTTTGAACGCCTCTCCAGTGGCAGAGAGGCACAAACACTGCATCTGTTCTAGAGAAGAAGAGACTGAGCGTTCCTCACTTCCTTCAGAGTCCACTTCTCCCTGGAGACCGGCCAGATGTAACATGTCCCTCCTAGCTTCCCTTAGTCACCCCCCCCGAATACTAAGCAAAGCTCCACCAGCTGGAGACTCGGGCCTCACCAGTTCTCAGCGGTTGGACCTTGAAGCCTGAATCAAAAAGCTTTCGTTTCCTCTTCAATGCTTTTTACATGAATCTATTATTTCTGCTTCCGTTTGATTGCGTTTCAACGCGTAATGTCTGTCATTTAGAAGTGGAAAGCGTACGCATACAAGCGAGACAGTGGTCTGTACTGATTGGATGCACAGAGAGACCTTTTATCAGAAATCTCCAGTCTGGGTTTGAAGATGCGACGGTGCTTTGAAACAGCCGTGGACTTTTCACGATCGAGCAGACGATCGTTGCCCGATCTTTGGACTTAAAGGGCCGGTGACAGCATCCCAACAACTGTTGTTGGGCTGCTAGTCATCTCGAACCGTCAGTTTAAAAAAGAAGGTGCGATACCGTTCCGTTAAATATCAATAATTTCGAACATCGCGGGGAAATTCCTTCGACTCATTTTGAAGTTTTGGGGGAAGCCGGAAGTGACGTCAATGCGGGAACGCTTCGAGAGCCAAACACGGACGAAGTGTGTCGTCATGCGTAGAAATGGTGAATTACTGAGATTAGGCTCGTTAATAACGTTTTAATTAAGTCGACTACAGTATATTCATATTTGTCAGTGCTTTCATGTCAATTCGGCGACATGAACATAAATGATCGTGGTGAAGATGATGATTACATTAGGATTACAAATCGGGAGTGAGAGCTGCTGAAGTTCATCCCGTAGGATGTGATATAAAAACAAATCGATTACGTTTGTAGTTGTAAACTCAAGTGGATGAAACTACATTTATTAGTGCTTTCATGTCAATTCGGCGAACATATGATACATTAAATGATCGTGAGGATGATGATTACAAATCGGATACAAACCGATCCTTCAGCCTCACGAGCTCTCGGACACGTTCAAAATTAAACTGTCATCGCTGTCTGAGCTCGCTGCTGTGTGCGCCGTCGTGCGTTTCCATGCAGAAGCTGGGATCCTGGACGGTGCAGCTGCAGCGCTGTGCCCGCAATGACGTCACCCATCGTTTGGCGGGACTTGAAGAATCCCCGAGAAGATCCAGAAAATGGTCAACATTGAGATTAAAGGTTATCAAAGTACAAATATCCAAAATCAGTTCAGTAACGGTTTTCGAGGGGACAATATTTACTCAAATTGATGGGTTTGGATGATGGGGAAACTCGTGTCCCAGGCTCTTTAAAGGACCTTTAAGTTCCTCGCACGGGGAGTTAGTTCCTTGGCTCATCGTCACAGTTAAGAGAGAGACATATATAGTTTGGCGTATGTTTGTAGTTTCCACCCTGAAGGAAGCTGCCGTTTCCTCGACTAAACGCAACGGGAGTTCTCCAGAGGGTTTTGGGATATTGTAAAAAAGAAAGTCTGTGGAAAACTGTTTGATAAACGTTCTGTTCAGCCGGATCATCTCCACACGTCTACTTTCATAATGTTCTAATGATAACTCTAACGTCCAGAAGCTACATGCTAACGTGATGCTACAAAGGAGCTACAGGCGAGTCCAGCCGCACGACTTCAACGTCACGCGACTTCAGATCCAGATTCAAACCCACAGATTCTAGATGGAACCAGATGAAGCGTTTGTCTGAACACTCTGCAGGAGGCGGGGACTGGCTTTCAAGCAGAACAGAAGCTACCTCAGAGGAGTGTTCACGTGTTCGGCGTAATGACGTACGACGGCCTCCACGACTTCTGTAGTCCTGCTCAGCCGCTCGGTATCAACCATCGTTTTTCAGACACGTCCACTCTTCAGAAATCACTGCTGATGGTTTAATGTCCTAGAACAAAACGTGATCCGTCTCTTCGTCTCAACCTCAGACCTTAGTTCAGAGTTTCCAGAACCCTACGGAGAGATCCCATTGGCTCTGAGACCAGGGGACAGGAAGTGGAGACATGCTGCTCCTAAACCAAGTGAGAGAATAATGAAATTGAGCCGTCCTCTCTCGGATCAGTCCACAGATCAGCCGGTAGAACACGTGGACTCAGCTCGGTGAGATCTCTTGGAATAAGACGGGATGTTTAGATAAATCCCGTCTTGTGATTATCTGCAGAACTCACTTTGAACTATATTCACCAGAACCAGGAGACGCTGTGTTTCAGTATGAGGTCAAGCGCTCAAAGGTGTTCTGATGTTAGGTGGTGACTTTCTAATAAATATCAGTGTGCGAAAAAGTACAGGGACGTGTTATTTACAATATCGGACAAGTAGAACTTTCAATTGACTTGTCCGGCGGACAAGTGACGTTTTTCGGCCTGATTTATTACAAGTTATCGATACACTCAGTTTACAAAAGGCAGAACTCATTCGCAAACTGTCCGTGTCCGCCATTGTTCGTTTAGAAGTGTTAGTTTCGGTTCTGCTTGTCGATTCCTAAGGAAATGCATCTCGCCGCTCTCTGTACAGTTAGACGGGGGCGGGGCGGAGCGGGGTGGGAACAAATAACAATTGTCCGGTACCGGGATTAATAAGAGTTGTGAGGACAGGAGGCGAGGCCGAGCCCCGCGGACTTAGAGCTAACTAAACAATGCAGAGATTATTTTTATATAATTGTATCAATAACCGTAAGAAATTAAACCGCATGAAGTGCTTTGTGAATAGGAATACAGATCTGACTTAATGTTTTCATAAATATATCTTTCTCCCAGTTTGTCACGGGACTTATTTACTCTCTCAAAGATCCGGAATCGAGAACCAAAAATAACCGGAATCGAAAAGCAGAACCGGAATCGTTAAAATCCAAACGATACCCAACCCTACGTGTGACGCAGTACCATCTCACCGCTCACTCACGTTAGCGGTGTTGTAAAAACCGTGGGGAACGTGTAAAATACGATGACGAAGAAGAAGATTCCAGTGGCCCCAATTGTTGTCCATTCTGGAGAAGTGAAAAATGTATTCGGACAAGGACATCGCCAAACTCACTTGTCCACGGACAAGTGCTCTCTAAAAACGTTTTCTCACACTGAATATGTAAACAAAGATGATTATGATTATTCACACATGCATTTCAAACATCTGGACTACCTATGATGTAAATGTATTATCTCTTGGATTTCCACACGGCATCTATTGCACGTCTGTCCGTCCTGGAGAGGATCCTCCTCTGCTGCTCTCCTGAGGTTTCTCCATGTTCCCTTAAACTGAGGGTTTTCTCTGGAAGGACAGAGCGTCTGAGGACAGAGGGTCTGAGGACAGAGGGTCTGAGGACAGAGGGCCTGAGGACAGAGGGTCTGAGGACAGAGGGTCTGAGGACAGAGGGTCTGAGGACAGAGGGTCTGAGGACAGAGGGTGTCGTATTGTCATACTGATATTCTGCACACACTGTGAAGACACTGAGACGAATGTAACATGTGTGATATTGGGCTATAAATAAACACTGACTGATTGAGATGAGTTTCATCTGAGATGCAACTCAAAGTCAGATGTTCCGACTGAACAAGATGATGCAACGTCTCACTGCAGCGTCACTTCTGAGGTGATTGGGTCCGACGTCAGACGCGGCTTCTGGGCGGGATCTAGAGCTTTTGTAGCGAAGCGGTCAAATGCTGACTCCCTTCCTGGTTTTAGGACTCTCTAAAGTCTCGTTGACTTCATGAAGACCGAGCCTTCACAGAGAGCAGAAACACGGGCTGGCACCATCAGAGCCGTGTGTGCACCGACGACACACACCTGTGTCCATGCGGCTGTGTGCAGAGTAGGGTGTGTGTGCAGAGTAGGGTGTGTGTGCAGAGTAGGGTGTGTGTGTGCAGAGTAGGGTGTGTGTGCAGAGTAGGGTGTGTGTGCAGAGTAGGGTGTGTGTGCAGAGTGAGGGTGTGTGTGACTCACGGAGACGAGCGTGGCTCTCTAAAGGCCGTGTGAGGAGCTAACGGGCTCAAAGTGCAGCCATCGGAACAGGAAGTGCGCAGACGGCTCGCTGTGGACACGAATCTGCTCTCTGTTCGAGTCCGCTTTAATAATCCATCTCACGAGAGACGCCGCGTGTGAAACCGGGACCACGGGCTTTCAGCGGACTGCTTTCAGGACCAGAGTTAAATACAGATTATTCATTTTATAACCATCACGTCCATTTCACGTGTTGTTTTTTATCTGATTGACTTTATTTCCACTTCTGGGTTTTTTCTTCTTTCTTCGTGGGTTTATGAATCCGTCTCTCGGTCATTTCCCCCTCCAAACGTCTACACTCTCTCAGTCGTACACAGACTTTAGAGCACATGCTCGTTTGCAGAAAAATATACTTACATTTGATTAGACACAATAAGAATGGACTGATTTAGTGAAAGCTCACGATCCGAAACCGCAGCAGAAAGGCCGGAGATCTGAGGAGGTCTGAAACATATCCACCGTTTCCCAGGAGGAGGCGCTCAGGGGCCAGAAACAGCTCCAGGGGGTCAGAGGTCAAACCACTGAAAACCTAAACCGGACACTTCACATGCCTGCAGTCACACGGCCCGTGGATGACCAATCGAGGCCCACCAATCACAACAGAGGAGGGTCAGAGGTCAAACTGCTCTGTGAGGGTCAGGCAGGTATAAAGGGCCACCTGGGGAATTAGACACACACACACACACACACACACACACACACACACACACACACACACACACACACACACACACACACACACACACACACACACAACACACACACACACACACACACACACACACACACACACACACACACACACACACACACACACACACACACACACACACCACACACACACACACACACACACACACACACACACACACACACACACACACACACACACACACACACACACACACACACACACACACACACACACACACACACACACACAGCCTGTCACTCATTATCCACCAGAAACCTGACGTGATTGTAACGTGATTATTTTTGAAAAGCATAAATCTGTCTGAGTCTCTGAGCCGC
>CM070484.1:46169610-46184610 GCA_036324585.1 Champsocephalus esox
AGGTGGCTAATGTTGGGCTATAAAGGAACTACAGCACGGTCACATGACTTCACGTCACCACCGCTAAGCTAAAGGTGGCTAATGTTGGGCTATAGAGGAACTACAGCACGGTCACATGACTTCACGTCAGAACCACAGACCTTATTTCAGGATAACAACCAAAAACACATTGACCTCCAGACCAGGGGACAGGAAGTGATGTCAAGGTTTCAGGGCGTCCTCTAGTGGGACGGTGAAGATGAAGTGAGATTATAAACACTGACCCGTACGAGGGGGTTCTTGGTGGCGTTCCTCTGCGGTTGTTGGACCCCCTGCTGAGTGGTCTGGCTCCCCCCCCTCGCTCCAGAGGGTTGGACCGCCTGCTGAGTGCTCTGCCCCCCGCCCCTCGCTGCAGAGGCCCCGCCCCTCGGCCTCTGCTTGATGCCGTCCAGCAGCCTCACCAGCAGGATGTTGGAGGGCAGCTCGTCCACGCCGCTCTCCACCAGCGTTCTGCACTCAGGACATCTCAACTCTCCACGAGATCCCAGAATGCTTTGCAGGCAGCGGCGGCAGAAGGTGTGTTGACACGGCAGAACTTTGGCCGTGGCGTCCAGACGCTCGAGACACACGGGACACTCGAGGAGATCCAACAGCACCGACTCTTCCATGTTTCAGCAGGAAGACGAGAGGAAGAGGAGGGTCAAAGAGGAAGAAGGAAGTAGATCCATCACGTCACTCCCGTCCCAACGCCGTGGCCATGGCAACGGCATCAGCTGCAGAAACGGGACGTATTAATGTTAGAAAAATATCACGCACTTAAAGGTGGGGTAGGTAAGAATGGAGAAAGCGGCTCGAGTGCGCTAGAATTTGAAAATACACAACCGGAAACAATCTACCCCTTCCTCTCAGAGCCCCTCCCCCGACACACACCAACGCGCACACGACCAATGAGGGCAGAGATCAGTGTGTGCCCCGATGGAAGGCTGACAGGCAGGTAGGCCGTCCAGTTTACTTTAGCCGGCTCAGCTGATTGGTCGAGCTTTTCACAGCGCCACGGCTTCAAATGATGATATTTTTTTTTGTCACAACAATAATAACAGAACAACAAAACACAATACACACAAATCAGTTGTAAAATAAAATACTAGTTGTCTGAAGACCTTCAATATTCACACATACCGTACAAGATTGAATTAGTCATTCACTTCCTCCTTGGCGTCAACCATGTACATATTGCACTTCTCCCATTGAACGCATTCTCTGGATTCTCAAAACATATGTCAACTTTTCCATTTCCAGCCACTGAATGATGATATGTGTTTTTTGTCAAAGCACTTCAGATATTCATTGCTCTCGGGATGTTAAGAGCATTCCATGGGATATAACAACAAGTGCTTCTGAAGGGAATTACCTTTAAGCAAGTTAAAGTACAAAATAACGCAGCCTGAGACACAGCATCCACACTTCCCGTTTGTATGATCAGACTTTTTCGGAACTTTTCCGAAATTCTGACTTTATTATCAGAACTCCCAAAAGAAAATCACTTTTGGTCAGTTCTTAAAAAGGTCCTGCTTCTCCGGTTCTGACCCGTCCCCTTGTGTTCCGGTTCTCACCCGTCCCCTTGTGTTCCGGTTCTGACCCGTCCCCTTGTGTTCTGTAGCTTCTGCATGTGAACGCTCTGCAGAGTCACAACCCTCAGCTCGGACACAGAGAAGACCCGTCTGTCCCTGAACGCCTCGTTGGGGATAGTGTTAATTTCGTCAGCTATTTTTTTATTTAGTCTTAGTCCCGTGTTAAATGTCCTTTTTAGTTTTAGTCATATGTAGTCACCTTCATCCTGTTTTGATTTAGTCAAGATTTAATCGACTAAAAGTCTGAGCATTTCAGTCTTATTTCAGTCATCAGATTATAGAACATTTCAATCAAAACCAATCATTTGTCATTTTATCATATATAAATGATGAAGCTCAGGCTGAATGATTGAGCAGCTCTGCAGAGTATCAGGTGTGTGTCCCAGCTGTGTTTTGGCCGCATTGCTTCCCTTCTGATTTCTCCGCCTCATTGTAGCGACAATGGGCCCAAAATCACATTGTTTCTTTCTCACACGCAGTGGTGGCTTTAGACTTTTTCGTTGTCAGTCATTGTATGTCTGTCTTTATGTCTTTATTACGATCCCCATTAGCACTAGCATGAGCATTGGCTATTCTTCCTGGGGTCCTTTGACGGACAGGATCGTAACATTTCCGTCATAATCCATTATTACCCGTCGAGTGCACAATTTATCACTCATTCGCGCTGACGGGGGGGGGATTCGGTTAACGACCACTGCTCCCAAGCCCTGTTGTTGCCATTTCATTTTCTGTTGAATAAGGTTAGTTAGACCATGAGTCAGACCCTGAGTCAGACCATGAGTTAGACCATGAGTCAGACCCTGAGTCAGACCATGAGTCAGACCCTGAGTTAGACCATGAGTCAGACCCTGAGTTAGACCATGAGTCAGACCCTGAGTCAGACCATGAGTCAGACCCTGAGTTAGACCCTGAGTCAGACCCTGAGTCAGACCCTGAGTCAGACCCGAGTCAGACCCGAGTCTTCCTGACAGTTCATATTCTACCGCTGCCCGGTGTGACACACAGCTGCTGCCCAGCCGCAGCACAGACACACAGCTGCTGCCCAGCCGCAGCACAGACACACAGCTGCTGCCCAGCCGCAGCGCAGACACACAGCTGCTGCCCAGCCGCAGCACGGACACACAGCTGCTGCCCAGCCGCAGCGCAGACACACAGCTGCTGCCCAGCCGCAGCACAGGAAATGGGAACTGCTGGGAGAAAAACTGACTATCAGAGATGTAACGTTATCTTTGATAATATTTCGTCTCCTCATTTTTCGTCAACGAAAGTAAAGAGAGATTTTGGCATAGTTTTTATTTAGTAAACTACATTTTCGTCTCGTCACTTTTCGTCAACGATATTGCACGATGATTTCGTTACAGTTATTGTTTACTGCCGTCGGTGCCGTCTCGTCACCGTCTCGTTTTCGTCATGGAAAAAAAGGTCGTTGACGAACATATTTCGTCATAGTTTTAGTCACCGAAATGAACACTAGTTGGAGATGTCTTATGTTCCATTGTTTGCTTCCTGGGTTCTGTGACGTGGGAACTCCCAGATCAACAACAAATGACCGGATTGGCCCAAATGGACCAATCCGCAGAGCTCCTCGCTCACCAGGATCCCTTGGCTAACTAACAGGGAGTCCCATTGACTTGCACAGAGCTCCCTGGTTGGTGACAGACGAGTTGGGATGGCGGAGGAACGCTCTCCGCACACCCGTTCTCACAGCGTTAGAAACCTTTTACTCGATATCAAGCCACACTTATTGTTTTTACTTCGGCTGCGAGTGTGTGTGTGCTCGGGATGAGTTTCGCTTGTTCTCGCTGACCCGGAAGCCTCTCTGCTCCTCGCAGCAACGAGCCTCGCAACGTCCCGACCAATCAGAGCACAGTGGGCTCACAGGGAGGGGGGGGGGAGGAGCTCCAACAAGGCGTGTCGGACAGAGAGTGAACACACAGACTCCACAGAGAGGCTGTGAGAAACCAACGTGAGTTTGGAACATTGAACGATGTGAATCTATTCCAGCAGAGCTCAGCGATGGAGCTATGATCAGTGGACATGGCCGTGGGACCTTTAATCATTTGTTTGCGTGTGCCGCTTCTCCTCTTCCACACGTCTGCAATAATTACATCGCAAATCGTACGATGTCGTCAAAATGTACTCCAATATGTAAATATGTGTAATGTGTATCTGTAAAGCGCTTTGAGAGGTTTGAGGTTTCAAACCCGCCAAGAAACAACTTTATTTTGATGCTTTTTCTGTTTCGTAAGCTTCGGCTTCTGAGCGAGTCCCGGGCAAAACAACCGGATCTTTGGAATTAAATTACTAATGTATTTGTGCGTATGTGCGTAATCACAAATACAGAGTAATCAGATTACAATATATTACTTTCAACAGAGTTTGTGTTCTCAACATGATATTTAATCGCTTGTTATTATCAGGGAGGCGTGTGGCGCAGTGTATAGTGCGTTGGGTCACAGGTTCAAACCCCACTGCAGTCAGCATGTCGTTGTGTCCCTGAGACGCTTCACCCCAAAGTGCTGAGTGTGTGAGTCGCTTTGGATAAAAGCGTCTAACAAGTGACTTGTAATGTAATCAGATTACAATATATTATTATCAATTCAAACGATGTAATGGTGTGTTACGATATCTTTTAGTGCACATTTCTTTTAAACAGCAATATTGAACATATGTACTACATTTTAAATATTATAAGTTAATGTTTCTTGCACCAATTCTCCAAAAAAAGCTTATTTGTGAAAACTTAATTGGCAATTAACCCCATTCTGATATTGCAGTTAGTCATTAAGGAGGGAATAGTCAAACTGATATTTTGGGATATATATATATAAATGTACCACGTGTTGAGACAACAGGCTCAGTTACATTAAAACTGCAGCTAAAAGCACCATGTATATGTCTTATAAATGTAGTAAACACTGAGATAAATGATCAACTGGAAATACAAAGTGTCCAGAGTGCGTTTCTGCTGTCTGATATCAGAGTCGGAATCATATTGGAAGTTACATTCAGGAAATATAAACCTGGAAACTGTGATTTTGGACCCAAAGTAAGCAGAAATCTGCAGGCTGTGATTCGGCTTCAAACTGAGAAACACATGCGTTCAGGCTGAAACACAAGAATACTAATCATGGGTCTTATTCAGAGGTGTACTTCTACTTTTACTCAAGTACAAGATCTGAGTACTTCTACTTTTACTCAAGTACAAGATCTGAGTACTTCTACTTTTACTCAAGTACAAGATCTGAGTACTTCTACTTTTACTCAAGTAGCAGATCCGAGTACTTCTACTTTTACTCAAGTAGCAGATCTGAGTACTTCTACTTTTACTCAAGTAGCAGATCCGAGTACTTCTACTGTTACTCAAGTAGCAGATCCGAGTACTTCTACTTTTACTCAAGTACAAGATCCGAGTACTTCTACTTTTACTCAAGTAGCAGATCCGAGTACTTCTACTTTTACTCAAGTAGCAGATCCGAGTACTTCTACTTTTACTCAAGTAGCAGATCCGAGTACTTCTACTTTTACTCAAGTACAAGATCCGAGTACTTCTACTTTTACTCAAGTACAAGATCCGAGTACTTCTACTTTTACTCAAGTACAAGATCTGAGTACTTCTACTTTTACTCAAGTACAAGATCTGAGTACTTCTACTTTTACTCAAGAACAAGATCTGAGTACTTCTACTTTTACTCAAGAACAAGATCTGAGTACTTCTACTTTTACTCAAGGACAAGATCTGAGTACTTCTACTTTTACTCAAGTAGCAGATCTGAGTACTTCTACTTTTACTCAAGTACAAGATCTGAGTACTTCTACTTTTACTCAAGTACAAGATCTGAGTACTTCTACTTTTACTCAAGTAGCAGATCCGAGTACTTCTACTTTTACTCAAGTACAAGATCTGAGTACTTCTACTTTTACTCAAGTACAAGATCTGAGTACTTCTACTTTTACTCAAGTACAAGATCTGAGTACTTCTACTTTTACTCAAGTACAAGATCTGAGTACTTCTACTTTTACTCAAGTAGCAGATCCGAGTACTTCTACTTTTACTCAAGTAGCAGATCCGAGTACTTCTACTTTTACTCAAGTAGCAGATCCGAGTACTTCTACTTTTACTCAAGTAGCAGATCCGAGTACTTCTACTTTTACTCAAGTAGCAGATCCGAGTACTTCTACTTGTACTCAGGTAGCAGATCCGAGTACTTCTACTTTTACTCAAGTAGCAGATCCGAGTACTTCTACTTTTACTCAAGTACAAGATCCGAGTACTTCTACTTTTACTCAAGTACAAGATCCGAGTACTTCTACTTTTACTCAAGTACAAGATCTGAGTACTTCTACTTTTACTCAAGTACAAGATCTGAGTACTTCTACTTTTACTCAAGAACAAGATCTGAGTACTTCTACTTTTACTCAAGAACAAGATCTGAGTACTTCTACTTTTACTCAAGGACAAGATCTGAGTACTTCTACTTTTACTCAAGTAGCAGATCCGAGTACTTCTACTTTTACTCAAGTAGCAGATCCGAGTACTTCTACTTTTACTCAAGTAGCAGATCCGAGTACTTCTACTTGTACTCAGGTAGCAGATCCGAGTACTTCTACTTTTACTCAAGTAGCAGATCCGAGTACTTCTACTTTTACTCAAGTAGCAGATCCGAGTACTTCTACTTTTACTCAAGTAGCAGATCCGAGTACTTCTACTTTTACTCAAGTAGCAGATCCGAGTACTTCTACTTGTACTCAAGTAGCAGATCCGAGTACTTCTACTTTTACTCAAGTAGCAGATCCGAGTACTTCTACTTGTACTCAAGTAGCAGATCCGAGTACTTCTACTTTTACTCAAGTAGCAGATCCGAGTACTTCTACTTTTACTCAAGTAGCAGATCCGAGTACTTCTACTTGTACTCAAGTAGCAGATCCGAGTACTTCTACTTTTACTCAAGTAGCAGATCCGAGTACTTCTACTTGTACTCAAGTAGCAGATCCGAGTACTTCTACTTGTACTCAAGTAGCAGATCCGAGTACTTCTACTTGTACTCAAGTAGCAGATCCGAGTACTTCTACTTGTACTCAAGTAGCAGATCCGAGTACTTCTACTTTTACTCAAGTAGCAGATCCGAGTACTTCTACTTGTACTCAAGTAGCAGATCCGAGTACTTCTACTTGTACTCAAGTAGCAGATCCGAGTACTTCTACTTGTACTCAAGTAGCAGATCCGAGTACTTCTACTTTTACTCAAGTAGCAGATCCGAGTACTTCTACTTTTACTCAAGTAGCAAATCCGAGTACTTCTACTTGTACTCAAGTAGCAGATCCGAGTACTTCTACTTTTACTCAAGTAGCAGATCCGAGTACTTCTACTTTTACTCAAGTACAAGATCCGAGTACTTCTACTTTTACTCAAGTAGCAGATCCGAGTACTTCTACTTTTACTCAAGTAGCAGATCCGAGTACTTCTACTTTTACTCAAGTAGCAGATCCGAGTACTTCTACTTTTACTCAAGTACAAGATCCGAGTACTTCTACTTTTACTCAAGTACAAGATCCGAGTACTTCTACTTTTACTCAAGTACAAGATCTGAGTACTTCTACTTTTACTCAAGTACAAGATCTGAGTACTTCTACTTTTACTCAAGAACAAGATCTGAGTACTTCTACTTTTACTCAAGAACAAGATCTGAGTACTTCTACTTTTACTCAAGGACAAGATCTGAGTACTTCTACTTTTACTCAAGTAGCAGATCTGAGTACTTCTACTTTTACTCAAGTACAAGATCTGAGTACTTCTACTTTTACTCAAGTACAAGATCTGAGTACTTCTACTTTTACTCAAGTAGCAGATCCGAGTACTTCTACTTTTACTCAAGTACAAGATCCGAGTACTTCTACTTTTACTCAAGTAGCAGATCCGAGTACTTCTACTTTTACTCAAGTAGCAGATCCGAGTACTTCTACTTTTACTCAAGTAGCAGATCCGAGTACTTCTACTTTTACTCAAGTACAAGATCCGAGTACTTCTACTTTTACTCAAGTACAAGATCCGAGTACTTCTACTTTTACTCAAGTACAAGATCTGAGTACTTCTACTTTTACTCAAGTACAAGATCTGAGTACTTCTACTTTTACTCAAGAACAAGATCTGAGTACTTCTACTTTTACTCAAGAACAAGATCTGAGTACTTCTACTTTTACTCAAGGACAAGATCTGAGTACTTCTACTTTTACTCAAGTAGCAGATCCGAGTACTTCTACTTTTACTCAAGTAGCAGATCCGAGTACTTCTACTTTTACTCAAGTAGCAGATCCGAGTACTTCTACTTGTACTCAAGTAGCAGATCCGAGTACTTCTACTTTTACTCAAGTAGCAGATCCGAGTACTTCTACTTGTACTCAAGTAGCAGATCCGAGTACTTCTACTTTTACTCAAGTAGCAGATCCGAGTACTTCTACTTTTACTCAAGTAGCAGATCCGAGTACTTCTACTTGTACTCAAGTAGCAGATCCGAGTACTTCTACTTTTACTCAAGTAGCAGATCCGAGTACTTCTACTTGTACTCAATTAGCAGATCCGAGTACTTCTACTTGTACTCAAGTAGCAGATCCGAGTACTTCTACTTGTACTCAAGTAGCAGATCCGAGTACTTCTACTTGTACTCAAGTAGCAGATCCGAGTACTTCTACTTTTACTCAAGTAGCAGATCCGAGTACTTCTACTTGTACTCAAGTAGCAGATCCGAGTACTTCTACTTGTACTCAAGTAGCAGATCCGAGTACTTCTACTTGTACTCAAGTAGCAGATCCGAGTACTTCTACTTTTACTCAAGTAGCAGATCCGAGTACTTCTACTTTTACTCAAGTAGCAAATCCGAGTACTTCTACTTGTACTCAAGTAGCAGATCCGAGTACTTCTACTTTTACTCAAGTAGCAGATCCGAGTACTTCTACTTTTACTCAAGTACAAGATCCGAGTACTTCTACTTTTACTCAAGTAGCAGATCCGAGTACTTCTACTTTTACTCAAGTAGCAGATCCGAGTACTTCTACTTTTACTCAAGTAGCAGATCCGAGTACTTCTACTTTTACTCAAGTACAAGATCCGAGTACTTCTACTTTTACTCAAGTACAAGATCCGAGTACTTCTACTTTTACTCAAGTACAAGATCTGAGTACTTCTACTTTTACTCAAGTACAAGATCTGAGTACTTCTACTTTTACTCAAGAACAAGATCTGAGTACTTCTACTTTTACTCAAGAACAAGATCTGAGTACTTCTACTTTTACTCAAGGACAAGATCTGAGTACTTCTACTTTTACTCAAGTAGCAGATCTGAGTACTTCTACTTTTACTCAAGTACAAGATCTGAGTACTTCTACTTTTACTCAAGTACAAGATCTGAGTACTTCTACTTTTACTCAAGTAGCAGATCCGAGTACTTCTACTTTTACTCAAGTACAAGATCTGAGTACTTCTACTTTTACTCAAGTACAAGATCTGAGTACTTCTACTTTTACTCAAGTACAAGATCTGAGTACTTCTACTTTTACTCAAGTACAAGATCTGAGTACTTCTACTTTTACTCAAGTAGCAGATCCGAGTACTTCTACTTTTACTCAAGTAGCAGATCCGAGTACTTCTACTTTTACTCAAGTAGCAGATCCGAGTACTTCTACTTTTACTCAAGTAGCAGATCCGAGTACTTCTACTTTTACTCAAGTAGCAGATCCGAGTACTTCTACTTGTACTCAGGTAGCAGATCCGAGTACTTCTACTTTTACTCAAGTAGCAGATCCGAGTACTTCTACTTTTACTCAAGTACAAGATCCGAGTACTTCTACTTTTACTCAAGTACAAGATCCGAGTACTTCTACTTTTACTCAAGTACAAGATCTGAGTACTTCTACTTTTACTCAAGTACAAGATCTGAGTACTTCTACTTTTACTCAAGAACAAGATCTGAGTACTTCTACTTTTACTCAAGAACAAGATCTGAGTACTTCTACTTTTACTCAAGGACAAGATCTGAGTACTTCTACTTTTACTCAAGTAGCAGATCCGAGTACTTCTACTTTTACTCAAGTAGCAGATCCGAGTACTTCTACTTTTACTCAAGTAGCAGATCCGAGTACTTCTACTTGTACTCAGGTAGCAGATCCGAGTACTTCTACTTTTACTCAAGTAGCAGATCCGAGTACTTCTACTTTTACTCAAGTAGCAGATCCGAGTACTTCTACTTTTACTCAAGTAGCAGATCCGAGTACTTCTACTTTTACTCAAGTAGCAGATCCGAGTACTTCTACTTGTACTCAAGTAGCAGATCCGAGTACTTCTACTTTTACTCAAGTAGCAGATCCGAGTACTTCTACTTGTACTCAAGTAGCAGATCCGAGTACTTCTACTTTTACTCAAGTAGCAGATCCGAGTACTTCTACTTTTACTCAAGTAGCAGATCCGAGTACTTCTACTTGTACTCAAGTAGCAGATCCGAGTACTTCTACTTTTACTCAAGTAGCAGATCCGAGTACTTCTACTTGTACTCAATTAGCAGATCCGAGTACTTCTACTTGTACTCAAGTAGCAGATCCGAGTACTTCTACTTGTACTCAAGTAGCAGATCCGAGTACTTCTACTTGTACTCAAGTAGCAGATCCGAGTACTTCTACTTTTACTCAAGTAGCAGATCCGAGTACTTCTACTTGTACTCAAGTAGCAGATCCGAGTACTTCTACTTGTACTCAAGTAGCAGATCCGAGTACTTCTACTTGTACTCAAGTAGCAGATCCGAGTACTTCTACTTTTACTCAAGTAGCAGATCCGAGTACTTCTACTTTTACTCAAGTAGCAAATCCGAGTACTTCTACTTGTACTCAAGTAGCAGATCCGAGTACTTCTACTTTTACTCAAGTAGCAGATCCGAGTACTTCTACTTTTACTCAAGTAGCAAATCCGAGTACTTCTACTTTTACTCAAGTAGCAGATCCGAGTACTTCTACTTGTACTCAAGTAGCAGATCCGAGTACTTCTACTTGTACTCAAGTAGCAGATCCGAGTACTCCCCACAGTCAGAGTAACTTTACACCATTACAAAAAGACAGTTAGATTGGAGTGACAGATTTAAAGCAAAGTGCTCGGACTGACTTCACTGTCTCCTCCTCTTACTGTGACTTTAAGTGTTTGCAGCCCAGAACAATGTCTCCTATAACTTCTCAGACAGAAGCAAACAGCCTTCAAACACTTCCAAATTAATCTGATATGAAGAATATGGATCTCTTACCTCAGAAACTCTCAGAGAACTTCCACCCCCCAAATTCCTTGTTCTGCCTTTCTGCAGCTCGTTAGCGATCCGTCTGGAAACCAGTCCTCTTTTCTCCGGAGGACCAGCGGGACAAACGCTGCTTCTTCCCCGGGGAGAGGGCTCTAATGCCGGCTGGAGATTATCAACACTCGTGTCGGACGGAGGAAGAGGAGATCAGATGGAGAGGAAGCGGGAGAGAGAAGAGAACTCCTGCCATGCTAACCCGATGCTAACCCTAGAGCTAACACTGATGCTATCCTGATGCTAACTCCGCTACTTCTGTTCTGTTGCTGCAAACAGAGGGGGAGGAGGGAGGCGTTCAGGGCCAGCTCGGAGAATACAGTTGTTGTACACAATTCATTGGTTTTAATCGTTTATATATACAGTCTATGGTTTTAATGCTGGGGGGTCCAAACGTTCTTCACTGAGGGCCACATACAGAGACATATAGGGAGGTCAGGGCCGCTCACTAGCGGTATATCGCCTCATAAGTGCACTTATAAGCGAGCTAAATCAATCCAATGTAGGTAAATGATTCTTGATACTTGAAACGCTGTTAGAAACACGACGGCCTAGATCCCTTCTCTCCAGAGGGTGTACTGTGTTGAGTTATGAGACGTGGAGCAGCTCATCCCTTCACGCAGAAGCTTCAGATTGATGTGAAATATGAAGGTTAGATTTCAAGCTTCAAAAGTCATTGGGCTTTTTTTAACCAACTAAGATTTGTTTGACATGTGTCCCAACTTTAATGGACTGGATCTATTTGTAAAGTGGGCTTTTTAACACATGAATACTGTGTAATATGTCTACACACAATATATGACAAGCACACGTTAATCTGTGGGCCACATTTCATTGTACTTTTTTCATGAGCTGAGGGACGATTCAAGATGGACCGCATTTGGCCCCCGCACCGTAGTTTGGACACCCCTATTTTAATGTCATATGAACATGAGCTACAGTGTAGACATTGCAATGAGATTCTTCTGACCTGAGCTCCTCCCACAATGCAACATATATCATAATGGAGTGGAGACAGACAGACAGGTGCGAGAGAGACAGGTGAGAGACAGACAGGTGCGAGACAGACAGGTGAGAGACAGACAGGTGAGAGAGAGACAGGAGAGAGAGAGACAGGTGAGAGAGAGACAGGTGAGAGACAGACAGGTGCGAGACAGACAGGTGAGAGACAGACAGGTGAGAGAGAGACAGGAGAGAGAGAGACAGGTGAGAGAGCGACAGGTGAGAGAAGGACAGGTGCGAGAGAGACAGGTGAGAGACAGACAGGTGAGAGAGAGACAGGTGGAGACAGACAGGTGAGAGACAGACAGGCGAGAGAGAGACAGGTGGAGACAGACAGGTGAGAGAGAGACAGGTGAGAGAGAGACAGGTGGAGACAGACAGGTGAGAGAGAGACAGGTGAGAGACAGACAGGTGGAGACAGACAGGTGAGAGACAGTAGAGAGAGAGAGACAGGTGGAGAGAGAGACAGGTGAGAGAGAGACAGGTGAGAGACAGACAGGTGAGAGACAGACAGGTGAGAGACAGACAGGTCAGAGAGAGACAGGTGAGAGAGTGACAGGACAGAGACAGACAGGTGAGAGACAGATAGGTGAGAGACAGACAGGTGAGAGAGAGAGAGACAGTGAGAGAGAGACAGGTGGAGACAGACAGGTGAGAGAGAGAGAGAGAGAGAGAGAGAGGGAGAGAGAGAGAGAGAGAGAGAGAGAGAGAGAGAGAGAGAGAGAGAGAGAGAGAGAGAGAGAGAGGTGGAGACAGACAGGTGGAGACAGGTGAGAGAGAGACAGGTGGAGACAGACAGGTCAGAGAGAGACAGGTCAGAGAGAGACATGTGAGAGAGAGACAGGTGAGAGAGAGAGAGAGAGAGAGAGAGAGAGAGACTGAGACAGACAGGTGAGAGAGAGAGACAGTGAGAGAGAGAGTGAGAGAGAGACAGGTGAGAGACAGACAGGTGAGAGACAGACAGGTGAGAGACAGACAGGTCAGAGAGAGACAGGTGAGAGAGTGACAGGACAGAGACAGACAGGTGAGAGACAGACAGGTGAGAGACAGACAGGTGAGAGAGAGAGACAGATGAGAGAGAGACAGGTGGAGACAGACAGGTGAGAGAGAGAGAGAGAGAGAGAGAGAGAGAGAGAGAGAGAGAGAGGGGGGGGAGAGGGAGAGAGAGAGAGAGAGAGAGAGAGAGAGAGGTGGAGACAGGTGAGAGAGAGACAGGTGAGAGAGAGACAGGTGGAGACAGACAGGTCAGAGAGAGACAGGTCAGAGAGAGACATGTGAGAGAGAGACAGGTGAGAGAGAGAGAGAGAGAGAGAGAGACTGAGACAGACAGGTGAGAGAGAGAGACAGTAGAGAGAGAGAGAGAGAGAGAGAGAGAGAGAGAGAGAGAGAGACAGGTGGAGACAGACAGGTGAGAGAGAGAGACAGGGGAGAGAGAGAGAGAGAGAGAGAGAGAGAGAGAGAGAGAGAGAGAGAGAGAGACAGGTGAGAGAGAGACAGGAGAGAGAGAGACAGGTGAGAGAGAGAGACAGGAGAGAGAGAGACAGGTGAGAGAGAGACAGGTGGAGAGAGACAGGTGGAGACAGACAGGTGAGAGACAGACAGGCGAGAGAGAGACAGGTGGAGACAGACAGGTGAGAGAGAGACAGGTGAGAGAGAGACAGGTGGAGACAGACAGGTGAGAGACAGACAGGTGAGAGAGAGACAGGTGGAGACAGACAGGTGAGAGAGAGACAGGTGAGAGAGAGACAGGTGGAGACAGACAGGTGAGAGACAGACAGGTGAGAGAGAGACAGGTGGAGACAGACAGGTGAGAGACAGACAGGTCGAGAGAGAGACAGGTGGAGACAGACAGGTGAGAGACAGACAGGTCAGAGAGAGACAGGTGAGAGACAGACAGGTGAGAGACAGACAGGAGAGAGAGACAGGTGAGAGAGAGACAGGTGAGAGAGAGACAGGTGAGAGACAGATAGGTGAGAGACAGACAGGTGAGAGAGAGAGAGACAGATGAGAGAGAGACAGGTGAGAGAGAGACAGGTGGAGAGAGACAGGTGAGAGAGAGACAGTAGAGAGAGAGACAGGTGGAGAGAGACAGGTGAGAGAGAGACAGTGAGAGAGAGACAGGTGAGAGAGAGACAGGTGAGAGAGAGACAGGTGAGAGAGACAGGTGAGAGAGAGACAGGAGAGAGAGAGACAGGTGAGAGAGAGACAGGTGGAGACAGACAGGTGAGAGAGAGACAGGAGAGAGAGAGACAGGTGAGAGACGGACAGGTGAGAGAGAGACAGGTGAGAGAGAGACAGGTAGAGACAGACAGGTGAGAGAGAGACAGGAGAGAGAGAGACAGGTGAGAGAGAGACAGGTGGAGACAGACAGGTCAGAGAGAGACAGCTGGAGAGAGAGAGAGAGGTGAGAGAGACAGGTGGAGACAGACAGGTGAGAGACGGACAGGTGAGAGACGGACAGGTGAGAGACAGACAGGTCAGAGAGAGACAGGTGGAGACAGACAGGTGAGAGACAGACAGGTGAGAGACGGACAGGTGAGAGAGAGACAGGTCAGAGAGAGACAGGTGGAGACAGACAGGTGGGAGACAGTAGAGAGAGACAGGTGAGAGAGAGACAGGTGAGAGAGAGACAGGTGAGAGAGACAGGTGAGAGAGAGACATGTGAGAGAGAGACAGGTGAGAGACAGACAGGTGGAGACAGACAGGTGAGAGAGAGACAGGTGAGAGAGAGACAGGTGAGAGACGGACAGGTGAGAGAGAGACAGGTGGAGACAGACAGGTGAGAGAGAGAGACAGGTGAGAGAGAGACAGGTGAGAGACGGACAGGTGAGAGAGAGACAGGAGAGAGAGAGACAGGTGGAGACAGACAGGTGAGAGAGAGACAGGTGAGAGAGAGACAGGAGAGAGAGAGACAGGTGGAGACAGACAGGTGAGAGAAGACAGGTGAGAGAGAGACAGGTGGAGACAGAAGACAGACAGGTGAGAGAGAGACAGGTGGAGACAGACAGGTGAGAGAGACAGGTGAGAGAGCAGACAGGTGAGAGAGAGACAGGTGAGAGAGAGAC
>CM070484.1:46189610-46204610 GCA_036324585.1 Champsocephalus esox
AGCGTGTGTGTGTGTGAGCATGTGTGTGTGTGAGCATGTGTGTGTGTGTGTGTGAGCGTGTGTGTGTGTGTGTGCGTGTGAGAGCGTGTGTGTGTGCGTGTGAGTGTGTGCGTGTGTGTGTTAGAAGAGGTTGTTATTACACAGTTGTAACGGTACACTAAGGGACGGTCAGGACGGAGTTATTCGTGATAGAGATCTAATAATGATATATCGTCTCCAGGCTGCTGATGTGGAGGCTGTTATATACATCAAGGTCAGACCCAGCACCACCATAACTGTGCGTCCGAGTTGTACGTATACATCACATGACATCACATGACATCACATGACATCACATGACATCACATGACATCACATGACATCGGGGGTCGTTGTTATCTATTATTTATGATATTCAAAGAAAGTTTAAAGAAATTATCCAACGAGAAGAAAACCATGAGTGAATATCCACGGAGCGTTCTGGATCATTAAAGTAGTGCTGTTGTGTTTTGGTCGCAGAGCAGAGGATGTGTGATACGGCTTTAAGCCAACGTATCGTGATAATAATAATGATACATTTTATTTGTAGGCGCCTTTCATGACACCAAGGACACCGTACCTTTAAAAAAATAAAATTAAAAAAAAGCTAATCGGCAACAGAACAAGATAAAAACACAAACAGGAAATCTAGGACCGCTCGCGCACTCAGAGCTACGCATTCCTCACAATGAAGCAACGATCTGAGTCAATGAGAACAATCCGTAACCATGACACCGATGTAATCTTATGAAATGTTCAGGGCAATCATTAACGCCAAGCTCAACAGCTGACGACCACACGGGCAGGACACTGAGAGTTAGGATGTGAGTTGTAATCCCTGTACATTTTGATGTTGTTCTGTTGTTCTGTTGTTGTTTTGATGTCCTTCTGTTGTTCTGTTGTTCTGTTTTGATGTCCTTTTGTTGTTCTGTTGTTCTGTTTTGATGTCCTTTTGTTGTTCTGTTGTTCATGTTTTGATGTCCTTTTGTTGTTCTGTTGTTCATGTTTTGATGTCCTTTTGATGTCCTTTTGTTGTTCTGTTGTTCATGTTTTGATGTCCTTCTGTTGTTCTGTTGTTCATGTTTTGATGTCCTTTTGTTGTTCATGTTTTGATGTCCTTTTGTTGTTCTGTTGTTCATGTTTTGATGTCCTTGTGTTGTTCTGTTGTTCATGTTTTGATGTCCTTCTGTTGTTGATGTTTTGATGTCCTTTTGTTGTTCTGTTGTTGTTTTGATGTCCTTCTGTTGTTCTGCTGTTGATGTTTTGATGTCCTTTTGTTGTTCTGTTGTTGTTTTGATGTCCTTCTGTTGTTCTGTTGTTGATGTTTTGATGTCCTTCTGTTGTTCTGTTGTTCATGTTTTGATGTCCTTCTGTTGTTCTGTTGTTCATGTTTTGATGTCCTTTTGTTGTTCTGTTGTTCATGTTTTGATGTCCTTTTGTTGTTCTGTTGTTCATGTTTTGATGTCCTTTTGTTGTTCTGTTGTTCATGTTTTGATGTCCTTCTGTTGTTCTGTTGTTCATGTTTTGATGTCCTTCTGTTGTTGATGTTTTGATGTCCTTTTGTTGTTCTGTTGTTGTTTTGATGTCCTTCTGTTGTTCTGCTGTTGATGTTTTGATGTCCTTTTGTTGTTCTGTTGTTGTTTTGATGTCCTTCTGTTCTGTTGTTGATGTTTTGATGTCCTTCTGTTGTTCTGTTGTTGATGTTTTGATGTCCTTTTGTTGTTCTGTTGTTGTTTTGATGTCCTTCTGTTGTTCTGTTGTTGATGTTTTGATGTCCTTTTGTTGTTTTGATGTCCTTCTGTTGTTCTGTTGTTGATGTTTTGATGTCCTTCTGTTGTTCTGTTGTTGATGTTTTGATGTTGTTCTGTTGTTGATGTTTTGATGTCCTTCTGTTGTTCTGTTGTTGATGTTTTGATGTCTTTTGTTGTTCTGTTGTTGATGTTTTGATGTCCCTTTGTTGATGTTTTGATGTCCTTCTGTTGTTCTGTTGTTGATGTTTTGATGTCCTTTTGTTGTTCTGTTGTTTTGATGTCCTTCTGTTGTTGAACTTTTGATGTCCTTTTGTTGTTCTGTTGTTCATGTTTTGATGTCCTTCTGTTGTTGATGTTTTGATGTCCTTCTGTTGTTCTGTTGTTGATGTTTTGATGTCCTTTTGTTGTTCTGTTGTTGTTTTGATGTCCTTCTGTTGTTCTGTTGTTGAAGTTTTGATGTCCTTCTGTTGTTCTGTTGATGTTTTGATGTCCTTTTGTTGTTCTGTTGTTGATGTTTTGATGTCCTTCTGTTGTTGTTTTGATGTCCTTCTGTTGTTCTGTTGTTGATGTTTTGATGTCCTTTTGTTGTTCTGTTGTTGTTTTGATGTCCTTCTGTTGTTCTGTTGTTGAAGTTTTGATGTCCTTTTGTTGTTCTGTTGTTCATGTTTTGATGTCCTTCTGTTGTTGATGTTTTGATGTCCTTCTGTTGTTCTGTTGTTGATGTTTTGATGTCCTTTTGTTGTTCTGTTGTTGTTTTGATGTCCTTCTGTTGTTCTGTTGTTGATGTTTTGATGTCCTTTTGTTGTTTTGATGTCCTTCTGTTGTTCTGTTGTTGATGTTTTGATGTCCTTCTGTTGTTCTGTTGTTGATGTTTTGATGTTGTTCTGTTGTTGATGTTTTGATGTCCTTCTGTTGTTCTGTTGTTGATGTTTTGATGTCCTTTTGTTGTTCTGTTGTTGATGTTTTGATGTCCTTCTGTTGTTCTGTTGTTGATGTTTTGATGTCCTTCTGTTGTTCTGTTGTTGATGTTTTGATGTCCTTTTGTTGTTCTGTTGTTGTTTTGATGTCCTTCTGTTGTTCTGTTGTTGTTTTGATGTCCTTCTGTTGTTGAAGTTTTGATGTCCTTTTGTTGTTCTGTTGTTCATGTTTTGATGTCCTTCTGTTGTTGATGTTTTGATGTCCTTCTGTTGTTGATGTTTTGATGTCCTTTTGTTGTTCTGTTGTTGTTTTGATGTCCTTCTGTTGTTCTGTTGTTGAAGTTTTGATGTCCTTTTGTTGTTCTGTTGTTGTTTTGATGTCCTTCTGTTGTTCTGTTGTTGATGTTTTGATGTCCTTTTGTTGTTCTGTTGTTGAAGTTTTGATGTCCTTTTGTTGTTCTGTTGTTGTTTTGATGTCCTTCTGTTGTTCTGTTGTTGATGTTTTGATGTCCTTTTGTTGTTCTGTTGTTGTTTTGATGTCCTTCTGTTGTTCTGTTGTTGATGTTTTGATGTCCTTCTGTTGTTCTGTTGTTGATGTCCTTCTGTTGTTCTGTTGTTGATGTTTTGATGTCCTTTTGTTGTTCTGTTGTTGATGTTTTGATGTCCTTCTGTTGTTCTGTTGTTGATGTTTTGATGTCCTTCTGTTGTTGATGTTTTGATGTCCTTCTGTTGTTCTGTTGTTGATGTTTTGATGTCCTTCTGTTGTTCTGTTGTTGATGTCCTTCTGTTGTTCTGTTGTTGATGTTTTGATGTCCTTCTGTTGTTCTGTTGTTGATGTCCTTTTGTTGTTCTGTTGTTGATGTTTTGATGTCCTTCTGTTGTTGATGTTTTGATGTCTTCTCGTGGAACCTACTGCTGCAGGTCTCCCTGGAAAAGAGATCTCATTGGGATTTCAGCTGGATCAATAAAGGTTCTGAATGGAATTGGATTGGAGGACGTGTTGAGGACGTGTTGAGGACGTGTTGAGGACGGTCGTGTTGAGGACGTTGAGGACACATCCGGCAGAAGTCTTATGGATTTAAGGAAAATGGCAAAATACAAAAATGGGCAGAATTCTTAAAAAGACCCCACAAGCAATCCCAATCACATGATATCAAAATGAATTACGACTCAAATAAAACAACCTTAACGATATATAATTATACCATCCATCTTCTCCGCTTATCCGTGGTCAGGTCTCGGGGTCTCGTTCCAGCAGAGAGCCCCAAACTTCCCTTTCCCCTCATCAACCAGCTCTGACTGGGGGGTCCCAAGGCGCTCCCAGGCCAGAAGAGATATAATCCCTCCACCTGGTCCTATGTAGAGATATAGTCCCTCCACCTGGTCCTATGTAGATATATGTCCCTCCACCTGGTCCTAGTAGAGATATAGTCCCTCCACCTGGTCCTGTGTAGAGATATAGTCCCTCCACCTGGTCCTAGGTAGAGATATAGTCCCTCCACCTGGTCCTAGGTAGATATATAGTCCCTCCACCTGGTCCTATGTAGATATATAGTCCCTCCACCTGGTCCTATGTAGAGATATAGTCCCTCCACCTGGTCCTAGGTCTAGCCCTCGGTCTCCTCCCAGCTGGACGTGCCTGGAACACCTCCCTAGGGAGGCGCCCAGGTGGCATCCTAGCTAGGTGTCCGAACCACCTCAACTGGCTCCTTTCGACGCGAAGGAGGAGCGGCTCAACTCCGAGTCCCTCCCTGATGACCGAACCTCTCACCTTATCCCTACGGGAGACGCCAGCCACCCGGCGGAGGAAACCCATCTCGGCCGCTTGTATCCGCGACCTGGTTCTTTCGGTCATGATAAGCACACATCTTGATTACAGAACTACGCTCAGTAAACAGGACATCATTTAATATAACACATTATTTTCACCAAATTAAAATCAATTAAAACAAATGTCTTCAAAGCAAAAACATTTCTTAACGCGAGAAGCGTTGGAAGTGTTACTTTTTGTTTTGAATTTGTGTTATAATATGAATGTTAAGCAACGTTTGGGGCTACACTTCTCACAACAACAAACAGCATGTCAACAACAAGGGAACGCTAAAGTGAAGTTCTTCATTCGTGTGGAAATCAGGTTTTATAAAACTGAGCTTTAATTTGTTGTTGAATTAAAAAAAGAAATAAAAAACACCAACTCTCGATGAGCTCAAATCCACCAGCAGGTGGCGCTGTCACGCCTTGCTCCTGTTCTCTCTGGACACATTGGCCTCAGGGATTGCAAAGCAGATTGCAGAGGATATTTGACTAGTTTTATTAAATAGCATTATTCAGTGTGTGTTTGGTTTCAGACTGCTCTGACTTTTCAAATTCAACTAAATGTGTGAGTTCTCGTTAAAGCAGTGGTTCTCAAAGTACTCAAAGTGGGGGTGCGCACCCCCCAGGGGGGGCCACCCCACAGGGGGGGGCGCACCCCACAGGGGGGGCCAGGAGGAAAAATGGTTATTATAAAAAAAAATTAAAAAGTCATAAATTGAAAAATGATTGATTCGAAAATAATATGATGCAGCCGTCAGAAACCCTCCTCTTTTACGCAGCGGTCCAGACATAGACATCATAGCTACGGCGACACATATTCAGTTGCCAGTTCCTCTGGCATCAGGGCAGGGATATCTTTCAAGGTCTGACATCATGAAGTGTGCTACTTTTAAAGCAAGCAACGATGTTTTCAAATCTGTAATCAAAAAGCTCCTCAAAAACGCTATAGAAGCAGTTCCTGCCGTTGTTACGATAGTTCAAACGGTAACAACGGGACTACTTTTCTTAGCGGATGCATGTCAATTTAAATCAATACATACAACTATTTTTTAAATCAATAAAATCTTTTTCTAAATCCATAAAAGCATTTAAATTATTATTATTGTCATGTCGTTACTTTGTGGAGAATGTGGCCGTGTGTAATAAGCGGGATAATGTGCACATTGCATAATGTGCCTTCATGCCGATCTAGATCCCTCCGCAAAAACAAAACAAAAAACGGCTCGTTCGCGGGCGAGAGCCGGCTCCCGTCGTTCACTATAGGACACGCCCCTATAGGATCCGCTTCCTTGCTGCGGTCTGCAGCCAGACTCTATTGGGGGGACTTGACATAACGTCAACATAGGCCGACCTGGGAGTGAGGATGTGTTGGAGGAACGGGCGTGAGAGATATGGAAGTTTGTATAGCATGAGAAGATAAACAGTTGATAAAACTAACATCAGGTCTTTACATTACTTGTTAGGCGCTTTTATCCAAAGCGACTTACATACTCAATACTGTGGACCAGGGCCGGGCCTTGACTTTTGGGGGCCCCAAGCGAGCTTTGGCTTGGGGGCCCCCCCTCACTCTAGCGCGTTCTCACTACACACAACATGGAACCAACTTTTGTCTTTCTTATGT
Source organism: Champsocephalus esox (assembly GCA_036324585.1). Lineage (NCBI taxonomy): Eukaryota > Metazoa > Chordata > Actinopteri > Perciformes > Channichthyidae > Champsocephalus > Champsocephalus esox. The sequence continues at coordinate 46,195,733 of CM070484.1, forward strand.
TAGCATAAGCACACATATTGAATAAGCATGTAAACACCGTAGACCTCACCTCCTCTAGGGGGGTCCTCACCTCCTCTGGGGGGGCCGGGGGCATGCTCCCCCGGGATTTTGTTTTTTTAAATATTGAAGTTGAAAGCATCAATCTGGTGCACTCTGAGAGCAACATTAGTAGATCTGTGGACACCTCTCTCAGCACCAGATGAAACAGAACTGGAAGCAGATTTTTCTTTTGGGATATTTTACAAATCACTCAAACTGTATTCTTGTTTTGTCATATTGTATTTCATAACTGTGTTTCATGTATTCCCTCTGGCTGTCCATCTCATAATGTTCACGTAGAAACTAGCTGTCAATAGGAATATCATTCAGAAGAATTATAATTTCTTGCAAAAATCTGTCACAAAAAAGGTTGCACATTTAAATGCAGGTGTTGTTATGGCAACGCCAGTGGCCGAACAGCCACATGTACTGCTGCAAATACGTTCAAACATGCGTTAGCAGTAGCAGTGGCAACTATGCCACCATTTCAGCTGACTTTTTCTCAGAAACACTGTCACATAACATCCGGAATCATATATTTCAGTGCTAGGTTGATGCTAAGCTAACTATGAAACACTTTAACTGACAGGACTCCGGATCAACTGTCTACTGTAAGGCAGCTTCTAGCTTCATGTCGAACAGTAAGTCAACATTTCCCAGAGAGCTTTCTTTGAAATCACCATGGTAACGCTAAAAACATTACATTTAGATTGTATGACAAAGTGTTTGTTTAATATATCTGGCTATAGCTACTTGCTAACGGTTTAGCTTACCCAGCGATTCAAAGTAACATCAATGTAGCTGTAAAATATGCTTTGCTTACATGTTCGCATAACTTGGAAGTGTACTGACAGGTACTTGTTCCCCTGGCTCAGTGGTGGCTCTGGGTTGTTGTGTCAACCTGAGAATTGCCATCTTTTTTAAGAATTTTCTTTCTTATGTCCATCTTCAAAAACTCTGAGTCCGACTGACAGTTTATTTTAAACATTGTCCCAGCTCACAGGAGAGGTGCCTGTCAGCCAATAAGACGGATGTTTATTTCCATTCAACTCTGGTGGGTCTGGTGTCTTGCCTCTGTTGCATTCACTGAACACGGGAAATTACAATCCTGCCGTCCTCTCTCGATGAGGTTCAGGTAAAACACGGTTAATGTATTCTATTATTGACTCAATAAAATAATACATGACTTTGAGAGTAGGCAATCTAGGCATATTAACACAATTAGTTAAACATACTTATCACATGTTGTTGTTGTTGTTGTTGTTGTTGTTGCTAGGGGGCCCCTTAGTGGCTGCGGGGCCCTAAGCGGCCGCTTAATGGGCGGGGGGCAATCCCCACAGGAGCACTTTGGGGTGAAGGGTCTCAGGGACACAACGACGTGCTGACTGCAGTGGGGTTTGAACCTGATCCCAACACCAACGCACCAGCCCACTGCGCCACAGCCTGCATTATATTGTATCTGAATGAAGAGCATTGGGCCGTGAATACAGGCTCGTCTGTTTCCAACAGTAATTGAAAAAATAACATCTTTAGGATTAGCCATATGAAATCTAATAAATTAGCGAATGCAACCGTCTTATTCCTCGATCAATGAAATGCATTCGATTACTTTTCTAAAAAAGGAAAATGTGTTAATTATATAAAAGAGAAAATATAAATAACCTGTTTGTATCAGGAGCATTTAGATCAGTTATTTACTCAATACATATTTGTATCAATAACTAAATACCTAATATTTGTATTTATTTGAATGTATTACTCCCTGACACTTGGGGTCTGTGGCTCCGATTGGCTCGCTGGCCAGCTCTGTTGCGATTGGTCAACCCGTTCATTGATCACGTACAATGTGTTGGAGCGATAGCCAATAGGAGTGCGAGGGTTGAAACACCCCACAGGAATAGGGCCTCTTTAAATGACTGGAACACATCAGGATTTGACCTCTGACCTCCTGTGACCTTCACAGAGAGAAAGAAAGATTTATGAGTAGGAGGGTCACTACACCCCCCCCCCATGATTTACTACTGACCCCCACCATGTGTTACTCTATAGTCATATGAAGAGGTGCAGCGTCAAAGTAGTGTATTTAAGTCCACCTGTGGTCTAAATGAACAAGATCACTTGTGCAGAATCAGAGAAGAGTATTCATCAGAAACTGAAGCAGCTTGCTCAGAGGAATTCTTATCAGATATATTTATTTATATAATTGTAAGGAAACCAAGCCCCGAGGAAGTGAGCCGGACTATGATGAAAATATTCGTTGTGTCCAAACTGCGGTACTGCAACTCCCGTATCAGTCGCTGGGCTGATTCATTCGGTCCTCGAGTTGTGAAATGTGCTAATAACGTTATTCTGAGAGTTATTTCCCTCGGCATTATGAACGAGCATCTGAGAGTGGGAGCTCGGGGGCGGGGCTTAAGGGGCAACTCAACTGCGCATGCTCTGCGAGCGCACATACGGGTTCTTCCGCTCTGACAGCCAGGCATGCTGGGTAATCTGTGACGTTTCGCTCTCTCAAAAGTTGGGCCATTTTGTCCTCTTGAGCCAATGAGCAGCTCTCACAGGAAAGACCGAGGCCCCGCCTCCCGCGCTGCGTCCGTGGTGAAAACCTCAGTCGTCATCTTGTTCATTCAGAGGAACAGAATGCACTGAGCGTCATTTATAAACGTACCTTACGCTGACGTGGAGGAGAGGTGGGAAAGAAACCGCTCCGGTTCTTAAAAAAGTCTTTATTTAGTATAAAGATTTACAATAGTTCATTTAAAATCATATAGGAATCATTGTCATTATTACAGTCGCGCTACACACAGACATGTCGTGCGCTACACACAGACATGTCGTGCGCTACACACAGACATGTCGTGCGCTACACACAGACATGTCGTGCGCTACACACAGACATGTCGTGCGCTACACACAGACATGTCGTGCTACACACAGACATGTCGTCGTGCTACACACAGACATGTCGTCGTGCTACACACAGACATGTCGTCGCGCTACACACAGACATGTCGTCGCGCTACACACAGACATGTCGTGCTACACACAGACATGTCGTCGCGCTACACACAGACATGTCGTGCTACACACAGACATGTTGTGCGCTACACACAGACATGTTGTGCGCTACACACAGACATGTCGTGCGCTACACACAGACATGTCGTGCGCTACACACAGACATGTCGTCGCGCTACACACAGACATGTCGTGCGCTACACACAGACATGTTGTGCGCTACACACAGACATGTTGTGCGCTACACACAGACATGTCGTGCGCTACACACAGACATGTCGTGCGCTACACACAGACATGTTGTGCGCTACACACAGACATGTTGTGCGCTACACACAGACATGTTGTGCGCTACACACAGACATGTTGTGCGCTACACACAGACATGTTGTGCGCTACACACAGACATGTCGTGCGCTACACACAGACATGTCGTGCGCTACACACAGACATGTTGTGCGCTACACACAGACATGTCGTCGCGCTACACACAGACATGTCGTCGCGCTACACACAGACATGTCGTCGCGCTACACACAGACATGTCGTCGCGCTACACACAGACATGTCGTCGCGCTACACACAGACATGTCGTCGCGCTACACACAGACATGTCGTCGCGCTACACACAGACATGTCGTGCGCTACACACAGACATGTCGTCGCGCTACACACAGACATGTCGGCGTGCTACACACAGACATGTCGTCGTGCTACACACAGACATGTCGTCGTGCTACACACAGACATGTCGTCGTGCTACACACAGACATGTCGTCGTGCTACACACAGACATGTCGTCGCTACACACAGACATGTCGTGCTACACACAGACATGTCGTGCTACACACAGACATGTCGTTGTGAGAGAGTAAGAAAGGAGGTTGCGCTGGCTCTGAGGAGACGGTGGAGAGACCTGAGAGATCTTCAGAAGTGGAACCGTGACTATGATCGTCTTAAACTTTGGTTGTCAGTGGTTCTGATACGGCACTTCTTGTTGGTCGGAGCTTCTCGTCATGCAGGAGAAACGGCTCCCACACGGCATGCATAGAGAGGTGCATCATGGGAAGACTTCACACCGCCGGCAGGTCGTCGCTAGCTGCCGGTGGCGCGCTGCAGCTAACATCACTCATCGTTGTCTGCGAGAGAGGGAGAGAGAGAGAGAGAGAGAATTAACACACATTGAGAGAGAGAGAATTAACACACACAAAGAGAGAGAGGGAGAGAATTAACACACACAAAGAGAGAGAGGGAGGGAGGGAGAGAACTAACACACTGAGAGAGAGAGAGAGAGAGAGAGAGAGAGAGAGAGAGAGAGAGAGAGGGAGGGAGAGAGAGAATTAACACACACAAAGAGAGAGAGAGAGAATTAACACACACAAAGAGAGAGAGGGAGGGAGGGAGAGAATTAACACACACTGAGAGAGAGAGAGAGAGGGAGAGAGGGAGGGAGAGAGAGAATTAACACACATTGAGAGAGAGAGAGAGAGAGGGAGAGAGGGAGGGAGAGAGAGAGGGAGGGAGGGAGAGAGAGAGAGAGAATTAACACACACCGAGAGAGAGAGAGTTAGAGTTAGACAGAGAGAGAGAGAGTTAGACAGAGAGAGAGAGAGAGAGTTAGACAGAGAGAGAGAGAGAGAGAGAGGGAGGGAGAGAGAGAGAGAGAGAGAATTAACACACACCGAGAGAGAGAGAGAGAGAGAGAGGGAGGGAGAGAGAGAGAGAGAATTAACACACACCGAGAGAGAGAGAGTTAGAGTTAGACAGAGAGAGAGAGAGAGTTAGACAGAGAGAGAGAGAGAGAGTTAGACAGAGAGAGAGAGAGAGAGTTAGACAGAGAGAGAGAGAGAGAGGAGAGAGAGAGAGAGAGGAGAGAGAGACAGACGGAGGAGAGCGAGAGAGAGAGAGGAGAGAGAGATAGACAGTTAGAGAGGAGAGAGAGGGAGAGAGAGAGAGAGAGGGAGAGAGAGACAGAGAGAGAGACAGACAGAGAGAGAGAGAGAGAATTAACACACAGAGAGAGGGAGAGAGAGAGAGAGAGAGAGAGAGAGAGAGAGGAGAGAGAGAGAGAGAGGAGAGAGAGACAGACGGAGGAGAGCGAGAGAGAGAGAGGAGAGAGAGATAGACAGTTAGAGAGGAGAGAGAGGGAGAGAGAGAGAGAGAGAGAGACAGACAGAGAGAGAGAGAGAGAATTAACACACAGAGAGAGGGAGAGAGAGAGAGAGAGAGAGAGAGAGAGAGAGAGAGAAATGTCAGAACATTTTGTGAAATATGTTGCGAATAAAAATAAAACATTCTGTCCGTCTGATTTGAGAGGATTAATTTTCCAAACCAACCGGTGGAGTTGAGAAGATAAAACGTATTCATTGTGTAGATATATATTTCCCTGACCCTCCTGGTACGCTCCGTCGGCCATCACCAGGTGCAGGATGTTGGGGTAGAGGTGCTGGTGCTCCGTCCCCAGAGTGCTGAACACCAGGCTGGAGCCCAGAGCCATGTTCTCATCCTCGTCCTCATGGATCGCCTGACAACAACAACAACAACAACAAACAAGTCATCATCAGCCATGTTCTCTTCCTCATGGATCGCCTGCACCAACAACAACAAACAAGTCATCATCATATGGTCTGTTTATCTCATGTCGATGTGTAGGATATGTTGTTGTTGTTGTTGTTGTTGTCGTCGTCCCCACCTTGATCTTGTTGTAGGCCTCGATGAACTTCTCGAAGCCCATCTGCTGCTCCAGTCTGAATCTCAGCTCCTCCAGGCGGCTGAAGATGCTGTCGCTGTGAGACGCCTCGCACACCCCCTCCTCCCCACTGCCGTCTGTAGGGGACATCGGGGGGGGCGGAGGTAAAGGATAAGAAAACATTTCAAAGGGTTAAAAAATATATTAAAAAAATGAAATGGAATTGTTTTTTAAAATTATTTTAACAAAACAAAAAAAACATTCTGAAAATATTTTATCACAAAAAATTAAAATCTGGAAAAGATTTAATAAAAAACTGGAAACATTAAAGACGGGATTTGGACGTCAGCTCGGACGCAGGCGGCGTGTCTGCGCCGAGAGCAGGCGCCGTGTCTGCGCCGAGAGCAGGCGGCGTGTCTGCGCCGAGAGCAGGCGGCGTGTCTGCGCCGAGAGCAGGCGGCGTGTCTGCGCCGAGAGCAGGCGGCGTGTCTGCGCCGAGAGCAGGCGGCGTGTCTGCGCCGAGAGCAGGCGGCGTGTCTGCGCCGAGAGCAGGCGGCGTGTCTGCGCCGAGAGCAGGCGGCGTGTCTGCGCCGAGAGCAGGCGGCGTGTCTGCGCTGAGAGCAGGCGCGCGCTCAGATGCAAAGTGGAGCCATGTTGTGGATTTACAAAAAACTGTTTTCTGATCTTCTGAAACATTTAGAAGAAAACAACAACACACAACAATTTCCCCAAAAATGATTTCCGTCTTTTTCCAAAAATAGTCAAAAAGTCAGAAAATAAATTCGCTGGAAAAAAACAGGAGTTCGAAAAATATTTTGTAAAAAAAGAAAAAAAAGTTTGGTTTAAAAATAAAGAAATAAAGAAATAAAGAAATAAAGAAATAAAGAAATAAAGAAATAAAGAAATAAAGAAATAAAGAAATAGAGAAATAGAGAAATAAAGAAATAAAGAAATAAAGAAATAAAGAAATAAAGAAATAAAGAAATAGGAAAATAAATTATCCGGAACATTTTGGTTAAAATAAAAAGATGGAAAAAGAAAGAAAGTCCTGAAAATAATAATAAAAACGAATTCTAAAGAGATTTGATCAAATACAAGAAAACATTCTTAAAGATTAAACATTCAGGAGTTCAGAAAAACGGTTTCTCTGGAAGACACCAGACGGAACGGGGTTAGGGTTCGGGGGGGTTTCAGCCCCACCCCCAGTGACCGATCGTAATCACTCTACGGCCTTAACGCAGCCTCTCGGCTCTGAAGTTTGTCATTTCTGCATGTTGTTTGTCCCAGTGTACACCGATGCACATTTAGAATACCAACTGAATACTTATTATTATAAAACTTATTTTTCAAGATTTTGTAAAAGAAAAAAAAACATTCTGAAAATATTTTATCACAAATACTTAAAAAAAGAAAAATAAGAATCCTATGGAAGGCCATTCACGCCACTTACACAATTTAAAGTCATCATTTCGACTTTTCATGGGGGTTTACAAAAAAGTGGCGGAAATGGGCTTCCGTAGAAATCAGAGAAGTTTGGTTGAAATAAATAAATCGGAAAAAGTAAAAAAGATTTTAAAATAATATGAATATGTTGAGAAATGAACGTCCCAGCTGCATCAGAGCAGCACGTGATAAGAGAGGCCCTACGTAGCTGTGAGACGTCTGACGACATGGATGCTCCTCAGATTGGCACGATGACGCGCCCCGAGAGAGACGACATGTTTATTGCTGACGCAGGCTTTAGCGAATCTGAACTAAAGTCAGAATGCTGATTTATATTCTTCCGTCTTGTGGACTGTAACTCCCTCTCCTGTGTATCAGCATGTGACGGACTCTACTCCTCAGCCCTGTGTGACGACGACCTCCATTCTTGAGGATAATAAATACATGGATCCTGATTGAAGACCGAGCCGGGGACCAGTGAGATCAGAACATCATATATCAAATATATAACAACTGAATTATTATGATCCCCGCACCTGATTGCCACTCCTCGTTGAGCTCGCTGTTGCTCAGGTTCTCCTCGGCCCCGTTAGTGAGCGCCCCCCCGGCCTCTTCGTCGTCGTCATCTTCCTCCTCCTCCTCCTCCTCCTCTTCCTCATCATCCACAGCCATCCTGCTGTGCTGCTGGATCTCAGCTGATGCCCTGAACAGTTCCTCCGGAGGGTTCCCGTTGAAGTCTCCTTTCCCCCCCTCCTCCTCCTCCTGCAGGAGAAGCTCCATGGAGGCCCGGATGTCCCGCAGGTCTTCATCCTCATAGGCGCTGAGGAGCAGGGGACACATCATGACTACAGATCCTTTCTAAGGCGGGCTCTGGTGGCTAGACACCAGGGAAAGCCTCAGGCCACGTCTTTATTCTAGATGTCTCATTTTAAAAATAAACCGCGTCTGCTGAGCCAACAGTTCAGTAAATATATGACATCATGTAAAATATATTATTTCCCTGACATTAAATATCCCCATTATCACGAGCTCTTACTCCTCCGTCTCCGACTGCTCCTCGTCCTTCGCCGCCTCCTCCAGGTCTTCGATCTCCAGAGAATTATCCGGAGCGGCGTTAGCATCGTTAGCATCGTTAGCTCCTGCTGATTCCTGCCGAGGGCTGAAGACCCGGCTCAGGTCCGGGAGGGAGCAGGTCCTCAACATCTGTGACACAAGCAGAGGTCAATGCTGCAATGCACTCACACAGGAAGGGGGGGGGGTAAACTGTAAATGTGTTTCAGCCAATCAGAGACAGGCTCTGTATATATCTGATATACTGTTGAAAGAGAGAATGACAGGCGACCTTTAACACATGTATATAGTGGTAACCCTAACTTGGTCAATTTATCCAATACATTTATCCAATTTATCCAACTTCCTGTGACATCAGAACTTCCAAAAAAACTAGAAAAACAGTTGTTAGCAAATCGTTTAAATACCCGTCGATAAGGTCAAAGGTTTTTTTTTGCTTTGTCTGACCTTGGGGTTGTTGGCGTCGAACATGCCGGTGGAGAGTCCGATCAGGAGGTCCCGTTGCTGCCCGGCCCGGAGAGGAGAGACGGAGCGGGAGCGAGAGTTCAGAGACGAGGACGAGTCATCGAGGGACGACTGAGCCGAGAGGAGGGCGGTCCGACGGTGGGCCGGGGAGAG
>CM070484.1:46207110-46244610 GCA_036324585.1 Champsocephalus esox
GGTCCTGAGGCTCACCTCCTCCAGCAGGACCAGGCCTCAACCAGCTGGTCCTGAGGCTCACCTCCTCCAGCAGGACCAGGCCTCAACCAGCTGGTCCTGAGGCTCACCTCCTCCAGCAGGACCAGGCCTCATCCAGCTGGTCCTGAGGCTCACCTCCTCCAGCAGGACCAGGCCTCAACCAGCTGGTCCTGAGGCTCACCTCCTCCAACAGGACCAGGCCTCAACCAGCTGGTCCTGAGGCTCACCTCCTCCACAGGACCAGGCCTCAACCAGCTGGTCCTGAGGCTCACCTCCTCCAGCAGGACAAGGCCTCATCCAGCTGGTCCTGAGTACTTCTACTTTTACTCAAGTACAAGATCTGAGTACTTCTACTTTTACTCAAGTACAAGATCTCAGTACTTCTACTTTTACTCAAGTACAAGATCTGAGTACTTCTACTTTTACTCAAGATCTGAGTACTTCTACTTTTACTCAAGTACAAAGTCTGAGTACTTCTACTTTTACTCAAGTACAAGATCTCAGTACTTCTACTTTTACTCAAGTACAAGATCTGAGTACTTCTACTTTTACTCAAGATCTGGTACTTCTACTCTTTACTCAAGATCTGAGTACTTCTACTTTTACTCAAGATCTGAGTACTTCTACTTTTACTCAAGTACAAAGTCTGAGTACTTCTACTTTTACTCAAGTACAAGATCTGAGTACTTCTACTTTTACTCAAGTACAAGATCTGAGTACTTCTACTTTTACTCAAGTACAAGATCTGAGTACTTCTACTTTTACTCACGTACAAGATCTGAATACTTCTACTTTAACTCAAGTACAAGATCTGAGTATTTCTACTTTTACTCAGTACAAGATCTGAGTAATTCTACTTTTACTCAAGTACAGATCTGAGTACTTCTACTTTTACTCAAGTACACAAGTACAAGATCTGAGTACTTCTACTTTTACTCAAGTACACCAGTACAAGATCTGAGTACTCCTCCTCTCCTCTCTCCTCTCTCCTCTCCTGAAGGCCCTGCTGTTTCTCCTCTCTCCTCTCTCCTCACCTGAAGGCCCTGCTGTTTCTCTCTCTCCTCTCTCTCTCCTCACCTGAAGGCCCTGCTGTTTCTCCTCTCTCCTCTCCTATCTCCCCTCTCTCCTCTCTCCTCACCTGAAGGCCCTGCTGTTTCTCCTCTCTCCTCTCCTATCTCCCCTCTCTCCTCTCTCCTCACCTGAAGGCCCTGCTGTTTCTCCTCTCTCCTCTCCTATCTCTCCCTCTCTCCTCTCTCCTCACCTGAAGGCCCTGCTGTTTCTCCTCTCTCCTCACCTGAAGGCTCTGCTGTTTCTCCTCTCTCTCCTCTCCTATCTCCCCTCTCTCCTCTCTCCTCACCTGAAGGCGCTGTTGTCTCCTCCTCCTCTCCCCTCCTCTCTCTCCCTCTCTCTCCTCTCTCCTCACCTGAAGGCTCTGCTGGTTTCTCTCCTCTCTCCTCTCTCCTCTCTCCTCACCTGAAGGCTCTGCTGGTTTCTCCTCTCCTCTCTCCTCTCTCCTCCTCTCTCCTCTCCCTCTCTCCTCTCTCCTCACCTGAAGGCTCTGCTGTCTCTCCTCTCTCCTCTCCTCTCCTCTCTCTCTCACCTGAAGGCTCTGCTGTCTCTCCTCTCTCCTCTCCTCTGAAGGCTCTGCTGGTTTCCCCTCTCTCCTCCTCTCCTCACCTGAAGGCTCTGCTGTCTCTCCTCTCTCCTCTCCTCTCACCTGAAGGCTCTGCTGTCTCTCCTCTCCTCCTCACCTGAAGGCTCTGCTGGTTTCTCCTCTCTCCTCTCTCCTCACCTGAAGGCTCTGCTGTCTCTCCTCTCTCCTCTCCTCTCACCTGAAGGCTCTGCTGGTTTCTCCTCTCTCCTCCTCTCCTCACCTGAAGGCTCTGCTGTCTCTCCTCTCTCCTCTCACCTGAAGGCTCTGCTGGTTTCTCCTCTCTCCTCCTCTCCTCTCTCTCCTCACCTGAAGGCTCTGCTGGTTTCTCCTCTCCTCTCCTCTCTCTCCTCTCTCCTCACCTGAAGGCTCTGCTGGTTTCTCCTCTCTCCTCTCTCCTCCTCTCCTCTCTCCTCACCTGAAGGCTCTGCTGTCTCTCCTCTCTCCTCTCTCCTCACCTGAAGGCTCTGCTGGTTTCTCCTCTCCTCTCTCCTCTCTCCTCACCTGAAGGCTCTGCTGTCTCTCCTCTCTCTCCCTCTCCTCTCTCCTCTCTCCTCACCTGAAGGCTCTGCTGTCTCTCCTCTCTCTCCCCTCCTCTCTCCTCTCTCCTCTCTCCTCTCTCCTCACCTGAAGGCTCTGCTGTCTCTCCTCTCTCCTCTCCTCTCCTCTCTCCTCTCTCCTCTCTCCTCACCTGAAGGCTCTGCTGTCTCTCCTCTCTCTCCCTCCTCTTCTCTCCTCTCTCCTCACCTGAAGGCTCTGCTGTCTCTCCTCTCTCTCCCCTCCTCTCTCCTCTCTCCTCACCTGAAGGCTCTGCTGTCTCTCCTCTCTCTCCCCTCCTCTCTCCTCTCTCCTCACCTGAAGGCTCTGCTGTCTCTCCTCTCTCTCCTCCTCTCCTCTCTCCTCTCTCCTCACCTGAAGGCTCTGCTGTCTCTCCTCTCTCTCCCTCCTCTCTCCTCTCTCCTCTCTCCTCTCTCCTCACCTGAAGGCTCTGCTGGTTTCTCCTCTCTCCTCTCAGCCTCCTTTCCTCCTGCAGGTCTCATCACGCCTCCTGGTGGTCTGCAAGAGAATTACACGTTAGTTTCTGGCGCACTTACAGAATGATGTCTTCAGTCAATAAGGGGAAATTATTAGCATTGCTTCTTCACTCCAGCATCAAGTCAGACACGGTTCCTCACGAGCAAAGCTTCGGCCTCCTGGATACGTGAGGCGCTGAGCTAGGAGGCATTACCACGAGACGCCACCAGGACAAACAAGTCTTCCGTCTCAAACTGTTTCCATAACTAATTCAACGCCTTTTGAAACTCTCGATGTTTGGACTCTTATTATTATTACAATTATTTGTCTTCTATTATCTCAAAGCGTATCAGTATCCCTTGTTGTGAAGCACTTCGAGATGTGTCTTGGCAGATGAGAAGCGCTATATAAATTAAATATATGAAACCGAGTTCAAAGGTCAAGTCACTGAACAGATGGAGGGTTACCCGTCCTGCTGCCAGGCCTGAGGAACATCAGCCCGGGGGAGAGGGGGGGGTCGAGGGGTCTCCTCCAACTCCACGGACTCCAGGTCTGCTGGATCTGGAACGAGTCAGAACACATCAAATCAGTGTGAGGACGAGGAGCTGAGCACGAGGAGCTGAGCACGAGGAGCTGAGGCTTCAGAGCGTCCTCAGGCTGAGCGTTACCCTGGATCTCAGAGCGGCGAGGCGGCAGCGTCCCTCTGTCCGCTGCAGACCTCTCCTTCTGGGAGGACCCTCTGGACGCTGCACTCTGACCACCAGCAGGGGGCGCTGTCCTCACAGGAAACACTCCCTCTTCAGGCGTCCTCACCATCTCCCCCGCTCCCGACAGGCGAGGCTGATCTGAGGAGAGGAAGGCGGGCGTCATCTCAATGGGCTTAACACTCCAAACGAAAACAGCCATTTAACGTCACGTGATATCGAGATCAGGTGCAGCTCGCCAACAAAAAGCCAATCCAACGAGATGGTTTAAGATCGTCACTGAGCCGCTCTGATATCCTGGCGTTCCACAGGTTGGGAGCGTCGTGACGAAACCTCACATCTGATGGTGGGGACATTTAGGGACATTTAGGAAGCCAGCTGAGGAGAACCTCGGGACATTTTGAAGCTTTCGGTGGAAGCGTCAGCCAATCAATCATATGCCAGTCCAAACTCTAGCCAATCAAACCGCTGCTTGTGTGTCAGGGGCGGGACATTCATGTGATTGGTTGTTGGTCGAGCTTCAGACACGCCCACCTCCAAGCTCTTTCCAAAGCCGCTGTGTGGACGGGCCGTGAGAATCAATACTGACTGAGCCACGGCTCAACATATGGTGTATTATAACTAGACTAACCAGGGCTGTAGGAAGTGTCCCCGAAGAGGGGCATGTCCCCACAGAGGGACGTCTCCCCCAGAGTGAGGGGCTGCAGCTCCTGGAGGACCCTCAGGACCTGGGATTCTGGACTGGATCTCCACACCTTCCTCCCCCCGTCCTCCTGCAGCATCTGGATCACCTCCCCCACCGTGTGCTCTGAGGACAGACAGGGGGACAAGGAGACATCAGAGAGAGACAAGGAGACATCAGACAGAGACAAGGAGACATCAGAGAGAGAAACAAGGAGACATCAGAGAGAGACAAAGAGACATCAGACAAGGAGACATCAGAGAGAGAGACAAGGAAACATAGAAGATGAGACATCAGAGAGAGAGACAAAACGATGAGACATCAGAGAGAGAGACAAAACGATGAGACATCAGAGAGAGAGACAAAGAGACGATGAGACATCAGAGAGACAAGGAGACATCAGAGAGAGAGACAAAGAGACATCAGACATCAGAGAGAGAGACAAAGAGACATCAGAGAGACGATGAGACATCAGAGAGAGACAAAGAGACGATGAGACAGAGACATCAGAGAGAGAGACAAAGAGACGATGAGACATCAGCGAGAGAGACAAAGAGACATCAGAGAGAGAGACAAAGAGACGATGAGACAGAGACGATGAGACATCAGAGAGAGAGACAAAACGATGAGACATCAGAGAGAGAGACAAAGAGACATCAGAGAGAGAGACAAAGAGACGATGAGACATCAGCGAGAGAGACAAAGAGACATCAGAGAGAGAGAGAAAGAGACAGACGATGAGACATCAGAGAGAGAGACAAAACGATGAGACATCAGAGAGAGAGACAAAGAGACATCAGAGAGACGATGAGACATCAGAGAGAGACAAAGAGACGATGAGACAGAGACATCAGAGAGAGAGACAAAGAGACGATGAGACATCAGCGAGAGAGACAAAGAGACATCAGAGAGAGAGACAAAGAGACGATGAGACAGAGACGATGAGACATCAGAGAGAGAGACAAAGAGACATCAGAGAGACATCAGAGAGAGAGACAAAGAGACATCAGACAAGGAGACATTAGAGAGAGAGACATCAGAGAGAGAGACAAAACGATGAGACATCAGAGAGAGAGACAAAGAGACATAAGAGAGAGACGATGAGACATCAGAGAGAGAGACAAAGAGACGATGAGACAGAGATGATGAGACATCAGAGAGAGAGACAAAGAGACATCAGAGAGAGAGAGACAAAGAGACATCAGAGAGAGAGAGACAAAGAGACATCAGAGAGAGAGACAAAGAGACATCAGAGAGAGAGAGACAAAGAGACGAGACATCAGAGAGAGAGACAAAGAGACATCAGAGAGAGAGACAAAGAGACATCAGAGAGAGAGACAAAGAGACATCAGAGAGAGAGAGACAAAGAGACGAGACATCAGAGAGAGAGACAAAGAGACATCAGAGAGAGAGACAAAGAGACATCAGAGAGAGAGAAAAAGAGACGAGACATCAGAGAGAGAGACAAAGAGACATCAGAGAGAGAGACAAAGAGACATCAGAGAGAGAGAGACAAAGAGACGAGACATCAGAGAGAGAGACAAAGAGACGATGAGACATCAGAGAGAGAGACAGAGAGACAAAGAGACATCAGAGAGAGAGACAAATAGACATCAGAGAGAGAGACAAAGAGACATCAGAGAGAGAGACAAAGAGACAATGAGACATCAGAGAGAGAGAGAGACAAAGAGACATCAGAGACAAAGAGCCGATGAGACAGAGACGATGAGACATCAGAGAGAGAGACATCAGAGAGAGAGACAAAAAGACGATGAGACAGAGACGATGAGACATGAGAGAGAGAGACAAAGAGACGATGAGACAGAGACGATGAGACATCAGAGAGAGAGAGACAAAGAGACGATGAGACAGAGACGATGAGACATCAGAGAGAGAGACAAAGAGACGTGGTTCAGGTGCAGATGTTCTGGTGTGTTCTGGGGGACGGGGGACTCACCAATGGTTCTGATGCTGGTCTCCTCCAGGGTGTTCTGGGCCTCAGACAGAACCAGAGGGACTCCAGCCTCCCACTTCCTCCTGTCGGCACCAGAGGACGGGCTCTCTGCAGGGGACACTGACGAGGCTGCAGAGAGAGACATGCAGTATTAACATGAACCTGTGTTAAAGACTGCATATCTGAATACAGCTCCAGCTGGTCTCCAGCTGGTCTCCACTCACTGGCACCGGGACTGGCTGTGGAGCAGGTTTCCCCCAAGGTCAGCCGAGCCACAGGAAGTTCAGGAAGTTCTGCAGCGTCCCACTTCCTGCGCTCTCCGTTAGCAGCGCCAGGACCTGGTTCTGAAGGAGGACCTGGTTCTGAAGGAGGACCTGGTACTGAAGGAGGACCTGGTACTGAAGGAGGACCTGGTGCTGAAGGAGGACCTGGTGCTGAGGACCTGTTCCAGAGATGGCAAAAGTACACACATCCTTTACTCAAGTAGAAGTACAGATACTCGTGTTTAAAAGTACTCAGGTAAAAGTAGAAGTAGAAAGTACAGGTATTTGAGTTCAACATGAGAGAAGTAGAAAGTACAGGTATTTGAGTTCAACATGAGAGAAGTAGAAAGTACAGGTATTTGAGTTCAACATGAGAGAAGTAGAAAGTACAGGTATTTGAGTTCAACATGTAAGAAGTAGAAAGTACAGGTATTTGAGTTCAACATGAGAGAAGTAGAAAGTACAGGTATTTGAGTTCAACATGTGAGAAGTAGAAAGTACAGGTATTTGAGTTCAACATGAGAGAAGTAGAAAGTACAGGTATTTGAGTTCAACATGTGAGAAGTAGAAAGTACAGGTATTTGAGTTCAACATGTGAGAAGTAGAAAGTACAGGTATTTGAGTTCAACATGAGAGAAGTAGAAAGTACAGGTATTTGAGTTCAACATGTGAGAAGTAGAAAGTACAGGTATTTGAGTTCAACATGTGAGAAGTAGAAAGTACAGGTATTTGAGTTCAACATGTAAGAAGTAGAAAGTACAGGTATTTGAGTTCAACATGAGAGAAGTAGAAAGTACAGGTATTTGGGTTCAACATGTGAGAAGTAGAAAGTACAGGTATTTGTGTTCAACATGTGAGAAGTAGAAAGTACAGGTATTTGAGTTCAACATGTGAGAAGTAGAAAGTACAGGTATTTGTGTTCAACATGTAAGAAGTAGAAAGTACAGGTATTTGTGTTCAACATGTGAGAAGTCAAAGTAAGTACTCCACTACTTCCTACCTCTGCCTGGTTCTGCAGGAGCACCTGGTTCTGAAGGGGGGGGAACAGACTCCTCTTCCACTGGACTATGGGCCTTCAGGTTCTGGTTCAGTCGGCGCAGGATCTGCTTCTTCTCACTCTGGACCATGGAAAGAGATTTATAATAATAGGTTTAGATATTTAACCAAGTCATACAACTGTTTTAGCTCAACACGACCACAACCAACCCGACCACAACCAACACGACCACAACCAACACGACCACAGGACCACAACCAACACGACCAACAGACCACGACCAACAGGACCACGACCAACACGACCACAACCAAAAGGACCACAACCACGACCAACAGGATCACAACGACATGACCACACACACCACAACCAACACGACCACCACGACCACAACCAACCCCACCACGACCACCCCCACCACAACCAACCCCACCACGACCAACACCACCACAACCAACACCACCACAACCAACCCCACCACAACCACAACCAACACGACCACAACCAACCCCACCACAACCAACACGACCACAACCAACCCCACCACAACCAACACGACCACGACCAACCACGACCACGACCAACACCGACCACGACCAACAGGACCAACACGACCACACACGACCACAACCAACACCGACCACAACCAACCCGACCACAACCAACAGGACCACAACCAACACGACCAACACGACCACAACCAACACGACCACAACCAACACGACCAACCCCACCACAACCACAACCAACACGACCACAACCAACCACCACCACAACCAACACGACCACAACCAACCCGACCACAACCAACCCGACCACGACCAACAGGACCAACACGACCACAACCAACACGACCAACCACCGACCACAACCAACCCGACCACACACCAACACCGACCACAACCAACACGACCACAACCAACACGACCACAACCAACACGACCACAACCAACACGACCACAACCAACCCGACCACAACCAAACTCATAATTTTGGGATGCAATTGTTACTTTGGGAAATTAGTCAAGTTGAAATAGAAGCGAAGAGAACAACAAAGCGTTTTATTTTATATTTATTAAAAAAAATGTAAACCACAACAGGTTAAGGTTCTATTTCTGAACATAGAGTGGACGCCCTCACTAGCAACCCCAAATAAAATGGAAGCTCAGGTAGTTTGTAGTTCCTCCTCGCCTCCAACCGCGTCGCTAAACGATGCAGCCGGAAGCAGGAGGAACACGTTTTGTGGGAGGTGAACCGTCCCGAAGCATTCTCTGTCACTTGTTAAGCTCTTGCTTCAATCAACTTCATGTACCACGACCACCGAGTGGACTTCCACATCCAGGAGGCGATGTCCCGTTAACAGATCATTGATATGCATCGTGCTCTCACCTGGAGGACGGCAGCAGTCTCCGGCTGAGCGGACTTCTCTTTCAGCGGAGTCACCTGCCAGAAACAACACTCGCATTAGGACAACACACCGACACGTGGCAGCGCGATGGCGTTCGTGTACTGACCGCTCCAACGTTCTTCAGGGCGGCCGTCATGGAGATGGCTTCAGCAGCAGCGTCTGGCTGAGAGGTCTGAGGAGGATCTGATGAAGACGATGATGATGATGAAGCTACGTGTCCTGCTGCAGCGACGCCAGGCTTCACCCCCCGCGCTGCGAGCTGCACCGACACAGAGGACCCGGGGTTACGTGAAGCAAAGCGCGGGCGAGGGGATGGACGCCTCTTTGCGCTGGCCTTTAACCTGACGTTTCTATACGTTGCTACTTATCGTGCTTTTTAATTATTGATTTATTATTTTACTCCCATTGTGTTATTTTACTACACGATAACTCTAACGGTCAGATCAGGTCTGAAATGCTCCTGGCATCCCAGCAGCTCCATGTGGAACATCAACAAATTACTTTTTTTTTAAGTTCCGACCACTTCCATTCTTGAGAAGATGAAATACGTGGATCCTGATGCTGGAGCTCAGGCCGGGGGCCGGGGGCCGGGGGCCGGGGGCCGGGGGCCGGGGCCGGGGGCCGGGGCCGGGGGCACTATTCTAACAGAAATAAAATAGCATTACAAAATATGTTTCTAGTTATTGTGCTCATTCGGTCTCTCCACGACAGCAGATGGTCAATCTATACATCTATACATATGTGTTCCCTGTCCTGCCCTCTGGTCAGCGGGGGGGTCTTAAATGTGCTGTATGAATACATGAGATGGATGGATCTTACGTGCTCCTCCCAGGCTCTCTTCTCCCTCTCCAGCGCCTCCACCCTCTTCTTCTCCAGCTGCTCTCTCAGCACAGCAGCTCGAGTGTTAGCTTGAGCCTGACGGGAGGACAAACACAAGCAAAAGATCGTTTTTAAAGTTATAGCTGCATCCTTTAAGCACGGTGATTTCATCAGCTTGAGTTACGGGAAAGAGCGCCGGGCAAAGAGCTTTATTCCTATAAGTCTTCCGGCTTCAATGAGACATATTGATGTAATCCTCACTTTCAGCGCCTCGATCTTCTTCCTCTTGAGCTCGGCCTCCTCGCTGGACTCCTGGCTGTCTGACCCGTCGCTGTCGTACTGAAACACAACAACAACAACACAGGAGAGGAGACATCAGAAAACTCCCATTGCACCGTGTCACTGCCCTGGTTACCGGCGTCCTTCAGGAGTCATTTTAAAGTGCTTTTCATGACTGGCAAGGCTTTACTTAACCTCGCCCTTAAACCTATGCAAGTGACTCTCGTGTTATCGCCTGCAAGGACTTTGGAGAAAAAGTCAAACATTTTTGATTTTTTAAGAAAAATCCAGAATCTTTTGAAAATGTCAGAATTTTGAGATTTTGAGAAAAATAGCAACAAATTCTCTTTCTTAGTTTCGACTGAACGTGTGAGCTCCAGCCGGAGACACTAGGCGCGTTCACACCGCGGGACTTTCCCCACAAAAGTTCATGAGAACTCTTTAGTTCTCATGAAGAACTCTTTGGTTCTCATGAACTAAGCACAGATCGCGTTCACACCAGAATAAGTCCCTGAGGGAGGATTAGGCAAATGAAGCCGCTGACGTCACTTCTTCTTCTTCTTCTGCTTTGGGTTTACTGGCAGGCCGCAAACCACTTCACGGCGTATACTGCCCCCCGGAGTCCCCGGCCGGAAGTCCCCGGCCAGAAGTCCCCGGAGTTGGGGAAGGCTTCAGTAGCAGCTGCTGGGACTCCCAGCAGCTGCTACTGAAGCCTTCCGAGTGAATCGCCAGAACGCCGACACCTCCTCATCTCCACCGCTCCCATGTTTTATTTTGTGTTGCCATAAGTTAGTCTCTCTGCGTTTCTGCGCTGGGCTAATGCTAATAATGCTAATGCTAATGCTAATAATGCTAATGCTAATAATGCTAATGTGAGGATAATAAAATGGCGGCTTCACAAAACTCTTTGTGAGTGTTACGGGGCGTGGTTTGCAATCCGCCAGCCAATCAGGAATATAGCTCTCTTCTCACAAAAAAGCCGCTCCAAAGCGGAGCGGGTAAAAAGGTTCGCATGAACTACTTTTAGTACCGGCTCTTTTTGGTGTGAACGCGATCATGAACCTCGCATGAACCTTCGTGGGAAAAGTACCGCAGTGTGAACGCGCCTCACGAGGAATAAAATAACATTACAAATTGTTAAATGTGGAAATATAAATGTACAGTAACAAAATATAAAGCAGATGTTCACCTTCTCTCCTCTGAGCCGGGCTTTGATCTGCTGACGCTCGTTGAAGTTCTGCAGGCGGATCTGCCTCAGTCTGGAGAGATACTCCTGAGGACACACAGAGAGCCTCATCTGAGGACACTCCTGAGGACACACAGAGAGCCTCAGTCTGGAGAGATACTCCTGAGGACACACAGAGAGCCTCAGTCTGAGGACACTCCTGAGACACACAGAGAGCCTCAGTCTGAGAGACACTCCTGAGGACACACAGAGAGCCTCAGTCTGGAGAGACACTCCTGAGGACACACAGAGAGCCTCAGTCTGGAGAGACACTCTTGAGGACACACAGAGAGCCTCAGTCTGAGGACACTCCTGAGGACACACAGAGAGCCTCAGTCTGGAGAGACACTCCTGAGGACACAGAGAGCCTCAGTCTGAGGACACTCCTGAGGACACACAGAGAGCCTCAGTCTGGAGAGACACTCCTGAGGACACAGAGAGCCTCAGTCTGGAGAGACACTCCTGAGGACACACAGAGAGTCTCAGTGGAATGCTTCCAAGTCTTCAACAACTCCAGGAACTCTGGTGGTCAAAATACTACACAAATATAAAGGAAACCAAAAATAAGTTCAAAATATCGTGATTTTTTAAATTCTACCGGTTCAGTTGGACTTCACCAGAACATCCTGACTCCACCAGAACATCCTGACTCCACCAGAACATCCTGACTCCACCAGAACATCCTGACTCCACCAGAACATCCTGACTCCACCAGAACATCCTGACTCCACCAGAACATCCTGACTCCACCAGAACATCCTGACTCCAAGACGAACATCTGGACTTCAACACGTCACCACGGTAACAAGATGAACATCTGGACTTCAACACGTCACCGCAGCAACAAGACGAACATCTGGACTTCAACACGTCACCACGGCAACAAGACGAACATCCAGACTTCAACACGTCACCGCAGTAACAAGATGAACATCTGGACTTCAACACATCACCACGGTAACAAGATGAACATCCAGACTTCAACACGTCACCGCAGTAACAAGATGAACATCTGGACTTCAACACATCACCACGGTAACAAGATGAACATCTGGACTTCAACACGTCACCACGGCAACAAGACGAACATCCGGACTTCAACACGTCACCGCAGTAACAAGATGAACATCTGGACTTCAACACGTCACCACGGCAACAAGATGAACATCTGGACTTCAACACGTCACCGCGGCAACAAGACGAACATCCGGACTTCAACACGTCACCGCGGCAACAAGACGAACATCCGGACTTCAACACGTCACCACGGCAACAAGACGAACATCCGGACTTCAACACGTCACCGCAGCAACAAGACGAACATCCGGACTTCAACACGTTACCCTAGCAACAAGACGAACATCCACTCCACAGCGACACAAAGCAGGAGGAGTGGTTATTACGATGGGACAACAAACAACAACAACAACAACGGGTTCACAGCTGTGATTAATAACAGCCAAAATAATAACCATGCGCTCAGTGTGCAGGAGGGGTCATGAGGGCGAGATGCAGGGGTGCATTATGGGAGTTTAGTTCAGACGGATGAAGGATCATCATTTCACTTGATTTAAAATAATTAGTTTTATCTTCATGTTACAAATGGTTGTTATTGATAATTCATTGTGGAGTGGTTGATTTTCTCTACGATATTTACTCGACGTTTCCTCAATATTTCCTCGACGTTTCCTCAACACTTCCTCGACGTTTCCTCAACACTTCCTCGACATTTCCTCAATATTTCCTCGACGTTTCCTCAACACTTCCTCGACGTTTCCTCAACGTTTCCTCGACGTTTCCTCAATATTTCCTCGACGTTTCCTCAATGTTTCCTCAACGTTTCCTCGACGTTTCCTCAATATTTCCTCAACACTTCCTCGACCTTTCCTCGACGTTTCCTCAACGTTTCCTCAACGTTTCCTCAATATTTCCTCGACGTTTCCTCAATATTTCCTCGACGTTTCCTCAACATTTCCTCAATATTTCCTCAACGTTTCCTCGACATTTCCTCAACGTTTTCCTCGACGTTTCTTCAACATTTCCTCTAAGTTTCATAGATATTTCCTCGACATTTCTTCAATATTTCCTCGACGTTTCCTCAACGTTTCCTCGACATTTCCTCAACGTTTTCCTCGACGTTTCTTCAACATTTCCTCTAAGTTTCATAGATATTTCCTCGACATTTCTTCAATATTTCCTCGACGTTTCCTCAATATTTCATCAACGTTTCCTCGACATTTTCTCAATATTTCCTCTAAGTTTCATAGATATTTCCTCGACCTTTCCTCAATATTTCCTCAACGTTTCCTCGACATTTCCTCAATATTTCCTCGACGTTTCCTCAATATTTCCTCAACGTTTCCTCGACATTTTCTCAATATTTCCTCGACCTTTCCTTGACATTTCCTCAATATTTACTCGACACTTCCTCAACGTTTCCTCAATATTTCCTCGACGTTTCCTCAACACTTCCTCGACGTTTCCTCAACGTTTCCTCAACATTTCCTCGACGTTTCCTCAATATTTCCTTGACGTTTCCTCAACATTTCCTCAACGTTTTCTCAATATTTCCTCGACGTTTCCTCAATATTTCCTCAACGTTTCCTCAATATTTCCTTAATATTTCCTCGACGTTTCCTCAACATTTCCTCTAAGTTTCATAGATATTTCCTCGACCTTTCCTCAACGTTTCCTCAATATTTCCTCAATATTTACTCGACGTTTCCTCAACACTTCCTCGACGTTTCCTCAACATTTCCTCAATATTTACTCGACGTTTCTCCTCAATATTTCCTCGACGTTTCCTCAATATTTCCTCAACGTTTCCTCAATATTTCCTCGACGTTTCCTCAATATTTCCTCGACGTTTCCTCAACATTTCCTCGACCTTTCCTCAACGTTTCCTCAATATTTACTCGACGTTTCCTCAACACTTCCTCGACGTTTCCTCAACGTTTCCTCGACGTTTCCTCGACGTTTCCTCAACATTTCCTCGACGTTTCATAGATATTTCCTCGACCTTTCCTCAATATTTACTCAACATTTCCTCAATATTTACTCGACGTTTCCTCAATATTTCCTCGACGTTTCCTCAATATTTCCTCGACGTTTCCTCAATATTTCCTCAACGTTTCCTCGATATTTCCTCAACGTTTCCTCGACATTTCCTCGATATTTCCTCGACATTTCTTCAACGTTTTCTCGACATTTCCTCAACATTTCCTCGACGTTTCCTCAACACTTCCTCGACATTTCCTCTAAGTTTCATAGATATTTCCTCGACATTTCCTCAATATTTACTCGACGTTTCCTCAATATTTCCTTGACGTTTCCTCAATATTTACTCAACGTTTCCTCGACATTTCCTCAATATTTCCTCAACATTTCCTCTAAGTTTCATAGATATTTCCTCGACATTTCCTCGACGTTTCCTCAACATTTCCTGTTCAGCTGGATTTCTCTCGTTGTGTTTCCCATGTGTGATTTGGTGCTTCTTGAAAACCTTGTTCTGAGATAATTAAGCTCCTTCTACGAGACAACACTTAACCCAGAACCCGGTACGATGTTAGCTTCAACACGTCAGCCAGAATCAAATATATTTGAGCAGTAAACGATAAAGATGAACATCCAATCCACAGCGACACAAAGCAGGAGGAGTGGTTATTAAAATGGGACAACAAACAAACAATAACAATGGGCTCACAGCTGTGATCAATAACAGCCAAAATAATAAACATCATGTCACAGCGCTCGTTGTGCAGGGAGGGGTCATGAGTTGAGATGCAGGGGTGCATTATGGGAGTTTGGTCGACTCCTACCTCCTCCTCCCGGTTGGCTCTGGGCCTCCTGAAGCGGATCGAGCCCCCCCCCGGCTCCCGTAGGTCGCTGCCAGGTTTTGCCGCGTTCCCTGTTCACCGTTTCATTTCATTTAACCACATTTAAAACATCGTGCCAAAACCTACTTTGGATGAGTGGATTGACATCGGTTGTGATATGTTTGCGATGGAAAGGATAACCCTCGCTTTGAGGGAATATTTTTGTGGAGATGGGAAAAGTGGATAATATATGTTACGACCATCATTCGTCGAGAAGAGATTTGTATGTCTTTTGTTCTAAGCCCCCTGTTTGAATAGGTTGCCGGTACACCCCCATCACCCTGCTGTGAGTATGTTAGCGCATGTTTGAAGGTCAGTGAGGCCTCTGATTACTAATATGTGTGTTTGATTTGTGATTTCACTGTTACAGAGAAGATTGTATCGTCTATGATTGTATGTGAAAAGCTGAATGCCGTCGTGCCGTCACAGTACGGGGTCAGGAGCTAACGCCCATCCATTATCACAGCATGTACATTCAATAGTGATGTTTAAAGCTGGCTGCCTGTAAACACCCATTTCTGCTTTAGGGGAAATGATAGGACATCTTGGACATGTAACGATGGGAACCCAAAGTCACATGACCTGGCCTACGACCCAGCAGACTGTTCAGGGTGAGTCACTTAGGGACTTCATGAGACCAAATAAAGGCTAACGGCTGTATACGGAACTTTCCAGAACACTGAAATGTCTCTTGGGTTAAATGTATTCTTAACATCTCTTTATAAGCGTCTGTACGTACCAGCTGTCCCTCGGCTCGCACCTTGTTGAGCATGGCTTCTCTCTTCCTCTGCAGAAACTCTTCCACCTGATAGGCCCGTCCTGCAGCCATGTGACCCCGAGACCTGAACACACGACAAGGGCCATCAGTACCGTCAACACTATGGAATCAAGGGCAACCGCATGCACGAAAATACCTTAAGTTTCCCTCAAGTGTTACACTTAATGTCCTGCAGCAGCTTAACAGCAGACTCAAAGCTGTTGAAGGACAGTTCATACGGGACGTGTGCTTGATGTAGTCACACGAGCGATAGTTATATATTCTCAAAGCGGAAAGGGTTATACTTCAGCAGCAATACAATACAAGGAAGCCCTAAAAAAGCCAATAGGAATCAGACAACGATAGTTAATCAAAGTCTGTAGGTAGACAATACTTTGGTAAGTGTGGAATTGTATGGAAGTAAAATATTTAAGATAAGGATAAAATAAACTGGAAATACTTAAGTGAGGGTTTTTATGGAAAAAGACTTAAAGACTTCGAAAGAAGCCTCAACATGTGTTCTGGATCAGGGCGCTGTCACTGACCGGCTGATGTGAGCAGCTTTAGAGCCGCACTGCAGACGCTGCAGTTCCCTCTTGATGGCGTCCGGGTTCAGGACCGGGCCTGCAGCCGCCGGGACCCTGCAGGGGACCAGAAGACACACAGATCTCCTTACATACAGGGAAGGGGCTGTACAGGATATCAGCTTTTATATTCAGTGTGCATGTTTTGCTTTAAAATAACTAGCATGTGTGGAATAAACACAAATAAAGGTGAACACAGAGTCCCTGAACGCACCGTGCCGGGCTGCCTGGTGCCGGGCTGCCCGGGCTGCCCGGTGCCGGGCTGCCCGGTGCCGGAGACGCTCCTCTCATCTGGTCCAGCGCAGCATGGTAGTGTTCGTACGGAGTTTTACTGGGAAGGTAACCCGGACCCTGAACGAAGCACGCGACGGCCCTCTGCCCCCCCCCCTGCAAAACACTGAGGAGGAGCACAGGAGGAGGTGAGCACAACACTGAGGAGGAGCCCAGGAGGAGGTGAGCACAACACTGAGGAGGAGCCCAGGAGGAGGTGAGCACAACACTGAGGAGGAGCCCAGGAGGAGGTGAGCACAACACTGAGGAGGAGCCCAGGAGGAGGTGAGCACAACACCGAGGAGGAGCCCAGTATACATATACACAACTTGAAATTTGGAAATGTTTCAAAATTCTGACTTTAATAAAAATCCCTTAATTCTGACTTTTCTTTTAAATTTTAAAATTCAGACCTTTTTCAGAAAATCCTTTTTTTTTAAAATCTCAAAATATACTTTTTTCCATAAAATCTTAAAAATCTATTTTCTTATTAAAATCTCAAAATTCTTTTTGGACGTGGAAAATGGAGCGGCTGCGATGTAAGAAACATCACAGCCTTGATCTGGGACGGAGGTATTATTATGGTCTCGTAGGTCGAGCTCAGGCGACGATGGGAGAATGATCAGGTGCTCCATACCTTCCTCTCGGGGCTGCTGCCTCCACTGGAGCTCAGCACGTGCCTCCAGCCCTGCTCTCTGGCCTGGTTGATCCGGCTTATCTGTGAGGAGATCACAGGTTCATCATGACTTCACTTTGAGGTTCAGATGCCCCCGACCACCCGTTGACGAATAAAGACAAAAAACCAAGAAACCACACAATCTTTAAAGCCGTTTCAATAATTAGCTTGAAGTCATTCGTTTTTAACCTGATTTGTGAACATTTCTGAAACTCAGTTAGTAAGTATTGTAATAAATAAAGAATGTTGATGAATCGCCCACCTTTTCCTTTTCATATCTCTTCATCTGCTCCGCTTTAAACAGGACCATCTGAGAGGGAACAAGGACACGTTCATATTTCCAAGCAAAACTAGTCCATGCATTCGTATATTCTCTGACCCCAGCCTCTCCTCTAGGGCTGGGCAAAATATCGATATCTATATTGTGATAAAAGACCACATATCCAGAAACTCCCTCTGGAGGGAACAGGGGGGGATTTTAGCATTTAGAGACCATTTACATGCACTGAAACCAAGAGAACCCACGAGAGGGAGCAACCGCCGGAAGCAGAACGGGGCCTCTCTGAATATGTCAAACACATTGAGCCAGATTACTCGCTAATAAAATCCCCCTTAGTTTTGAAACCTCGCCCTGATGAACCCACCTGCTCTCTCTGCTTCCTCTCCCTCTCCATCAGCTCCATCCTCTTCCGCCTCATGCCGTCCTGCAGCACGAGGGAAACGTTAAAGCAACGGTGTAGTGAGGAGGTTACACATCGGGCAGAACAGGGAGAAGACAGAGACTAGGGTTACGTATTGTAACCCTAGGCTCTCACACAGGCTCCGCCCTCTACTGGGTACGACTCTCATCAATGATACGCGAGCGTTCACACACTGAAGTTGTATAAACGTAGCCGGCCAATCAGGGCGAGCCTACCTGAATGCTCGCAGGCTCACAGTATATAAGGCGGCTCCGCCTCCTGACTGTCATCCTTCACCCTCTACAGCGAGCGCACAGGGCCCCTAGGCAGAGGGCTCCGCCTGTGCTTATAGCCCTAGGGTTACAGCGCGTAACCCACCGTTATCTCTCACAGGCTCCGCCCTCTAGTACAGTGGGTGGAGCCCCGATGGATAAACGCCCTGTCGTCCTACAAAATCGACCCACCACACAGCCATACCACGTGTAGATGTGTAGTCCAAATAATCGATTATTCGCCGCTGCAGCCATCTGTGCTCCGAGCCGGAACATTTTTACCCTCTGCCCATCCTGCTGCCCGTGGGAGCGGATGGGCTGCCAGGCTCTCATCAAGGGGGGGCACGCCGTGCGGCCCTGCACCCTGAGGATACCCACCATGCCAGCCACCGGAGCGTTCGTCCTCAGTGGCTGCCGCCACGACGCCTCCACACGCTGCCAGATATCTGGCAGCGGGGGCGAAACGAAGGCTGGCTGCGCCGGGCGGACCGGGCCGCAGAGCCCCCGGTGGAGGCGGCTCACCGGCTTCGGCGGGGGGAGCGGTAGCCCTACACGCTCCGCCGCCATGGTCATCACCAGGGGGACATCCTGGCGGACAGACCTGGGCGGTGGACTTCCATGGGCCCCGGACCCGGAAGTGCCCGACAACGAGAAGTCCTCGCCATCTTCCTCCCCGGCAAACGGAGCGCCTCGCACTCCATGGAGGTGAGATGCTTCTTCTTTAGCCGTTTTAGAAAATGTTCCTGTCAGGTGTCGTCTCGCTCGCTGAAGAGAAAAGGGTGACCGGCAGGAGGCGGAGCCGCCTTATATACTGTGAGCCTGAGCGCATTCAGGTAGGCTCGCCCTGATTGGCCGGCTACGTTTATACAACTCCAGTGTGTGAACGCTCGCGTATCATTGATGAGAGTCGTACCCAGTAGAGGGCGGAGCCTGTGTGAGATAGAACATGAAGGTAGAGAACACGGAGAACGTGAAGATGGAGAACACGGAGAACGTGAAGATGGAGAACACGGAGAACGTGAAGATGGAGAACACGGAGAACGTGAAGATGGAGAACACGGAGAACGTGAAGATGGAGAACACGGAGAACGTGAAGATGGAGAACACGGAGAACGTGAAGATGGAGAACACGGAGAACGTGAAGATGGAGAACACGAGAACGTGAAGATGGAGAACACGGAGAACGTGAAGATGGAGCACATGAAGGTAGAGATCAGGCGTTAAAATACTTTTTAGATTTCTAAAGCGCTTTTCTTTGAGCTCAAAGACGCTCATAAACTGACGAGGGTCTCAGCTGTACCTCGTGTTTCTTCCTCTCTTCCTCCACGTGACTCACTCTCCTGGGGGGGGCTGCAGGGGGAGGGGCCTAAGCAACACATAGCGGGGGGGGGGATCAGAGTCTGCACACACACTATGATGGCAACACACACACACACACACACACAGCCACACAGCCTCTTCTGACGTATGAGCTCAATATCGAACAGTTTTTCGAGAGACCCAGAAGGACGGTGAACTCACAGGTCTGAGTCTCGCGGCTGGCTTCCTGTCTGCAGGTCTCTTGGCCGCGTCCTTCCTCACGGTCAAAGGCACTCCGTATTTACAGGCTGGTTTCGTGATCCTCTGAGCGGGGGGGATGGAGCCGGGGGTCGGACGCTTGGCTGGAAACACAAGGAACATATTTCAAGTCAAATCAAAGTCAACTTTATTGTCAATCTTTCAGTTTGTGTGTACAGACGGAGAGATCGAAATACCAGTTCCCACAATCCCGAATACAGAAATATGTATATCCTATACCACACACACCACACACACACACACACAATTATACATATGCACACATTAAGACATAAATAAAAGCACAACAATCAATATATACAAAATAACAGTCACTTCAAAAACGGTGCAGACGGTCCAGAGCAGCGTAAAAGTGACTGGAGCAGCTTTTCAAGCTCCAACTCAGTGTTAAAGGTCATTATGCAACACGTGTCCCGTCTGTGTGAGCCCCGCCCCTCATAGGGCACCTGGCTGTGTGTGAGCCCCGCCCCTCACAGCCAGGCGCGCTGTGAGGGGCGGGCTCACACACAGCCAGGCGCTCTGTGAGGGGCGGGGCTCACACACAGCCAGGTGCTCTGTGAGGGGCGGGGCTCACACACAGCCAGGCGCTCTGTGAGGGGCGGGGCTCACACACCAGGGCCCTATGAGGGGCAGGGCTCACACACAGCCAGGCGCGCTGTGAGGGGCGTGGCTCACACACAGCCAGGCGCTCTGTGAGGGGCGTGGCTCACACACAGCCAGGCGCTCTGTGAGGGGCGGGGCTCACACACAGCCAGGCGCTCTGTGAGGGGCGGGGCTCACACACAGCCAGGCGCGCTGTGAGGGGCGTGGCTCACACACAGCCAGGCGCTCTGTGAGGGGCGGGGCTCACACACAGCCAGGTGCCCTATGAGGGGCAGGGCTCACACACAGCCAGGCGCGCTGTGAGGGGCGGGGCTCACACACAGCCAGGTGCCCTATGAGGGGCAGGGCTCACACACAGCCAGGCGCGCTGTGAGGGGCGGGGCTCACACACAGCCAGGTGCCCTATGAGGGGCAGGGCTCACACACAGCCAGTGCCCTATGAGGGGCAGGGCTCACACACAGCCAGTGCCCTATGAGGGGCAGGGCTCACACACAGCCAGGTGCCCTATGAGGGGCAGGGCTCACACACAGCCAGGCGCGCTGTGAGGGGCGGGGCTCACACACAGCCAGGCGCTCTGTGAGGGGCAGGGCTCACACACAGCCAGGCGCGCTGTGAGGGGCGGGGCTCACACACGGCCAGGCGCTCTGTGAGGGGCGGGGCTCACACACAGCCAGGCGCGCTGTGAGGGGCGGGGCTCACACACAGCCAGGCGCGCTGTGAGGGGCGGGGCTCACACACAGCCAGGTGCGCTGTGAGGGGCGGGGCTCACACACAGCCACCAGGACACTCCGCGTGCAGCAGCCAAATGAATAATATAGGGACAAGCAGGAGCCAACGTGTGACTTACTCGAGGGGAATTTGAAGTTAAATGGAAGTGGTTGCAAAACCTGACGACACATCTCGATTCTCCGGTGTGGGAATATTTTGGATTCAAGCCAAATCAACGAGGCGAACCTCTGGACTTGAATGAGCCGGGCGGTATGTCGCATTTGTTTAAAAAAGGTAGCAAGAAAAGCTAGCAATACGACCAACCTTAAAGTGCACCTGAAACACAACCACCCGTTCCGTTTCAGCTGGAGATGGAGAGCCCCCACCCCCCCCGACAGTTTGCAATCAACACAAACACGATAGCACACAATGGCTGTCGGACTGTACACTTGGAGGTTTTTTTGCTTGTGAGAAAATGTGTGCTCATATTTATTTATAAATATTATATATTTGTTTCTAATGCAATTGCGTGTTTTGGCCACAAGAGAGCGCTGTTTTCCAGCCCGAGTCTATTTAATGTATTGTTTTGGTTGGGTGTGATTTATTTAATTAATTTGTCATCATTAAATGTATTTGTTATATATCATTTATATATTTACATTTTATTTCACATTCATTTGCAATGTTGAATGTTCTGTCTGAAAAATTGTGAATAATTTCCGGGAACATTTATCGTCCAAAAAAATGAATTGTGGTGACCGGCCTAGTCTGGCCAGGGGTGGGTGGGTTATCGTGCCGTCCCCCCCCCCAAAGTAAAACCAGGAGAAACTCAAAGTCTGTAAATATGTTAACGATGTTGATCGGAGCAGCTTCAGAGTAACAGATGCTTTTGTTGTGCTCTTAAGATTTAATGAAATGCAAAGAGAGGAACTTGCTTCGCAGTCACGATGTGGATAGTACATGTGTCCTACCTGCGGGTCCCGGCACCACGCCCACTTTAGGCTGCTTGTGAAGAACATTATGGCGAAATTCCTGAGCGATGATCTGAAATCAGAGGAGAGAGAGAACATGATTTAAACCAGCTTCATGTAAATCCAGTCTAAGTGACTGTGTGTGTGTGTGTGTGTGTGTGTGTGTGTGTGTGTGTGTGTGTGTGTGTGTGTGTGTGTGTGGGTGTGTGTGTGTGTGTGGGTGTGTGTGTGTGTATACATGTGTTCGTATGTGAGTGCCTCTGCGTGTGTGTGGTCCGTGTGTGCGAGTGTCTGTCTGTCTGTCTGTGTGTCTGTCTGTGTGTCTGTCTGTCTGTGTGTGGTCTGTGTGTGTGTGCGTCTCTCTCTGTCTTTGTGTCTGTGTGTGTGTGTGTGTTCGTATGAGAGTGCCTCTGTGTGAGTATCTCTGTGTGTGGTGTGTGTGTGTGGTCCGTGTGTGTGTGGTCCGTGTGTGTGCGTGCGTGCGTGCGTGTGTGTGTGTGTACCTGCGGAGAGAGGAAGCTCTGGATCCTGTAGCAGAGGAAG
Source organism: Champsocephalus esox (assembly GCA_036324585.1). Lineage (NCBI taxonomy): Eukaryota > Metazoa > Chordata > Actinopteri > Perciformes > Channichthyidae > Champsocephalus > Champsocephalus esox. The sequence goes on from CM070484.1 coordinate 46,229,643, forward strand.
GGCTTCTCCAGCACGCTGCTGACGGAGGGCCTCTCCCTCGGGCTGCGTCTGAACAGCAGGCCCAGCAGGGAGCGCAGGTCCTGGGAGTAGTGCAGGGAGACGGGGGGGTAGGAGCCCCGGATGATCTTCAGAACCAGGTTCTTCATGTTGCCGGCCTCAAACTGAGCGGAGGAACACACGGTGGTGACGTGGGGAAATACTGAGGGCCATCATACACAGTAGGGGTTATTCAGGGTGAGCATGAGAAGTGATGTTAACGCAAAGAAAGTCTTCAAATCAGTTTGTGTGAGCTTGGATTTAAGCACGTGTTCTGCCTTTCTATGTTTTATATTACAGCGAAGACCTTTGGGTTCTGACTAAACACATTTAACGGCCGTTTTCACAGTTTTCTTACATTTTATAAACCAACGAATAATCTGGATGGAGAATGTACATTTTCAAAAGGTCCCCTGATCGGCAGAATCCACTTCGTCTTTTCTACATGAACCAAAATCATATATCAGCAACACCACCTTAAATATCAGTGACTACATTTGAGAAATGGGGTAATTCCCCTGGAAGTCTGATAAAAACAGGGCTAATAATTTCCCGTGTGAAACGGAGGAACCCCAGGGCTGATGTTTTTATAATTAACGACCCCCGAGGCTAACCCTGGGTAAACAAGGGGCGTTTGCAACGGGATCAATAATCCCAGGGCTGAGGACAGACGGTGTAAAGAACCAGACTCAGCTAAACAACATGAACGCTGCATAAAACACACACAGTACTTACTGCATGCTTAAGGGTGCACATTTCATACAGGACACACCCAAGGGCCCACACATCACTGCAGAGGGAGGGGGGGAAGACAAGGATCAGTTCAGGGAAGTTTCACATCAATCACAAACAGTCACTTTGTATATGCAATCCAAATATGTATACATGTCCATTCAAATGACCGTGAAATCTGTTTCAAAAGTTACTTCATCACTTTTGTATTATTTTTTTCAGTATTTTAATCTTTTTTTTTCAGTGTATTTTAATGTTTATTTTATCTTAATTTTGTATTATAATTATTTTAGTGTATTTTAACATTTATTTTTCAGTGTATTTTAATCTTTATAATACAAAATTAAAGATTAAAATACACTAAAAAAAATATAAATGTTAAAATACACAAAAAAAATAATACAAAAGTACTTCATCACTTTTGTATATTTTTTTCGTGTATTTTAATGTTTATTTTACTTAATTTTGTATTATTATTTTTAGTATTTTAACATTTATTTTTCAGTGTATTTTAATCTTTAATACAAAATAAAGATTAAAATACACTAAAAAAATAAAGATTAAAATACACTAAAAATAAAGATTAAAAAATAAAGATAAAATACACTGAAAAAAATTAAGATTATACAAAATTATAATACAAAATTAAAGATTAAAATACACTAAAAAAAATATTTTTTTAATCTTAATTTTTTTCAGTGTATTTTATCTTTATTTTGTTTAATCTTTATTTTTGAGTGTACTTTGATCTTTATTTTTTCTAGTGTATTTTAATGTTTATTTTATTTTAGTATTATTTTTATGTATTTTAATTTATTTTTTTCAGTGTATTTTAATCTTTAATTTTGTATTATAATTTTGTATAATCTTTATTTTGTTCAGTGTATTCTATCTATATTTTTGTATTATAATTTTTAGTGTATTTTAATCTTTTTTTTTATCTCGTGTGAATCCTGTTTTTCCCTCTGACCCGTTGCTGATGTAAACGCCTGAATTTCCCAACGAGGATAAATAAACTTCCATCTCATCTTCTCCAACATCACTAAATGGAGAAAGTGGATTTTCCTGCGCAGCAAACTGGGACACTGAAGCGTAACTCAACCACTGCAAAGCAGAGTGGATCACCTGCACGACGAAAGACAGGAAATCAATACTGGCTTCCTGCCGCACCTTCACTCCAGACAGAGGAGACAGGATCTCTCTAAAGAGGCCTCGACTGATCCTCCTGTTCGACTGGTATTAAATATTAATTAACGACACACACACACACACTCCACACGCTCTACCTCTTGTTGTTGTACGGCTTGTTCTCACAGATCTCAGGGGACAGGTAGTACGGCGTGCCGATACACGTTCTGGCCAGCTCTACAGTGCTGGAGACAAGAAGAGAGTCATGGTTTATCACTCACACATATCGGCTTTGTAAAGATCCGCAACATGAACTCCGAGCATGTGATTCCCGGGAGGCCACCTGGTCCTCTCATGAGGAAAAAAGCACTTTGAGTTCATTTAGGCCGTAACGAACCCACCAGCTCTCAACAGAGCGGCGCAGCGAGGACGTGCTCAAGGCAAGTTTATTTATAGTGCACTTTTCAACGCAAGGCGATTCAAAGTGCTTTACAAAAAAATGAAAGACATGAAGCATTAAAAAAGAAAAGCTAATAAAATAAACATTAAGGAAAAGGACACGGATCAAAAGTCACCGTGAGTCTGAGACGTGAAGAGTTCAGTTAGAAGCAGCGACAAAGAGAAAAGTCTTCCTGCTGGATCTGAAAGCACTCCGAGTCGCAGCGGACCTGCAGGTTTCTGGGAGTTAGCTCCAGATGTTTGGAGCATGATAACTGAACGCTGCTTCTCCATGTTTAGTTCTGACTCTGGGGACAGGAAGCTGACCAGTCCCTGAAGACCTGAGAGATCTGTCTCTGGGGACAGGAAGCTGACCAGTCCCTGAAGACCTGAGAGATCTGTCTCTGGGGACAGGAAGCTGACCAGTCCCTGAAGACCTGAGAGATCTGTCTCTGGGGACAGGAAGCTGACCAGTCCCTGAAGACCTGAGAGATCTGTCTCTGGGGACAGGAAGCTGAAATCTATTCTTTGACACACAGGAAGCCAGTGTAAAGACTTCAGAACAGGAGTGATGTGATCCACTTCCTTAGTGTCAGTGAGGACTCGAGCAGCGGCGTTCTGAATCAGCTGCAGCTTCCTCATAGATGTTTTAGTGAGACCTGTGAAGACACCTTTGCAGTAGTCCAGTCTACTGAAGATAAAGGCATGGACACGTGTCTCCAGGTCCTGCTGTGACATTAGTCTTTAATCCTAGATATGTTCTTTAGGTGATAGCAGGCTGATTTAGTAACTGTTTTAATGTGACTGTTGAACTCAGGTCAGAGTCCATGACTACACCTAGATCTCTGTCTCTCTGTTGGTTTGAACATTGCAGACTGAAGCTCAGCGCTAACTTCTAAACGTTCTGCCTTGGCTCCAAAAACCATTACCTCAGTTTTATCTTTGTTTAATTGGAGAAAGTTCTGACACATCCAGTCATTGATTTGTTCAATGCACTTACTCAGTGTTTGAATTGGAGCATAGTCTCCTGGTGAAATGGTTACGTACATTTGTGTGTCATCTGCATAGCTATGGTAACTTATTTTGTTGTTCTTCATTATCTGAGCCAGTGGTAGCATGTAGACGTTAAAGAGAAGAGGCCCCAAGATGGAGCCTTGAGGAACCCCACATGTCATATTTGTCAACTCAGATGTGTATGTACCGATAGAAACAAAGTTGTTTCTGTCCTTTAAGTAGGATTCAAACCATTTAGAACTGTTTCCGAAAGTCCCACCCAGTGTTCCAGTCGGTCTAGTGATATGCTGTGGTCAACAGCGTCAAACGCAGCACTGAGATCTAATCATACTAACACTGAAGTTCTGCCACTGTCTGTGTTTAAGTGGATGTCGTTAAAGACCTTTACAAGAGCAGTCTCAGTGCTGTGGTTCGGACGAAAGCCTGACTGGAACACATCCAAACATTATTTAAATGCAAGAAATCACTTTGTTCAATGATCTTACCTAGAGATGCAGGTTTGATATGGGCCTGTAATCGTTCATTACTGAAGCATCTAGATTATTCTTTTTAAGAGCGGTTTAATGACTGCAGTTTTCAGGGCCTGTGGAAAGATACCTGAGTGAAGAGATTTGTTACTGTGAAGTAGATCTGAGGCCGTGCAACGAAAAACATCTTTGAAAAATCCTGTTGGAATAATATCACCCTGAAGGAAGCTGCCGTTTCCCTCGACTAAACGCAACGGGAGTTCTCCAGAGGATTTTGGAATATTGTAAAAAAGAAAGTCTGTGGAAAACTGTTTGATAAACGTTCTGTTCAGCCGGATCATCTCCACACGTCTACTTTCATAATGTTCTAATGATAACTCTAACGTCCAGAAGCTACATGCTAACGTGATGCTACAAAGGAGCTACAGCGAGTCCAGCCGCACGACTTCAACGTCACGCCGACTTCAGATCCAGATTCAAAAACACAGATTCTAGATGGAACGTTCACGTGTTCGGCGTAATGACGTACGACGGCCTCCACGACTTCTGTAGTCCCGTTCAGCCGCTCGGTATCACCCATCGTTTCTCAGACCCGTCCACTCTTCAGAAATCACTGCTGATGGTTTAATGTCCGAGAACAGGGGGGTCAAACTCAAGGCCCGGGGGCCAAATCCGGCCCGCGACTTAGTTTAATGCGGCCTCACAAGAGCTCTTAAAGAATATTATACGTTAATTATGCGTGCCGATTTACAGAAGCACATTGCCCTTAAACTACATATCCCACAATGCATCTCCAATATGAATTTAGTTCAGAATTTGACTTTTTTTGCTTCAAAATTTCATTTTTCTTTACATTTCCAGAATTAGATTTATTTTTAAAAAGACATTTTGTGACATCAGCTCTGAAGAGACTTCCAATTATTTGCCCTAGACTTCTGCTTTCAGGTGTAGTTCATTATGAAGTTATTACCCTATCCCATAATAACTTCTGCAGAGGCAATAATGTAATAGTATACATTATTTTATATATATTAAATATTTCTATATGTATTTTTATATAGTCTTAAAGTTTGAGTGCAACCATAATGCTGATGTGGCCCGCGATGAAATTGAGTTTGACGCGGCTGTCCTAGAACAAAACGTGATCCGTCTCTTCGTCTCAACCTCAGACCTTAGTTCCAGCTAGTTTCCTAAACCCTACGGAGAGATCCCATTGGCTCAGAGACCAGGGGACAGGAAGTGGAGACATGCTTGAAGTGAATATATCTGCACTTTCCTCGTTGTCCTGAGATTGAATCTGTATGGTTCTTGCACTTACCGTAAGTCCCTGTGGATAAAGCGATATGTGATTTCACAAACCTGTTGAGCACCCGTGCGATCCCAAAGTCTCCGAGCTGCACGGTCCCGTCTTTGGTCAGGATATGTTCTGAGTGGACATAACGAAAGATAAATAAAGTATGACAGAACCAACGTTAACTCAGTGGTCCGGGAGTGGTACCTGGGATTTGATGTCCCTGTGGAGGATCTTCCGGTCGTGTACGTGTTTCAGAGCCAGGCAGATCTGCACGAACCAGTCCAGGACCTACGAGAGAGGGACAGTTACACGTTAAAGGGACCTACTGTTAAGAATCCTCTTCCTCATGTCTCTTCTACATCAACATGTGTCCCCTCTTCTCCATGTCTCTTCTACATCAACATGTGTCCCCTCTTCTCCATGTCTCTTCTACATCAACATGTGTCCCCTCTTCTCCATGTCTCTTCTACATCAACATGTGTCCCCTCTTCCTCATGTCTCTTCTACATCAACATGTGTCCCCTCTTCTCCATATCTCTCTACATCAACATGTGTCCCCTCTTCTTCATGTCTCTTCTACATCAACATGTGTCCCACTCTTCTTCATGTCTCTTCTTCATCAACATGTGTCCCCTCTTCTTCATGTCTCTTCTACATCAACATGTGTCCCCTCTTCTTCATGTCTCTTCTACATCAACATGTGTCCCCTCTTCTCCATGTCTCTTCTACATCAACATGTGTCCCCTCTTCTCCATGTCTCTTCTACATCAACATGTGTCCCCTCTTCCTCATGTCTCTTCTACATCAACATGTGTCCCCTCTTCCTCATGTCTCTTCTACATCAACATGTGTCCCCTCTTCTTCATGTCTCTTCTACATCAACATGTGTCCCCTCTTCTTCATGTCTCTTCTACATCAACATGTGTCCCCTCTTCCTCATGTCTCTTCTACATCAACATGTGTCCCCTCTTCCTCATGTCTCTTCTACATCAACATGTGTCCCCTCTTCTTCATGTCTCTTCTACATCAACATGTGTCCCCTCTTCTTCATGTCTCTTCTACATCATGTGTCCCCTCTTCTCATGTCTCTTCTACATCAACATGTGTCCCCTCTTCTCCATGTCTCTTCTACATCAACATGTGTCCCCTCTTCTCCATATCTCTCTACATCTACATGTGTCCCCTCTTCTCCATGTCTCTTCTACATCAACATGTGTCCCCTCTTCTCCATGTCTCTTCCACATCAACATGTGTCCCCTCTTCTCCATGTCTCTTCTACATCAACATGTGTCCCCTCTTCTTCATGTCTCTTCTACATCAACATGTGTCCCCTCTTCTTCACGTCTCTTCTACATCAACATGTGTCCCCTCTTCTTCATGTCTCTTCTACATCAACATGTGTCCCCTCTTCCTCATGTCTCTTCACATCAACATGTGTCCCCTCTTCTCCATGTCTCTTCTACATCAACATGTGTCCCCTCTTCTTCACGTCTCTTCTACATCAACATGTGTCCCCTCTTCTTCATGTCTCTTCTACATCAACATGTGTCCCCTCTTCCTCATGTCTCTTCTACATCAACATGTGTCCCCTCTTCCTCATGTCTCTTCTACATCAACATGTGTCCCCTCTTCTTCATGTCTCTTCTACATCAACATGTGTCCCCTCTTCTTCATGTCTCTTCTACATCATGTGTCCCCTCTTCCTCATGTCTCTTCTACATCAACATGTGTCCCCTCTTCTCCATGTCTCTTCTACATCAACATGTGTCCCCTCTTCTTCATATCTCTCTACATCTACATGTGTCCCCTCTTCTCCATGTCTCTTCTACATCAACATGTGTCCCCTCTTCTCCATGTCTCTTCCACATCAACATGTGTCCCCTCTTCTCCATGTCTCTTCTACATCAACATGTGTCCCCTCTTCTTCATGTCTCTTCTACATCAACATGTGTCCCCTCTTCTTCATGTCTCTTCTACATCAACATGTGTCCCCTCTTCTTCATGTCTCTTCTACATCAACATGTGTCCCCTCTTCTCCATGTCTCTTCTACATCAACATGTGTCCCCTCTTCTCCATGTCTCTTCTACATCAACATGTGTCCCCTCTTCTTCATGTCTCTCCTACATCAACATGTGTCCCCTCTTCTCCATGTCTCTTCTACATCAACATGTGTCCCCTCTTCTCCATGTCTCTTCTACATCAACATGTGTCCCCTCTTCTCCATGTCTCTTCTACATCAACATGTGTCCCCTCTTCCTCATGTCTCTTCTACATCTACATGTGTCCCCTCTTCTCCACGTCTCTTCTACATCAACATGTGTCCCCTCTTCTCCACGTCTCTCCTACATCAACATGTGTCCCCTCTTCTACATCAACATGTGTCCCCTCTTCTCCATGTCTCTTCTACATCAACATGTGTCCCCTCTTCTCCACGTCTCTTCTACATCAACATGTGTCCCCTCTTCTCCATGTCTCTTCTACATCAACATGTGTCCCCTCTTCTTCATGTCTCTTCTACATCAACATGTGTCCCCTCTTCTCCATGTCTCTTCTACATCAACATGTGTCCCCTCTTCTTCATGTCTCTTCTACATCAACATGTGTCCCCTCTTCTCCATGTCTCTTCTACATCAACATGTGTCCAATCTTCTTCATGTCTCTTCTACATCAACATGTGTCCGCTCTTCTCCATGTCTCTTCCACATCAACATGTGTCCCCTCTTCTCCATGTCTCTTCTACATCAACATGTGTCCCCTCTTCTTCATGTCTCTTCTACATCAACATGTGTCCCCTCTTCTTCATGTCTCTTCTACATCAACATGTGTCCCCTCTTCTTCATGTCTCTTCTACATCAACATGTGTCCCCTCTTCTCCATGTCTCTTCTACATCAACATGTGTCCCCTCTTCTCCATGTCTCTTCTACATCAACATGTGTCCCCTCTTCTCCATGTCTCTTCTACATCAACACGTGTCCCCTCTTCTCAATGTCTCTCCTACATCAACATGTGTCCCCTCTTCTCCATCTCTCTTCCACATCAACATGTGTCCCCTCTTCTCCATGTCTCTTCTACATCAACATGTGTCCCCTCTTCTCCATGTCTCTTCTACATCAACATGTGTCCCCTCTTCTCCATGTCTCTTCTACATCAACATGTGTCCCCTCTTCTCCATGTCTCTTCCACATCAACATGTGTCCCCTCTTCTCCATGTCTCTTCTACATCAACATGTGTCCCCTCTTCTTCATGTCTCTTCTACATCAACATGTGTCCCCTCTTCTCCATGTCTCTTCTACATCAACATGTGTCCCCTCTTCTCCATGTCTCTTCTACATCAACATGTGTCCCCTCTTCTCCATGTCTCTTCTTCATCAACATGTGTCCCCTCTTCTTCATGTCTCTTCTACATCAACATGTGTCCCCTCTTCTCCATGTCTCTTCTACATCAACATGTGTCCCCTCTTCCTCATGTCTCTTCTACATCAACATGTGTCCCCTCTTCTCCATGTCTCTTCTTCATCAACATGTGTCCCCTCTTCTTCATGTCTCTTCTACATCAACATGTGTCCCCTCTTCTCCATGTCTCTTCTACATCAACATGTGTCCCCTCTTCTTCATGTCTCTTCTACATCAACATGTGTCCCCTCTTCTCCATGTCTCTTCTACATCACCATGTGTCCCTCTTCAACATGTCTCTTCTACATCAACATGTGTCCCCTCTTCTCCATGTCTCTTCTACATCAGACGTTTGCCCACCGGTCGTGTGCACCCTGATGACGACAGGTATGGATCAGCACCAGGACATTGATCGAGTCCGCAGCGGGTCTTACCTTCTCCTCTGAGAACAGAACTCCTTTCTGAGAGTTGATCTTCTTGAAGAGGTCGCCCCCCGCGCAGTAGTCCATCACGATGTACAGGCAGCCGCCCTCTGGAGAGCAGAAGACACATCGGAGCAAAACCTTTAGGTTCACAACGAAGGCACATGTGACGAGCGGCCCGCCCACACACGGGCATGAGAACAGTCTTTCCCCGCTTCGCCCTTTCACTTGAACGGGGAGATTTTGAATCTTCGCCGAACTGCATTGTGGGTAGCGGAGCGTGGCTTTGCATCGTGAGCATCAAAAGTCGAGCAATGTTCAACTTTTGATGCTTTCGAAGCTGGCGTCAGCCAATCAAATCCCGTTTAGCAAATCCCGCCATTGCAAGCGCTAGCCAATCAAACCGCGTGCAAGCAGGGAGAGCCAGACGGCAGTTCAGTTCCTCGTATTCCACACGAGGAATGACGGTAGCAAATCGCCCGGTTCTTTACGACCAGAACTATTTACTATTTACCGAGGGAGGGGGGGCCGTGAATGGTTCCTGATTGAAGGCATTGCACACGAGGCATTTTTTTTAAACAACGTTATCAATTACGTTTTAAAATGCAGGCTAACAATTCATTTTTATTTATGCATCAGGTTCATCATCAATACAGGCACACACGCGTAACACACGCGTAACACACGCGTAACACACGCGTCACTTCCGGGCAAATATGACAGGCTCCGCCCACTTTTGGGGGAAGACAAAGCCGTCATCTGAACGGCGGTCAATTCACATTCTGAACTTTTTGCCAATCCGATCAGAATTTTAAGCAAATCGTGGATGTTCTGATGTTCAAAGAGCCCGATGACGACAGGCAAACAATCACATTCAATCATTGGAAGTCGACGATCGGGCTCGACATATGGTTAGATATAGCAGGAGGCGATCGATGTCCATAGAAGAGAGCAGCATCACTTTACGGCCACGCCCACTTTTGGGGGAAACAACGCCGTCATCTGAACGGCGGTCGAGCCTGAAGCCACGGAGCGCTTCGAGAGGAAGTCCAGGAACACTGAGCTCTGGCAAACAGCTGGCGAAGTTACGGCCTCGCCTACCGCTTTATATCTAACCATATGTCGAGCCCGCTCGTCGATGCCCGACTGGCCGTCGTCACCGGGCTCTTTGAACATCAGAAAATCCACGGTTTGCTTAAAATTCTGATCGGAGTGGCAAAAACTTCAGAATGCGTATTGAGCGCCGTTCAGGTGACGCTCTGGCTTCCCCCAAAAGTGGGCGGAGCCGTACTTTGTGTTATCTCACGTAGACACCTGAACCAAAGCGTTAGGGTTACAAATCTAAATCTAAAGAATCAGATGTTTGTACCTTCAAAAGACTCCTTGTACTGCACGATGTTGGGATGGCTCATGTTGGCGAGGACAGCCACCTCTTTACGAGATTCCTGCCTCTCCTTACTGGACATCTGAGAACAGGAGCACAGGGTGAGGGGTGAGAGGAGCAACAGGAGCACAGGGTGAGAGGAGCAACAGGAGCACAGGGTGAGAGGAGCAACAGGAGCACAGGGTGAGAGATGAGAGGAGCAACAGGAGCACAGGGTGAGGGATGAGAGGAGCAACAGGAGCACAGGGTGAGAGGAGCAACAGGGGCACAGGGGGAGGGTGAGTGAGGGGGGAGGGGTGGGGGGGGGTGACTGAGGTGTGAGGGTGAGGCGTGAGGTGGAGGGTGAGGCGTGAGGTGGGAGGGTGAGGCGTGAGGGGGGAGGGGGAGGGTGTGTGTGAGAGGGTGTAGCGCGAGTCTTACTGCAGAGATGCCGATCTCCTTGATGACGTACTGGTGTCCGTCCTCTCTGGACTTGACGAGGATGGCCTTTCCAAAGGAGCCCTCCCCGATCTTCCTCACCCTCTCGTACCTCTCCATCTCAGCCGGCTCTGCAGAGACATGCAGAGACTCCTCAGCTGGTCGCTTCACTCAGCGTGGCCATGAGGGCGTGGTGCGTCCGTGTATTTGTTCAAACGGTGTAGGACTGATGATGTGTGTGTCTCTAATGTCCACTATGCGTGTACATGTATGCAGGACGGGTCCAGAACACATGTCCTCACGGGGACGATGAAGTGTATCGTAACAAAAGGAATGCAAATACAATAAATAGGGAATTAACTGGGAAAATGCTCCATTTTATTTGATTTCTCCTCTCCTCTTCTCCTCCTCCTCCTCCTCTCCTCATCCCCTCTCCTCCTCCTCTCCCCTCTCCCCTCCTCCTCCTCTCTCTCCCTCCTCCTCATCCCCTCTCCTCCTCCTCCTCCTCCTCCTCTCCCTCTCCCTCTCCCCTCCTCCTCCTCCTCCTCTCCCCTCCTCTTCTCCCTCCTCCTCCTCTCCTCTCCTCTCCCTCCTCCTCCCCCTCCTCATCGCAGATGTAGCTTTGTAACGATGCACGTGACATAGTAAAGGGAGCACTGGTTGTTGTGTTAATGTGATGGATTTACGGCACCATAGGGTGAGGGCTACATCAGTAGCTCAGCAGCTACTGTGACAATAACACGTTTAAAATAACAACAACAATAATGCAAGAAGGAACAGGGTAGACATGAAATAGAGCAGATTGTTGAATGCAGGAGAAGTGAAATAAATAGAATAACATGAGCTAGAAATAGTGTGTAAAATACACTGCAGTGAAATAATAAATCTGTGAGATGCAAACAGATGCCTGCTATGAAGATGGTATGTATGGTATGAATACACTGGGGTTAGGGTTGCTTTGTAGTCCCACACACCTGCACACAGTGAACTGTTTTGTAATATTGCTAACTGTAGTATTTCCTGTGATAATCAAATATAAATACACAGTAATGCTGTGATACAGTAAAGCAGGCTGTGATGCTGTAAAAACACACTGTAGCTACCTAGCTTGCCTCACCGTTATATGTTGACTAAAGACAGATAGATCCCTCCAACATAAGATACACACCCTGTCAGCACACACAACAATAAGTAGTATCATTACCGGGCCTCATGTAGAAGATATCAGTGTGTACATGAAGATAAATGGCTAATTTAGCTTACCATTAGTCTGTTTCTCTGACGCCGTCTCTGCTAACCTGCAACTAGCCCCAGCGCTCTCCTTTTGCTGCATTTTCATTGGCCAGCATTGTAAATCACGAACGTTGATTGGTTGATACAGCTGTCCGTCATGTTTCACCGGCGAAGACCGCCGTAGTCTCCACCTCCACCCACAATGTGACTGTTGCTGTGGACATTTTCCATAGCAACCGCCAGCCAATACTGGACGGGCAACAAATGGACTTTATCCATAAATGATGACAATTTATTTTTCATCACCTAAAAAAAATTCTTATATATTTAATACTTATTTAATAACAATACTTACTCCTCATTGTGAAATGTGTTGTTCTTATCGACACATAAACCATTTATTTATAATAATTATAATAGTTAGCCTTCAAACGGAGTGCTTGTTAGCGTTTATAACCTAGATTTACAGAAACATTCCAATATTACGTAATAAGAAATGAACTGTGCTGTAACTCCAGATGCATAACTCTGGTCATGTGACCGCCCCTCCGGTTCAGATGACGCACTGAGCCCCAGTAAAGATGTCTCCTTTCCCGGACGAGGTGGACGTGTTTACCGGCCCTCACTGGCGGATGAAGCAGCTGGTGGGCCTGTACTGCGATAAGGTGACTGTTAATAATAAACCCTGTCTTTAATGTGGAGCTTTATGAAGGATTAACGGACGGTTTGTGACCAACGGACGGGTGCGCGCGAGCTAGCATGTTAGCATGTCGAAGCTAACTTGTTATGATAGCTCCGAATGCTAACATGCTAGCTGGATGTAGCATTCGAAGCTGATCATAGTATATATACGAACTACCGTAATACATTAACATTAGTATATACATTACATATATTAGTATATTCGTTTTGACTGCTACAGCTAGCATGTTAGATGTAGCAGTTGAAGCTAACATACTGTCATAATACTATCTCTCCATTCTGGGGTTTGCCTTGTAACGTGTAGTTAGCGGGGTATACACATGTTTACTCTGCATTTTGAAACATGTATTAGTTGCTAATGATACGGTTTAAAGATGACACACAGCTAAGGCTGGCTAACTGGGTTATCTACACTAACAAGAGGTGTTGGTGTGCATCGTGCTTAAAGCATCAACGCAGATTATAATGTGAAACTGTTGAGGGAGGTTCAGCAGTGTTCATAATATCCAGCTGGCTGCACACAAGCAGACGTGTCCCCGTACTTGTGTGCACTCTTCTATAATAACCCTACTTGCACAGTTGTGTACATATTACGCAATGTTTCTGTAGTTTATATTTCTATGTCGGTTGCTTGTGAAATTATCTATTGCAGAGTATTCAAATGTACTCCGTATGTTCCTTATGTCGTTGCTATTCAGATGTGTTTTTACTTTGATAATGTGTGTATTTGCTGCTAATGTTAACTTTTATTTTACCATTTTTTTAAAACTCTACTTTTACTCCTAAAACTCCAAGTATATTTTACTTATCGTACTTTTACCCTACCATTCTCGGTGCAGTACTTTCACTTGAAATTGAGGATTTTTTGTTATTATTTCTACTCGAGTAAAGAGTCTGAATACTTTCCACTTATTTGGGAATTGCCAATTAATTATAATCTTAATAGCAATGATTGTGGCGGCCGTCTGTAGGGACTGGTTTTGGAACCGAAGGGTTGCCTGTTCGTGTTTTTTAGTTGGAGAGGAGCCAGGTCACCTCCTTGTAGCTGCCGAGGTGCCCTTGAGCAAGGCACTGAACCCCCAACTGCTCCCTGGCGCCGGCGGGACTGGCTGCCTCTTCGCTCGGGATCCTCTCCAGGTGCATGTGTGCAACCTACCTGTCCAACCCGTAGAGAGCAGGGGCTCCAAACACAGAACACATACAGAGGGCTGGGCCGCTCACTCGAGCTGTACGCCTCCTAGGTAGGGTTATCATTCAGCTCGATCACATGCAGCTCTCTTAGGGTTTCACTTCCTGTTGGAGCTTCCCTGAAAACAGAAGCTTCAGATTGATTACAATAAGGAGAACAATGAAGCGTGTATTTCCAGCTCGTTGCGGAAATACGTTATTTGGCTTTTTTCTTACTAACTACGGTTTGTGAGAAGATGTTTGAAATGCCTGCATGTATTTGACGCTGGGCTCATCAACACCTGCTGTGGAATATATTCTATTATATTTGAATTTGCTTCGGGCCGATCCAAAACGGACCTCGGGCCGTAGTTTGGACACCCCCGGTGGAGAGTAACGAAGCGTCCACACTACAGCTCCAAAGAGAGCGTGGAGCTGGGCGTGTCTGGAGCTTGGGGATTTTATTCAAGCAACACGACCAACAACCAATCACGTGAATCTCCCGCCCCCGACATACAGAGCAAAAACCCCGGGGATTTTATGCGAGCAATATATATATATATATATATATATATATATATATATAAATATATATAAACTCCCCAAACAGGTGAAACCTACCAGTTTCCCCCACTGCCTCTGCCCCCTCCCTCCATGCTGGTTCCTCCGGTTTGTGTCCCGGTAGGTGGAGAGGGTCTGGTCATACGCAACCGGGTGAGTTGCTACGGCGATAGTTAGTTTCTCCTCCGACTTTTTTTGAAATATAGAAATGAACGGCGGGATTTCTCTCCCAGCTTAGACGCGGTTTGATTGGCTACGGCTTCAGCTGTCAGACTTTGGGAAACGGGATTTGATTGGCTGGCGCTGGCTACTCCGGCGTCTCAGGCGACCAGAAGTTGAACAATGTTCAACTTCTGGACGCCTGAGGAGGAGCCCCTGGAGAAGTATCACGACCTAGTATCATAACTTTGATGTCAGTATGACGCTACATGTTACTCTAAGCATCTTATTCTTTGCCTTCCCACAGCTGTCCAAGACCAACTTCTCCAACAACAATGACTTCCGCTCGTTCCTGCAGTCCCTGTGCGCCACCTTCAAGGAGTTCAAGATGCACGAGCAGATCGAGAACGAGTTCATC
>CM070484.1:46249610-46254610 GCA_036324585.1 Champsocephalus esox
ACCCGCTTACGTCGGAGGGGGGCGGGATTAACCTGAGCCAACAGTTCATGAGCAAAGTGACCAGAACGCAACCACACACTTTCTAAAGTCGGGCAGCACGAGCCTCGTGTGGTTCCGTTTATTCGTACCTTACTTTGACCGTCCGTTCGCTGTCATTGATCATCGCGGAGAGAGGCAGACGTGTTGTTTTGTATCATAGCAGCTATGGATGGAATCGATACGTGGGCTGCACAGGTCGTCGTGTCCGACTATCTCAAGTAGAATCATAATGAGAACACGCCGGTAAAACGTGCCTGTAGAAAACGGCTTATGCCACAATAGGAGAGCAACAAGTAGTCAGTTTAGCTTCGGTTGCTATGCCAACAGCAGCGCTGCAGCAACACATTAATAACCAATGAACTACGACCGGAGAAAAGTGCAAGCGTTGAGAAGCAGTTCTTTAATTGAATCTGGCTCAACACGACCATCGACCCGACGAAGTCCCCCGTTGTTGTAGTGAGCGCCGTAACGCCGTTGGGGAGACAATCAGCGGCGTAAACGGTGACGTCATGACGCAGCCGCGGCGGCACCCGGTCGGGCTCCGGGCGGTGTGAACAGAACGGGGGCTGAAAACCAGAAAAGCTCACGAGGAGCTGCGTTGGTGTGGAAGGGGCATCAGCCGAAAGGGCTCGTACACAGCTGATCCTGTTAAGGGGTTAATTATTCCCTCCACCTGTACTCACCTGTACGCAGCTGGTCCTCCCCCCCCCCTTGCAGCACCTGGACCTGTCGGGCTGCGAGCAGATCACTGACGGCTCCCTGAGGCGGCTGTCGGGGGGAGACTTCAGACGCTCAGAGAGACGAAGAGACAAACTCCTCCTGAACTCCTCCTCCTCCTCCTCCTCCTCCTCCTCCTCCTCCTCAAACCCCGCCCCCCTGGATGAGAGGAGCAAGAAGAAGAGGCCGAACTTCCTCTTCAAACAGAAAGTGTGGCTGCTCGATTCCTCGGAGCTGGCGGACATCGAGGACGCCGCAGAGTGGAGCCGCCGGGGGGGGGCGTCCCTACCTGGGTTAGGGTCAGTGGAGGCTCAGTCGGGAGGGGGGGGCTGCTGCTGTAGGAGGCGGAGCTCTAACACCTCCTGCAGCAGCTCCCCGAGGCCTTCTGCGGTCACTCCACCTGCTGCTCCGACCCCTCATTCAGGACTCTCTCTGGGGCTGCAGAGCTCCGGACTAAATGCTCTTCCCCCTCCCCCTCCCTGGGGGGTCCGCTGGGCCCTGGGGGGGGGCAGAGGACGGAGACCAGGCGCTCCCTGAAGTTCCTCAGCCTCTCCGGGTGCTACCAGGTCACAGATCTGGGTTTGAGGTGAATATCAGGCGGCGCTGCTTCTCACAATCCTCTCATCGTAGAATCAGGTTCTCGCCGGCTGCTCTGGCCTCGGCTGCGAGCACGAACTATCAGAACCACATGTAACTAAACAAATAACCAGAGAGAGAGAGAGAGAGAGAGAGAGAGAGAGAGAGAGAGAGAGAGAGAGAGAGAGAGAGAGAGAGAGAGAGAGAGAGAGAGAGAGAGAGAGAGAGAGAGAGAGAGAGAGAGAGAGAGAGAGAGAGAGAGAGAGAGAGAGAGAGAGAGAGAGAGAGAGAGAGAGAGAGAGAGAGAGGAGAGAGAGAGTAGAGAGAGAGAGAGAGAGAGAGAGAGAGAGAGAGAGAGAGAGAGAGAGAGAGAGAGAGAGAGAGAGAGAGAGAGAGAAGAGAGAGAGAGAGAGAGAGAGAGAGAGAGAGAGAGAGAGAGAGGAGAGAGAGAGAGAGAGAGAGAGAGAGAGAGAGAGAGAAAGAGAAAACACTGAGGCCCCCCCCACCACCACCACCCCCTAACGCCCCGTGTGTCCGCAGGGCCGTGTCTCGGCGGGGGGCCCTGCCCTCTCTGGAGCACCTGAACCTGTCGGGCTGCCCTCTGATCACCGAGGTGGGGCTGCAGGAGCTGGTGAGCGTCTGCCCCGCGCTCAACGACGAGCACTTCTACTACTGCGACAACATCGACGGTAACACACACACACACAGGCAGACACACACTCTCACACACACACACACTCACTCACTCACTCACACAGGCAGGCACACACACACAGGCAGACACACACTCACTCACTCACTCACACACACAGGCAGACACACACTCTCACACACACGCACACACACTCACTCACTGACTCACACACGCATACAGGCAGGCACACACACTCTCACACACACTCACTCACACTCTCACACACGCACACAGGCACTCTCACTCGCACACACACACACTCTCACTCACACACTCACTCACTGACTCACACAGGCAGGCACACACACTCTCACACACACACACTCACTCACACTCTCACACACGCACACAGGCACTCTCACTCACACACACAGGCACACACACACACTCACACGCACACAGGCAGACACTCACACACACAGGCAGACACACACTCTCACACACACACACACACACTCTCACACACACACTCACTCACACTCTCACACACACACTCACTCACACACACACACAGGCACACACACTCTCACTCACACACACCACACACTCCACACACCACACACACACACACACACACATCCCACACACACCAACACTCACACACACCTCACACGCACACACACGCACACACACACACACACACACACTCACTCACACACACTCACACACACCACAGGCACTCACACTCACCACTCACAGCACTCACACTCACCACACACACACACACTCACTCACACCTCACACACGCACACAGCACTCCACTCACACACACAGCACACACACACACCTCACTCACACACACACCACACAGCAACACTCACACACACACAACACACACCTCACTCACACACACACTCACTCACACTCTCACACACACACTCACTCACACTCTCACACAGGCACACACACTCTCACACACACACTCACACTCTCACACAGGCACACACACACTCTCACTCACACACACGCACACACTCTCACTCACACACACACACACACCACACACACACACGCACACGCACACACTCACACACACTTACACACACAGGCAGACACTCACACACACAGGCAGACACACACTCTCACACAGGCACACACACACTCTCACTCACACAAACTCACACACACTCACAGGCAGTCTCACACTCACTCACACACACACACACTCACTCACACAGGCAATCTCACACACACACGCACACACACACACACACATATATATACATATATACATATATATATACATATATACATATATATACATATATACATATATACAGAGAGAGCTTCTGGGAGATCCATTCGCCGCGTTCACACTGCGGTACTTTTCCCACAAAGGTTCTTGATCGCGTTCACACCAAAAAGAGCCGGTACTAAAAGTAGTTCATGCGAACCTTTTTACCCGCTCCAAAGTCCCTGCTAGAGAGCATGCTAGAGAGCATGCTAGAGAGCATGCTAGAGAGCAGGGACTTTGGAGCCGCTCTTTTGAGAAAGAGAGCTATATTCCTGATTGGCTGGCGGATTGCAAACCACGCCCCGTAACACTCCCAAAGAGTTTTGTGAAGCCGCCATTTTATTATCCTTGCATTAGCATTATTAGCATTAGCATTATTAGCATTAGCATTAGCATCAGCCCAGCGCAGAAACGCAGAGAGACTAACTTATGGCAACACAAAATGAAACATGGGAGCGGTGGAGATGAGGAGGTGTCGGCGTTCTGGAGATTTACTCGGAAGGCTTCAGTAGCAGCTGCTGGGACTCCCAGCAGCTGCTACTGAAGCCTTCCCCAACTCCGGGGACTTCCGGCCGCGGACTCCGGGGGCAGTATACGCCGTGAAGTGGGTTGCGGCCTGCCAGTAAACCCAAAGCAGAAGAAGAAGAAGTGACGTCAGCGGCTTCATTTGCCTAATCCTCCCTCAGGGACTTTTTCTGGTGTGAATGCGATCTGTGCTTAGTTCATGAGAACTAAAGAGTTCTGATGAACCTCTGTGGGGAAAGTCCCGCCGTGTGAACGCGGCTAGTGTCTCTTTAAAGGGGGGGGGCACCTCAGAGCTCGGAGCTCGGAGAGTCGTGGAGCAGCAGGCGCTCTGAGGTCTGAGGTGAGCGAGCGTACGAGGCGTTGTGTCGTCAACATGAGCTCATTTCCATTTGATAAAGCCAGAGACTCGGAGGTTCCTTCAGAGACTCCTTCAAAGGTTCCTTCAGAGGTTCCTTCAAAGGACCTCTCTCCGTGAGTCACGAAGCACGCCACGAGAAGCTGCTACACTAACTTTATCCTCTGGAAATATGATTTATTTATTGTGTGTTCCTCTGAGTGTGTGTGTTCCTCTGAGTGTGTGTGTTCCTCTGAGTGTGTGTGTGACGGTGTGTTTGTTCCTCTGAGTGTGACGGTGTGTTTGTTCCTCTGAGTGTGTGTTCCTCTGAGTGTGTGTGTTCCTCTGAGTGTGTGTGTGACGGTGTGTTTGTTCCTCTGAGTGTGTGTGTGACGGTGTGTTTGTTCCTCTGAGTGTGTGTGTGACGGTGTGTTTGTTTTCAGGGCCTCACGGGGACACAGCCAGTGGCTGCCAGAACCTTCAGTGCGGCTTCAGAGTTTGCTGTCGCTCCGGAGAGTGACTCCATCACTCCATCACCCCCCCCCTCCCTCCATCACCCCCCCTCCTCCACTCCATCACTCCCTCCATCACCCCCCCTCCTCCACCCCCCCCCCTCCCTCCATCACCCCCCCTCCTCCACTCCCTCCACCCCGTCTCTTTTATTGCACTTTACCAACCTCCGATGGTTTGAAAATGTAAATACTGGTTCCTCGTTATAATTGTTTTGGGTTTGGGAAAATAAAAAAAGCTCGAGAAGCGTAACCAACGTTTCCCGATGATCCTCTGAACTCAGAGCTGTAACCACGGCAACACACCTGGTGATTAAAGCATATGTAAACATTCAGAACACAGCCTGGACATCATCAGAGTGGAGCCGCTGC
>CM070484.1:46259610-46267110 GCA_036324585.1 Champsocephalus esox
GGTAATAAAGTCCAAATCATCGTTGGGCTGTCAGCCAATGAGTGACGTCTGAGGAAGATGAGAAATGTAAATTAAACATTGTTGAGGAAATGCTGCGTCTCTTGCACGTATGGACGTAGAGGAGTCTCATCGTTCACCTTTCTAATATCGTTTTTTGTAATTTTCAATTGCTAGGTTTTCGTGAAATTAGCCTGTTTTTCTATTAACCCGTTCAGCCCGAGAGACCCGTTACCGGGGCCTCCCGCAACGTCTAGCAGGAAACAGTGTCTGAGGGCGTGGTCATTTAATAAACTATGAATGTTTTATATCCATGTAACGGGAAGAAGCTCATCTAACTGATCATTTAAACATTTTTTTAGAAAGAAACCACAATGCTAACTCTGAGCCTCTGAATTAGCAACGAGCGAACAATGCTAACAGATGACTGCACCGAAACTCACTCACAAAACCTTATTATGTATCTTTGCTGCACATCCAACCCATCGTTTCACATCGTGCGGAGACACAGAATCGATGGGTACCCTCATTATCACTCAATGATACGAACATTCGGAGATAATAACAAGAACACACATCAAAACATGTGGCGCTAGTTAGCTAAAAACGCTAACATGGCTCACCTGTGTGGTAGTCTGGCCTAAAGTGGTCTTCAATGGCATTAAAACGATAAAGACGCTGCTGAAATGAATCCAGAGGTTCATCCGATGTGTCCCTTCGAATGATGTCTGATAATCCATCAGCAATAAACCTGCTTTTCGGTTTTGAGATGTCAGAGCTAGAGACAGCTTCACTCTGGAGCAAAACTGTGTGCGCGAAGAAGCCACCTTTTCGTTTTGCCATGTGTGTGAGTGGGGAGATTCCGCTTCGATTCTATTGGCTCTGACGGTCAGGAAGAGATGTCACATGTCAACATCGAGCAAGGGGGCCGGAGATAAGGAACATCCACCCAAATGGAAAATCCACCCAAATGGAACATCCACCCAAATGGAACATCCACCCAAATGGAAAATCCACCCAAATGGAAAATCCACCCAAATGGAACATCCACCCAAATGGAACATCCACCCAAATGGAAAATCCACCCAAATGGAAAATCCACCCAAATGGAACATCCACCCAAATGGAAAATCCACCCAAATGGAACATCCACCCAAATGGAACATCCACCCAAATGGAAACATCCACCCAAATGGAACATCCACCCAAATGGAAAATCCACCCAAATGGAACATCCACCCAAATGGAACATCCACCCAAATGGAAAATCCACCCAAATGGAACATCCACCCAAATGGAGCATCCACCCAAATGGAACATCCACCCAAATGGAGCATCCACCCAAATGGAGCATCCACCCAAATGGAACATCCACCCAAATGGAACATCCACCCAACACCCAAATGGAACATCCACCCAAATGGAACATCCACCCAAATGGAGCATCCACCCAAATGGAACATCCACCCAAATGGAACATCCACCCAAATGGAAAATCCACCCAAATGGAACATCCACCCAAATGGAAAATCCACCCAAATGGAACATCCACCCAAATGGAACATCCACCCAAATGGAACATCCACCCAAATGGAACATCCACCCAAATGGAAAATCCACCCAAATGGAAAATCCACCCAAATGGAACATCCACCCAAATGGAAAATCCACCCAAATGGAAAATCCACCCAAATGGAACATCCACCCAAATGGAAAATCCACCCAAATGGAACATCCACCCAAATGGAGCATCCACCCAAATGGAACATCCACCCAAATGGAACATCCACCCAAATGGAACATCCACCCAAATGGAACATCCACCCAAATGGAACATCCACCCAAATGGAGCATCCACCCAAATGGAACATCCACCCAAATGGAGCATCCACCCAAATGGAGCATCCACCCAAATGGAGCATCCACCCAAATGGAACATCCACCCAAATGGAACATCCACCCAACACCCAAATGGAACATCCACCCAAATGGAACATCCACCCAAATGGAGCATCCACCCAAATGGAACATCCACCCAAATGGAACATCCACCCAAATGGAACATCCACCCAAATGGAAAATCCACCCAAATGGAACATCCACCCAAATGGAAAATCCACCCAAATGGAACATCCACCCAAATGGAACATCCACCCAAATGGAACATCCACCCAAATGGAACATCCACCCAAATGGAAAATCCACCCAAATGGAACATCCACCCAAATGGAACATCCACCCAAATGGAACATCCACCCAAATGGAAAATCCACCCAAATGGAACATCCACCCAAATGACCCCAGAAGAGGTTTTTTTTGCTAGATCTTTCTAAAAGGTCAAAGGTCACTTGTTTTGCATCAATCTTGATACAGGGTACTTATTATTGTACTTTGGATTCCTAAAGCTTCTAGTCTCCTAACCCCTCATCCAAGGGTAGTTTTCACTATAAGTACAACATGTCTTTTGGACGGACATTATCATTTACAGTTTTTTACCATGTTCAATCTGAATATTCTTTAAAATAAAAACATCTATATTGATTCTGACTCTTCTGCATCCATCTCACAGGTTCATCGTTGCTTTGAGAACAAAGATTATTAATTTAGCCCTTTTAGAAGATATGGTCATTTGTTCTGGGAATGTCCTTTTGGAGCCTGAGGCCTGAAAAACAGGCTCAGGGCTTAACAGGTTAAAGTGTAACAGATTGATGCGTCTCCACAGATCACCTGAAAGGCTTCGGAATCATTGTAGTTAAAAAACTGTAAAAAATAGGGCCCCCAAACAGCATCTTGCATAAGGCCCCCAAAAAGCTAGAAACGGCCCTGATCAGTCCTACAGGTACGCTGGTGGAGGGGGGGCACATCCCAGCTCTCACTAAAAACTGTTGTTGGCTGTGAGACCCTTTAGACGCCACATGATGAAGAGGTGTCAGATGTGATGCAGAGGTGTCAGATGTGATGAAGAGGTGTCAGATGTGATGAAGAGGTTTCAGATGTGATGAAGAGGTGTCAGATGTGATGAAGAGTTACAGATGTGATGAAGAGGTTTCAGATGTGATGAAGAGGTGTCAGATGTGATGAAGAGGTGTCAGATGTGATGAAGAGTTACAGATGTGATGAAGAGGTGTCAGATGTGATGAAGAGTTACAGATGTGATGAAGAGGTGTCAGATGTGATGAAGAGTTACAGATGTGATGAAGAGGTGTCAGATGTGATGAAGAGTTACAGATGTGATGAAGACTCACGTTGTCAGCGTTGACGATGCAGCCGATGGTCTTCAGAGGACAGAAGGCGTCGTACTGACCGTAGAACTGAGCGCTGCTGGGGTTCCAGATCAGGAAGCGGCTCTGCTCCAGAGTCAGGACGTACGCCGAGGGGCCCTGAGGGGGAAGAGATTAAAACTGTGGTCGATAAACTGGTCTTTCATTGGGAATATCACCAAGAGAGGTAGAAGCAGACATCACTTCAGGGATTAGTCACAGTCGCTTAGTGGCAACACCATTAGGGATTATATCTCTTCCTCGGACCAGGTGGAGGGATTATATCTCTACCCAGGACCAGGTGGAGGGATTATATCTCTACCCAGGACCAGGTGGAGGGATTATATCTCTACCTAGGACCAGGTGTAGGGATTATATCTCTACCCAGGACCAGGTGGAGGGATTATATCTCTACCTAGGACCAGGTGGAGGGATATATCTCTACCTAGGACCAGGTGGAGGGATTATATCTCTACCTAGGACCAGGTGGAGGGATTATATCTCTACCCAGGACCAGGTGGAGGGATTATATCTCTACCCAGGACCAGGTGGAGGGATATATCTCTACCCAGGACCAGGTGGAGGGATTATATCACTACCCCGGACCAGGTGGAGGGATTATATCACTACCCCGGACCAGGTGGAGGGATTATATCACTACCTAGGACCAGGTGGAGGGATATATCTCTACCTAGGACCAGGTGGAGGGATTATATCTCTACCCAGGACCAGGTGGAGGGATTATATCTCTACCCAGGACCAGGTGGAGGGATATATCTCTACCCAGGACCAGGTGGAGGGATTATATCACTACCCCGGACCAGGTGGAGGGATTATATCTCTACCTAGGACCAGGTGGAGGGATTATATCTCTACCCCGGACCAGGTGGAGGGATTATATCTCTACCCAGGTGGAGGGATTATATCTCTACCTAGGACCAGGTGGAGGGATTATATCTCTACCTAGGACCAGGTGGAGGGATTATATCTCTACCCAGGACCAGGTGGAGGGATTATATCTCTACCCCGGACCAGGTGGAGGGATTATATCTCTACCCAGGTGGAGGGATTATATCTCTACCTAGGACCAGGTGGAGGGATTATATCTCTACCCCGGACCAGGTGGAGGGATTATATCTCTACCCAGGTGGAGGGATTATATCTCTACCTAGGACCAGGTGGAGGGATTATATCTCTACCCAGGACCAGGTGGAGGGATTATATCTCTACCTAGGACCAGGTGGAGGGATATATCTCTACCTAGGACCAGGTGGAGGGATTATATCTCTACCCAGGACCAGGTGGAGGGATTATATCTCTACCCAGGACCAGGTGGAGGGATATATCTCTACCTAGGACCAGGTGGAGGGATATATCTCTACCTAGGACCAGGTGGAGGGATCATATCTCTACCCAGCACCAGGTGGAGGGATTATATCTCTACCCAGCACCAGGTGGAGGGATCATATCTCTCCCCCGGACCAGGTGGAGGGATTATATCTCTACCCTGGACCAGGTGGAGGGATTATATCTCTACCCAGGACCAGGTGGAGGGATTATATCTCTACCTAGGACCAGGTGGAGGGATTATATCTCTACCTAGGACCAGGTGGAGGGATTATATCTCTACCTAGGACCAGGTGGAGGGATTATATCTCTACATAGGACCAGGTGGAGGGATTATATCTCTACCTAGGACCAGGTGGAGGGATATATCTCTACCTAGGACCAGGTGGAGGGATTATATCTCTACCTAGGACCAGGTGGAGGGATTATATCTCTACCTAGGACCAGGTGGAGGGATTATATCTCTACCTAGGACCAGGTGGAGGGATTATATCTCTACATAGGACCAGGTGGAGGGATTATATCTCTACCCAGGACCAGGTGGAGGGATTATATCTCTACCCAGGACCAGGTGGAGGGATTATATCTCTACCTAGGACCAAGTGGAGGGATTATATCTCTACCCAGGACCAGGTGGAGGGATTAGATCTCTAACTAGGACCAGGTGGAGGGATGATATCTCTACCCAGGACCAGGTGGAGGGATTAGATCTCTAACTAGGACCAGGTGGAGGGATTATATCTCTACCCAGGACCAGGTGGAGGGATTATATCTCTACCCAGGACCAGGTGGAGGGATTATCTCTACCCAGCACCAGGTGGAGGGATATATCTCTACCCAGGACCAGGTGGAGGATGATATCTCTACAGGACCAGGTGGAGGGATATATCTACCTAGGACCAGGTGGAGGGATATATCTCTACCCAGGACCAGGTGGAGGGATATATCTACCCAGCACCAGGTGGAGGGATATATCTCTACCCAGGACCAGGTGGAGGGATGATATCTCTACAGGACCAGGTGGAGGGATATCTCTACAGGACCAGGTGGAGGGATATCTCTACCTAGGACCAGGTGGAGGGATATATCTCTACCCAGGACCAGGTGGAGGGATGATATCTCTACAGGACCAGGTGGAGGGATATCTCTACAGGACCAGGTGGAGGGATATCTCTACCTAGGACCAGGTGGAGGGATATATCTCTACCCAGGACCAGGTGGAGGGATGATATCTCTACAGGACCAGGTGGAGGGATATCTCTACCTAGGACCAGGTGGAGGGATATATCTCTACCCAGGACCAGGTGGAGGGATGATATCTCTACCCAGGACCAGGTGGAGGGATATATCTACCTAGGACCAGGTGGAGGGATTATATCTCTACCCAGGACCAGGTGGAGGGATATATCTACCTAGGACCAGGTGGAGGGATTATATCTCTACCCAGGACCAGGTGGAGGGATGATATCTCTACCCAGGACCAGGTGGAGGGATATATCTCTACCCAGGACCAGGTGGAGGGATATATCTACCCAGCACCAGGTGGAGGGATATATCTCTACCCAGGACCAGGTGGAGGGATGATATCTCTACAGGACCAGGTGGAGGGATATCTCTACAGGACCAGGTGGAGGGATATCTCTACCTAGGACCAGGTGGAGGGATATATCTCTACCCAGGACCAGGTGGAGGGATGATATCTCTACAGGACCAGGTGGAGGGATATCTCTACCTAGGACCAGGTGGAGGGATATATCTCTACCCAGGACCAGGTGGAGGGATGATATCTCTACCCAGGACCAGGTGGAGGGATATATCTACCTAGGACCAGGTGGAGGGATTATATCTCTACCCAGGACCAGGTGGAGGGATATATCTACCTAGGACCAGGTGGAGGGATTATATCTCTACCCAGGACCAGGTGGAGGGATACTTCATGGGAACTTGTTTTTATTGATTTCTATAAAGGCTGTTTCCTCACCTCAGGTATCGCCGTGCCGATGATAAGCCACGCCTTCTTTCCCATCGACAGGAAGTAGTTACACAGCAGGACAGCATGCTCCTCTTCATCACCTGCTAACAGAGTCAGGAACTGCTGTAAAACAGAAGAGGAAGAGGAG
Organism: Champsocephalus esox; assembly: GCA_036324585.1. Lineage (NCBI taxonomy): Eukaryota > Metazoa > Chordata > Actinopteri > Perciformes > Channichthyidae > Champsocephalus > Champsocephalus esox. The sequence goes on from CM070484.1 coordinate 46,266,335, forward strand.
GAAGAAGAAGAGGAGGAAGAGGAGGAGGAGGAACACGAAGAATTACAGTGAGATGAGTTTCTTTTAACCCCAGATTCCTGGAGAGAGTTTCTTTTAACCCCAGATTCCTGGAGAGAGTTTCTTTTAACCCCAGATTCCTGGAGAGAGTTTCTTTTAACCCCAGATTCCTGGAGAGTTTCTTTTAACCCCAGATTCCTGGAGAGAGTTTCTTTTAACCCCAGATTCCTGGAGAGAGTTTCTTTTAACCCCAGATTCCTGGAGAGAGTTTCTTTTAACCCCAGATTCCTGGAGAGAGTTTCTTTTAACCCCAGATTCCTGGAGAGTTTCTTTTAACCCCAGATTCCTGGAGAGAGTTTCTTTTAACCCCAGATTCCTGGAGAGAGTTTCTTTTAACCCCAGCTTCCTGGAGAGAGTTTCTTTTAACCCCAGATTCCTGGAGAGAGTTTCTTTTAACCCCAGATTCCTGGAGCGTTTCGTTTAACCCCAGATTCCTGGAGAGTGTATTTTAACCCCAGATTCCTGGAGAGTTTCGTTTAACCCCAGATTCCTGGAGAGTTTCGTTTAACCCCAGATCCCTGGAGAGAGTTGCTCACATCACAGGTGCTCCAGAGGTCGCAGGCTCCAGAGAAAGAGACTCTGTCGGGGAGAGACGGGATGAGGGAGACGAACCGAGAGACCAGAGCCTGGGGGGGAGACATGTTTAAATATAGAGACACAATCAATAAAGAAAGGATTGGTGTGAGTCTGTGCGTGTGTGTGAGAGAGTGTGAGTGAGT
>CM070484.1:46269610-46282110 GCA_036324585.1 Champsocephalus esox
GTGTATATCAGTATGTAGCGTCTCTACTTTAAAGAGTCCTCTCCTGCTGATGTTCAGGTGTATATCAGTATGTAGTGTCTCTACTTTAAAGAGTCCTCTCCTGCTGATGTTCAGGTGTATATCAGTATGTAGTGTCTCTACTTTAAAGAGTCCTCTCCTGCTGATGTTCAGGTGTATATCAGCATGTAGTGTCTCTACTTTAAAGAGTCCTCTCCTGCTGATGTTCAGGTGTATATAGTGTGTGGTGTCTCTACTTTAAAGAGTCCTCTCCTGCTGATGTTCAGGTGTATATCAGTATGTAGCGTCTCTACTTTAAAGAGTCCTCTCCTGCTGATGTTCAGGTGTATATCAGCATGTAGTGTCTCTACTTTAAAGAGTCCTCTCCTGCTGATGTTCAGGTGTATATAGTGTGTGGTGTCTCTACTTTAAAGAGTCCTCTCCTGCTGATGTTCAGGTGTATATCAGTATGTAGTGTCTCTACTTTAAAGAGTCCTCTCCTGCTGATGTTCAGGTGTATATCAGTATGTAGTGTCTCTACTTTAAAGAGTCCTCTCCTGCTGATGTTCAGGTGTATATCAGTGTGTAGTGTCTGCACTTTAAAGAGTCCTCTCCGGCTGATGTTCAGGTGTATATAGTGTGTAGTGTCTGCACTTTAAAGAGTCCTCTCTGGCTGATGTTCAGGTGTATATAGTGTGTAGTGTCTGCACTTTAAAGAGTCCTCTCTGGCTGATGTTCAGGTGTATATAGTGTGTAGTGTCTGCACTTTAAAGAGTCCTCTCACCCTGCTCTGGGAGTAGATGGTGCTGAAGGGGATCTTCACGGACCCCAGCCAGTGCTTCTCCATGCGGGTGTGGACGGACTTCCCTCGGTCTCCGTCAGTCTGAGGACAGAGGGGGAGTTTCATTCAGAGCTTCAGATTCCTGCTCCACATCTCAAAGAGAGAACAGCTGGCTCTCAAGTCTCTACAGCTGGAGTCGGAGAGAGACGAGGCGTAGCACTTCTAGGAATGATATCTGATTCCTCACTGGATGCATATGGAGGATGCTTGGGAGGATGCTTGGGAGGATGCTTGGGAGGACTCGCACTTCATGCATTGAGGTGTGTTCATGTGTAAACGACGTGGTAGAGCCCCTCTAACGGCCCCGACACACGGCGGCGTGCGTTGCCGCTTGGCGGTGGGCGTGTCTTGAGCTTGGGGAGTCAACGCGAGCAACGCGACCAACAACCAATCACATGGATGTCTCGCCCCGGACACACGAAGCAAAGCATTCACGCTACATCCATGCTGTCTGTCTGCTAGCTGTCCATTCAAACGAAGAACACTGGATATAAACTCCCCACTGTCTCTGCCCCCTCCCCCATGCCCCACTGTCTCTTCCCCTCCCCCACTGTCGCTGCCCCCCCCGCACTGCCTCTGCCCCTCCCCCCACTGCATATGCCCCCCACTGCCGCTGCCCCTCCCCCACTGTATATGCCCCTCCCCCACTGCATATACCCCCCCACTGCATATGCCCCTCCCCCCACTGTATATGCCCCTCCCCCAATGCATATGCCCCTCCCCCACTGTATATGCCCCTCACTGTCGCTGCCCCCCCACTGTATATGCCCCTCCCCCACTGTATATACCCCCCACTGCATATGCCCCTCCCCCCACTGTACATGCCCCTCCCCCAATGCCCATGCCCCTCCCCCACATTCTCTGCCCCCTCCCCCACTGCATATGCCCCTCCCCCCACTGTATATGCCCCTCCCCCAATGCATATGCCCCTCCCCCACTGTGTATGCCCCCTCCCCCCACTGCCTCTGCCCCTCCCCCCACTGCATATGCCCCCCACTGCCGCTGCCCCTCCCCCACTGTATATGCCCCTCCCCCACTGCATATACCCCCCCACTGCATATGCCCCTCCCCCCACTGTATATGCCCCTCCCCCAATGCATATGCCCCTCCCCCACTGTATATGCCCCTCACTGTCGCTGCCCCCCCCACTGTATATGCCCCTCCCCCACTGTATATACCCCCCACTGCATATGCCCCTCCCCCCACTGTACATGCCCCTCCCCCAATGCCCATGCCCCTCCCCCACATTCTCTGCCCCCTCCCCCGCTGTATATGCCCCTCCCCCACTGTATATGCCCCTCCCCCCACTGTCTCTGCCCCCTCCCCCCACTGTGTATGCCCCCTCCCCCCCCACTGCCTCTGCCCCCTCCCCCCACTGCCTCTGCCCCCTCCCCCCACTGTCCCCCGTTCAGAGTGAATGGGCAGAAGCGTTGAAGCGGCAACGCACGCCGCCGTGCGTCGGGGCCGTGGCGGTCCAGTGAAAGGATGATGCTCCGATGGAACTTCTGCTGGACTCACCCCTCCGGTTTCATAAACCACCTCATCGAAGATGTTGATGAAGACCTCGTCCTTCACCGACTGTAACGCCGCGGCGCTGTAGTCGCCGTTCGGAGCGCTGAAGACGAGGAGAGTTCACATTAGTGTTCGGTCAGAGCTCCAGCCTTAGCGTCTGACAGAGGATCTGAATGAAGGTACGGTCAGACTGCAACACGAGGAACAATAGATCAATGAAGGGTGATCAGATTACTGAAGATCATACAATTCATCAGTAGGAGTCGCAACAACAACAACAACAACAACAGGTAGAAGTTGATTGTAGATTAGCTTATTTGTTAGCGTTAATCAACCACATTTTAAGGAAGACTTTTAGGTGTCAAAGGTCCCCTGTTATCCCCCTCTTCTTCATCAGTATATCACAGGTGTCAGGTTTATACAGGGCCTGTCTCCGATTGGCCGAAACACATTTACAGATTCTTAACTCTTTGATGTGACATCGGGAAAGTGTGCGATGGATGGAACCCCCGATGCAAACTGAAAGAATGTTTTACCTTGTTTTATATAATATTTTCCAGATTTTTAATTTTGAATCTTTTCAGAATATTATTAAAAAGACAACATCATTTTGGGGGAAACCAAACCGATCATTGCAGCATTACCCATAATCCCCTCTGTTTCAGCCCTGTTCCAAGAGAGCTGATTCTGTGTGTGTAGCTTTAGATGCTAATGAGCTGCTGCTGGCCACGCCCCTTTGCGGATGTGTTTCTGGGCGGAGCTTACCGTGGTCGGTTTGTCGCTAATGGTGCACAACCCACGAAACACAAGGTGACGTCAATTATGAACTGAAACCTAAGTCACCACATCTTTTAGAAGAGGGGACACATGTTGATGTAGAAGAGACATGAAGAAGAGGGGACACATGTTGATGTAGAAGAGACATGAAGAAGAGGGGACACATGTTGATGTAGGAGAGACATGGAGAAGAGGGGACACATGTTGATGTAGAAGAGACATGGAGAAGAGGGGACACATGTTGATGTAGAAGAGACATGGAGAAGAGGGGACACATGTTGATGTAGGAGAGACATGGAGAAGAGGGGACACATGTTGATGTAGAAGAGACATGAAGAAGAGGGGACACATGTTGATGTGGAAGAGACATGGAGAAGAGGGGACACATGTTGATGTAGGAGAGACATGGAGAAGAGGGGACACATGTTGATGTAGAAGAGACATGGAGAAGAGGGGACACATGTTGATGTAGAAGAGACATGGAGAAGAGGGGACACATGTTGATGTAGGAGAGACATGGAGAAGAGGGGACACATGTTGATGTAGAAGAGACATGAAGAAGAGGGGACACATGTTGATGTAGAAGAGACATGAAGAAGAGGGGACACATGTTGATGTAGAAGAGACATGGAGAAGAGGGGACACATGGTGATGTAGAAGAGACATGAAGAAGAGGGGACACATGTTGATGTAGAAGAGACATGGAGAAGAGGGGACACATGTTGATGTAGAAGAGACATGGAGAAGAGGGGACACATGTTGATGTAGAAGAGACATGAAGAAGAGGGGACACATGTTGATGTAGAAGAGACATGGAGAAGAGGGGACACATGTTGATGTAGAAGAGACATGAAGAAGAGGGGACACGTGTTGATGTAGAAGAGACATGGAGAAGAGGGGACACATGTTGATGTAGAAGAGACATGGAGAAGAGGGGACACATGTTGATGTAGAAGAGACATGAAGAAGAGGGGACACATGTTGATGTAGAAGAGACATGGAGAAGAGGGGACACATGTTGATGTAGAAGAGACATGGAGAAGAGGGGACACATGTTGATGTAGAAGAGACATGGAGAAGAGGGGACACATGTTGATGTAGGAGAGACATGAAGAAGAGGGGACACATGTTGATGTAGAAGAGACATGGAGAAGAGGGGACACATGTTGATGTAGAAGAGACATGAAGAAGAGGGGACACATGTTGATGTAGAAGAGACAAGAAGAAGAGGGGACACATGTTGATGTAGAAGAGACAAGAAGAAGAGGGGACACATGTTGATGTAGAAGAGACAAGAAGAAGAGGGGACACATGTTGATGTAGAAGAGACATGAAGAAGAGGGGACACATGTTGATGTGGAAGAGACATGGAGAAGAGGGGACACATGTTGATGTAGAAGAGACATGGAGAAGAGGGGACACATGTTGATGTAGAAGAGACATGGAGAAGAGGGGACACATGTTGATGTAGAAGAGACATGAAGAAGAGGGGACACATGTTGATGTAGAAGAGACATGAAGAAGAGGGGACACATGTTGATGAAGAAGAGACATGGAGAAGAGGGGACACATGTTGATGTAGAAGAGGGGACACATGTTGATGTAGAAGAGACATGGAGAAGAGGGGACACATGTTGATGAAGAAGAGAGATGGAGAAGAGGGGACACATGTTGATGTAGAAGAGACATGGAGAAGAGGGGACACATGTTGATGAGAAGAGATGAGAAGAGGGGACACATGTTGATGTAGAAGAGGGGACACATGTTGATGTAGAAGAGACATGGAGAAGAGGGGACACATGTTGATGTTGAAGAGACAAGAAGAAGAGGGGACACATGTTGATGTAGAAGAGACAAGAAGAAGAGGGGACACATGTTGATGTAGAAGAGACATGAAGAAGAGGGGACACATGTGATGTAGAAGAGACATGAGGAAGAGGGGACACATGTTGATGTAGAAGAGACATGAAGAAGAGGGGACACATGGTGATGTAGAAGAGACATGAGGAAGAGGGGACACATGTTGATGTAGAAGAGACATGAAGAAGAGGGGACACATGGTGATGTAGAAGAGACATGAAGAAGAGGGGACACATGGTGATGTAGAAGAGACATGAAGAAGAGGGGACACATGTTGATGTAGAAGAGACATGAAGAAGAGGGGACACATGGTGATGTAGAAGAGACATGAGGAAGAGGGGACACATGTTGATGTAGAAGAGACATGAAGAAGAGGGGACACATGGTGATGTAGAAGAGACATGAGGAAGAGGGGACACATGTTGATGTAGAAGAGACATGAGGAGGACATGAGAGGACATGAGGAGGACATGAGGAAGAGGGGACACATGTTGATGTAGAAGAGACATGAAGAAGAGGGGACACATGTTGATGTAGAAGAGACATGAAGAAGAGGGGACACATGTTGATGTAGAAGAGACATGGAGAAGAGGGGACACATGGTGATGTAGAAGAGACATGAAGAAGAGGGGACACATGTTGATGTAGAAGAGACATGGAGAAGAGGGGACACATGTTGATGTAGAAGAGACATGGAGAAGAGGGGACACATGTTGATGTAGAAGAGACATGAAGAAGAGGGGACACATGTTGATGTAGAAGAGACATGGAGAAGAGGGGACACATGTTGATGTAGAAGAGACATGAAGAAGAGGGGACACATGTTGATGTAGAAGAGACATGGAGAAGAGGGGACACATGTTGATGTAGAAGAGACATGGAGAAGAGGGGACACATGTTGATGTAGAAGAGACATGAAGAAGAGGGGACACATGTTGATGTAGAAGAGACATGAAGAAGAGGGGACACATGGTGATGTAGAAGAGACATGAGGAAGAGGGGACACATGTTGATGTAGAAGAGACATGAAGAAGAGGGGACACATGGTGATGTAGAAGAGACATGAGGAAGAGGGGACACATGTTGATGTAGAAGAGACATGAGGAGGACATGAAGAAGGACATGAGGAGGACATGAGGAAGAGGGGACACATGTTGATGTAGAAGAGACATGAAGAAGAGGGGACACATGTTGATGTAGAAGAGACATGAAGAAGAGGGGACACATGTTGATGTAGAAGAGACATGGAGAAGAGGGGACACATGGTGATGTAGAAGAGACATGAAGAAGAGGGGACACATGTTGATGTAGAAGAGACATGGAGAAGAGGGGACACATGTTGATGTAGAAGAGACATGGAGAAGAGGGGACACATGTTGATGTAGAAGAGACATGAAGAAGAGGGGACACATGTTGATGTAGAAGAGACATGGAGAAGAGGGGACACATGTTGATGTAGAAGAGACATGAAGAAGAGGGGACACGTGTTGATGTAGAAGAGACATGGAGAAGAGGGGACACATGTTGATGTAGAAGAGACATGGAGAAGAGGGGACACATGTTGATGTAGAAGAGACATGAAGAAGAGGGGACACATGTTGATGTAGAAGAGACATGGAGAAGAGGGGACACATGTTGATGTAGAAGAGACATGGAGAAGAGGGGACACATGTTGATGTAGAAGAGACATGGAGAAGAGGGGACACATGTTGATGTAGGAGAGACATGAAGAAGAGGGGACACATGTTGATGTAGAAGAGACATGGAGAAGAGGGGACACATGTTGATGTAGAAGAGACATGAAGAAGAGGGGACACATGTTGATGTAGAAGAGACAAGAAGAAGAGGGGACACATGTTGATGTAGAAGAGACAAGAAGAAGAGGGGACACATGTTGATGTAGAAGAGACAAGAAGAAGAGGGGACACATGTTGATGTAGAAGAGACAAGAAGAAGAGGGGACACATGTTGATGTGGAAGAGACATGGAGAAGAGGGGACACATGTTGATGTAGAAGAGACATGGAGAAGAGGGGACACATGTTGATGTAGAAGAGACATGGAGAAGAGGGGACACATGTTGATGTAGAAGAGACATGAAGAAGAGGGGACACATGTTGATGTAGAAGAGACATGAAGAAGAGGGGACACATGTTGATGAAGAAGAGACATGGAGAAGAGGGGACACATGTTGATGTAGAAGAGGGGACACATGTTGATGTAGAAGAGACATGGAGAAGAGGGGACACATGTTGATGAAGAAGAGAGATGGAGAAGAGGGGACACATGTTGATGTTGAAGAGACAAGAAGAAGAGGGGACACATGTTGATGTAGAAGAGACAAGAAGAAGAGGGGACACATGTTGATGTAGAAGAGACATGAAGAAGAGGGGACACATGGTGATGTAGAAGAGACATGAGGAAGAGGGGACACATGTTGATGTAGAAGAGACATGAAGAAGAGGGGACACATGGTGATGTAGAAGAGACATGAGGAAGAGGGGACACATGTTGATGTAGAAGAGACATGAAGAAGAGGGGACACATGGTGATGTAGAAGAGACATGAAGAAGAGGGGACACATGGTGATGTAGAAGAGACATGAAGAAGAGGGGACACATGTTGATGTAGAAGAGACATGAAGAAGAGGGGACACATGGTGATGTAGAAGAGACATGAGGAAGAGGGGACACATGTTGATGTAGAAGAGACATGAAGAAGAGGGGACACATGGTGATGTAGAAGAGACATGAGGAAGAGGGGACACATGTTGATGTAGAAGAGACATGAGGAGGACATGAAGAAGGACATGAGGAGGACATGAGGAAGAGGGGACACATGTTGAGGAGGAGGGGACATGAGGAGGACCCAGAGGTCGAGAGACAGACGTAAACATGGATGTATTTCTGGAGCCACCTGAAGGGCAGCTGCAGCTCCTCGTTCCAGCAGGGGTTCGGCCCCTCAGCCGTGGTGGTCTGAAGCACTGAGCGCTGGAAGGAGACCTCCACAAAGGGCCTCACCTGAACCTGCACCACAACAACAACAACAACAACAACAACAAACATCATTAAGATCACCAACAGACACATAACTCACTGACAATCAGCTGTAAATGACATTAGATTTATTTGCAAATGAGTAAAGAAATGGGAGACGGGTGGAGGTGGGCTTGGGGCACCAAAGGGTCCTCCCCGGGGAAGGACACGAGGAGGACACAGGAGAGGCAAACAAGGAAAGGAATGGGAGACGGGTGGAGGTGGGCTTGGGGCACCAAAGGGTCCTCCCCGGGGAAGGACACGAGGAGGACACAGGAGAGGCAAACAAGGAAAGGAATGGGAGACGGGTGGAGGTGGGCTTGGGGCTCCAAAGGGTCCTCCCTAGGGAAGGACACGAGGAGGACACAGGAGGCAAACGAGGAAAGGAAAGGGAGACGGGTGGAGGTGGGCTTGGGGCACCAAAGGGTCCTCCCCGGGGAAGGACACGAGGAGGACACAGGAGGCAAACGAGGAAAGGAAAGGGAGACGGGTGGAGGTGGGCTTGGGGCACCAAAGGGTCCTCCCCGGGGAAGGACACGAGGAGGACACAGGAGGCAAACGAGGAAAGGAAAGGGGACAGCGGTCAGTGCTTTAGGATCTGGCCGCGTCACGTTCTAAAAGGCGCTGGTGTACCTGGCTGTGGAGCCAATCGCTGCCCTGCATGGCTCCCTGAGACGCGGGTCCGGGCTGGCTGAAAGGAGAACAGTTCATCACGTGAATATGAAGCATGCTTAATGTTGGGAGAACACCGAGTGTCCTCCTCCAACCTGAGAGCAGCATGCTAACAAGGTATCAACCGTAAGGTAAGGTACGTAGATAGTAGAGCAGAGAGGAACACAAGAGATAAACATAAAAACAATGGAACGATGCGTAAGCCCGCCCGATGGGGGGGCTCTGGGGGGGCTCTGGGGGGCTCTGGGGGGGCTCTGGGGGGCTCTGGGGGGGCTCTGGGGGGGCTCTGGGGGGCTCTGGGGGGGCTCTGGGGGGGGCTCTGGGGGGCTCTGGGGGGCTCTGGGGGGGCTCTGGGGGGCTCTGGTGGGGGGCTCTGGGGGGGCTCTGGGGGGCTCTGGGGGGGCTCTGGGGGGGCTCTGGGGGGCTCTGGGCGACATGCCAGATGTATATTGGGGTCCCAAACCATTTCATACTTTTTAAATTAACAATATCATTTCAACATCGATTCTGTAAGCGACCGGTAGCCAGTGCAGAGACCCGAGTGCTGGGGCGATGTGGTCTACTCTTCGTTTCGGTCAGGACCCTGGCGGCGGCGGCGTTCTGGATTAGTTGTAGTTTTCTAACCGATTTTTTACGGTTTCTGAGAGGTTTAGGGTGTCTGAGGGGTTTCTGAGGGGTTTCTGAGGGGGTTTCTGAGGGGTTTAGGGTGTCTGAGGGGTGTCTGAGGGGTTTCTGAGGGGGTTTCTGAGAGGTTTAGGGTGTCTGAGGGGTTTCTGAGGGGTTTCTGAGGGGGTTTCTGAGGGGTTTAGGGTGTCTGAGGGGTTTCTGAGGGGTTTCTGAGGGGGTTTCTGAGGGGTTTAGGGTGTCTGAGGGGTTTCTGAGGGGGTTTCTGAGGGGTGTCTGAGGGGTTTAGGGTGTCTGAGGGGTTTCTGAGGGGGTTTCTGAGGGGTTCTGAGGGGTTTCTGAGGGGGTTTCTGAGGGGTTTAGGGTGTCTGAGGGGTTTCTGAGGGGTGTCTGAGGGGTTTCTGAGGGGGTTTCTGAGGGGTTTAGGGTGTCTGAGGGGTTTCTGAGGGGGTTTCTGAGGGGTTTAGGGTGTCTGAGGGGTTTCTGAGGGGTGTCTGAGGGGTTTCTGAGGGGGTTTCTGAGGGGGGTTCTGAGGGGGGTTCTGAGGGGTGTCTGAGGGGTTTAGGGTGTCTGAGGGGTTTCTGAGGGGTTTCTGAGGGGGTTTCTGAGGGGGTTTCTGAAGGGTTTCTGAGGGGTTTCTGAGGGGGTTCTGAGGGGTTTCTGAGGGGGGTTCTGAGGGGGGTTCTGAGGGGTGTCTGAGGGGTTTAGGGTTTCTGAGGGGTTTCTGAGAGGTTTAGGGTTTCTGAGGGGTTTCTGAGAGGTTTAGGGTTTCTGAGGGGGTTTCTGAGGGGTTTAGGGTTTCTGAGGGGTTTCTGAGGGGTTTAGGGTTTCTGAGGGGTTTAGGGTTTCTGAGGGGGTTTCTGAGGGGGGTTCTGAGGGGTTTCTGAGGGGTTTCTGAGAGGTTTAGGGTTTCTGAGGGGGTTTCTGAGGGGTTTAGGGTTTCTGAGGGGTTTCTGAGAGGTTTAGGGTTTCTGAGGGGTTTAGGGTTTCTGAGGGGGTTTCTGAGGGGGGTTCTGAGGGGTTTCTGAGGGGTTTCTGAGAGGTTTAGGGTTTCTGAGGGGTTTAGGGTGTCTGAGGGGTTTCTGAGGGGGTTTCTGAGGGGGGTTCTGAGGGGTTACTGAGGGGTTTCTGAGGGGGGTTCTGAGGGGTTACTGAGGGGTTTCTGAGGGGGTTTCTGAGAGGGTTTCTGAGGGGGTTTCTGAGGGGTTTCTGAGGGGGTTTCTGAGAGGTTTCTGAGAGGTTTAGGGTTTCTGAGGGGTTTCTGAGAGGTTTAGGGTTTCTGAGGGGTTTCTGAGGGGTTTCTGAGGGGGTTTCTGAGAGGTTTAGGGTTTCTGAGGGGTTTCTGAGGGGTTTCTGAGAGGTTTAGGGTTTCTGAGGGGTTTAGGGTGTCTGAGGGGTTTCTGAGGGGGTTTCTGAGGGGGGTTCTGAGGGGTTACTGAGGGGTTTCTGAGGGGGGTTCTGAGGGGTTACTGAGGGGTTTCTGAGGGGGTTTCTGAGAGGGTTTCTGAGGGGGTTTCTGAGGGGGTTTCTGAGGGGGTTTCTGAGAGGTTTCTGAGGGGTTTCTGAGGGGTTTCTGACCTGCTGCTGGGTCTGCGGATGGGGATGTCGTACGCCCGCAGGATGTTGACCAGCAGCTTGATGTCTCCGTCGGACAGATTCTGAGCCGTCACCTTCTTCCTCTCCTTCCTCTGAGGCTTCAGAGGACGCTTCGGCTCGGCCAGCTGAAACAGGTTCATCCCCAGGATCCTGAGAACCAGACATCACGTGTTGATGGAGATCAGACCGCGTGCTATCCACAGATCAATGATTACTCTGACGGGTCCCATACGACCATTACCACTAACAGTCCCAACGGGTTTCTGCCACGATCACAGCTCTGATTCAGACGTTATATTTGATGGCACAATTACAGCCGTTTGAAAATGGGAAAAATATATTTCACAAATAATTATTAAACTTCCGAAATCCTTTTGTTGAGTCTGATATGGTTTGTTTTCTTTCCTGTTTAAAATACAAATAAAGAGGAAAATATTTTGTAGCATCTAAAAAAAGGTTGGGTTGTTTTTTCATCTGCAAGAACAGGGAAATAAACAACAACAAAGCACTTAAAATAACCTTTAAAAATTATAAAAGCTCAAATGTGAAACCAATATTTTCGACGTTAAACATGTGTCTGTCAGGAGACACATGTTACGTTAGAACAGAATTGTGATCACAGGGAAATCAACCCTGAAAGGACTGAGCACTACAGCAGGGTCTACGTGAGTGAGCTACTGTACGGACACTCAGGGGTTAAACTAAAGGAGACACGGGGGGGGGTGAAAAGAGAGGAAGCCATACCCTGGACCTGCACCACTGTTAATAATGCATGCAAGAAACACCACAGAAAACATGGAACAGAAAAAGATTACAACATTCACTTTCAACGATCAAAACATGAGCACATTGTTTTCTATAGATCTGCACGTAGAGGGCCGCTCAACACGGACACTACTCGGAGTGCCTGCTGGTGCTGCGGCTGCGGGCCGTCCCACGGGAGGGCTGCAGCCGTCCCACGGGAGGGCTGCGGGCCGTCCCACGGGAGGGCTGCGGGCCGTCCCACGGGAGGGCTGCGGGCCGTCCAACGGGAGGGCTGCGGGCCGTCCAACGGGAGGGCTGCGGGCCGTCCCACGGGAGGGCTGCGGGCCGTCCCACGGGAGGGCTGCGGGCCGTCCCACGGGACGGCTGCATACGGGAAGACACTTTCAGCCCCCTCTCCTCTCCCCCTCTCTCTCCCCTCTGCCCTCTCCCCCCTCTCTCTCCCCTCTCTCCCCTCCCTCTCTCCCCCCTCTTTCCTCTCCCCCCCCTCTTATTATTTTGTCTCATGTTAATATTCCAGTGTTTTCCCCGCGACCTCAGAAGGACTCTGTGAAGGTGTGTTCTTTCACCTCCAGAGGCTCAGATAGCGTGGATTCTGTGAGGAGGAAATAACTGAAGGTGCAGAACAGAAACGGTGGAGGGTCAGCTGTGAAAGACGTGAGTTATAAACCGTGTTCTTCATGTACCCGATGCTGGGGATCTCCTCCTCGATCACCAGGTCCGACAGCAGGAAGTGGTGCTTGGCCGTCAGGAACCTGGTGATGACCGACTCTCTGATCTGTGGGGAACAGATAACAGCGAGTGATATCATGTTCTGAAGCAGGG